>JACGCM010000933.1:0-600000 GCA_014058105.1 Kingdonia uniflora
TTTTTTGGGCTGGTGAGCGAGCTGTCAGATGTGTCTGCTTCGACCAGGCTTACATGTTAAAGTCTTTTGCGGTACTGATGCGACTTTGGTGCTGACCGCTGTCTTCTGATTGATATCCTCGATTATGTCCTCGAGTGTTCGACTATCATCTTGAAAGGCTTCGTGGACTTAATTGCTATCTTGCTGGGCTTCGGTCTCTAGGTAGGCTTTTATGTAGCCTTTGAGTATTCGACTGGTATTAGAAGGCTGCGAGTAGCTACTTCACGACCCATGTAGGTCCTACCGGAACTCACTGCCCCATCAGCACCCTTCTCACACACATCCAGCCATCCTATCTGGCGTACCCCCTTCCCCATCGTGCTCCTCAAGGACGAGCCCTACTGCCAAATCATAATACAATTTCCCCCCACAATAAATGCTATGCTCTGCAGCGACCGCTGGAGATGATTCTTAAAGCATCGTCTACATCAATTTGTCACCGATTCCCAAGCTATCTTGACAGGTCGTATCTCAAGCCCCAACCCTCCAACTACCCGACCCTGCCAAGGTACATGTTTTTCAACTCCACCTCATCGAGTCAGTAACATCGACAGCGGTCATACTCGAAGCAAAGCGTAAAATGCATCAAAGAATGTTGTAAGCTCACTTATTATGTGAAATTACCCCTCCTTCTACCCGAATCTAGCAACGCCCTCGACCCGAAGGTATATCCTTCATCGATTGCGATACTTCTCATGATCGCTTCCCCCACTCTGATCCTTTGGTCATCATGATCAGGGTCGAACATCTCGTCTTACATACTATGCTAATTGATACGGGAAACGAACATACTCCTCTTCCTCCAGACCGTTCGCACCATACAATAACAAACCCTCATTACACGGGTCAATGAAACTCAAGGGATTAATGGTGCCACTGAAGTCACATCGGTCGCATTAGCCTCCTTGTCACTACCGGTCGAGTTACCTCCAACTAGTTTTCTCGTCATCGATAAGAAATTTTGAATATCTCGGCATTCTAGGGCATGATTGGCTTTATGCCACGAAGGCCATACCTTCTACCTATCACTAGACATTGTATTTTTTCTACCCCTTGTGGCACGTAGATCACGAAAGCTCCCAATGCCTAGCTCGATCATGCGAGCACCTGAGATTATCTAACCAGAAAACTTGTTAAGTTTAGTAATTAATGCATCCCCTCACCCTACACCATCAAACCCTTCTACCACACATGTCAACCTACTTTTTTGTCGAACTTGATGGCCCTGGTCGGGTACGTTCATTGGTATTTTTTTGGATCCCGTCAAAAGCCTCGAGCTCACCACGTTCCTTCGAGCAAATAAAACTGTAAAGTAGAAGAGTTCACTTTGGCACCGAGGATTCGGGAGCCAGTGAACCTTGAGGTAAAAAAACTCCTGGCCGCTGATTTCATTAGAGAAGTCAAATACGCTGACTGGATCTCAAACATTATTGTTATCCCCAAGAAGAACGGTAAGATCCAAATCTGCGTCGATTTCACATATCTTAATAAACATACACCGAAGGACAGTTTTCCTCTGCCGATCATTTCAGTGCTCTTAGATGCAACAGTTGGTCATGAACGACTATCTATGATGAACACAGCTTCGGGTTACAACAAGGTACCCCTCCTCCCGGAGGACTAACTTAAAACTTTGTTATTACTGAAAGGTCTTTACAGCTTCACGTGATGCCCTTCGGCCTAAAAATACGGGTGCCACATACCACGTCTTGCTACCACCATGTTCAAACCTTTGCTTGGCAAGTCGGTCGAAGTTTATATCGGTGGCATGCTATGCAAAAGCCTCCACAAACATGCCCACATTCAACACCTAACCGAAGTATTCTCGTTACTTTACTTCGTTCTTATAACATGAAATTAAACCCTGAAAAATGCCAATTTGACGTTTCATCCGCAAATTCTTGGGCCACCTCATCAGCAAACGAGGTATCGAGATCGATCCCACTCATAATCACGTCCTCATCGACATGCCTTCCCCTCAAATTAAGAAGGATGTCCAAAAGGTTACTGGCAAATAATCAACCTTAACCATTTTATATTGAAGTCTTCTAACCGTTATGCTTGGCTTTTCTCCCTCTTACGTGACCAAGGCGTCCATAAGGCGAAAAGAACAGCCCCAAAGTTAATTGGATACTCTTACGAATAGGCCTTCCTCGAACTCAAACTTACCTTCGTCGACCACCTATCATAAGTACCCCCATCGAAGGCAAAATGTTTTTCTTATATCTTGCAGTCACTAATACTTCTATTAGCTCGGTCCTTGTTCGACTTAAAACCAGCATCGAGAAATACGTATATTTATCAGTAAAACTCTAACACCTGCCGAAACTCGATGTACCAAGCTCAAGCGATTGCTCCTTACACTTGTCTACACTGCTCGAAAGCTCAAACCATACTTTTAAGCTCTCCTTATATGTGTTATCACCAGCTACCTTCTTCAAGAGATCCTCAGTAAGAAAGATAAATACAGACAGGTACAACAATGGTCTCTATCTTGGTGAACATGACATCATTTTAAAAATAGATATCTCAATTAGGCCAAGCAGTCGTTGATTTCCATACCGACTTCCCTCGAAGACATCAACTGGAAGGAACACAAAGACGATCTACCGAAGACCAGCCCAACAGAATGACCCTTGGAACCCTAACACGGCAGGCGTCTCTTTACAGATTAATCTGCCAGACCTAACGGTTCAAGATAGATATCGTCCTGGTTACTACTCCTTCCAGGACTGTATTAAAAGGTTGTCAAGATAAATTTCTAATGTTCCACAAAGAGGCTGAGTACGAAGCTTTGATACATGGTCTCGATCTCGCTCTTGAACTTGGTATTCCCAAACTTGTTATATTTACTGATTTCTAGCTTGCTTAGAGATAGTACTCTGGTAAAAATTTGGCAAACGGTCGCGTGGCTGAGTACGCAACTCTTATCCGCCAGCGCATGGAACGCTTCTCCGAAAAATCTTCCATTACACATTACCCTCGAGGCAAAAATAGATATGTTGACACCCTCTCCTATATAACACTATGTTAGGGCAGTCTGAATCTTAAACACTCCAATTGAAGTACTCGAACACCCAAGTATCGTCCATATGGAAATCAATGCCATCTATACTGGGGGCGAGAGTCCGCGATCCCGATGACTGGAGTACACCCTTCCTTGCATATTTTAATAAGTTTTGCCCTCCCAGATGACCCTAAAGCCAAATGTTCGTTATTGGAGAACTACCGGCGATATACCATTCTCAAAGACGAACTACACTGTAAATCCCCTACAACGATATATACCTCCGTTCATCTCCCAATACGAAGCCCCTACCATACTTAATGAGCTCCATGAAGGCAATTGCAGTGCTCGCACTGCTGGTCAATCTATGGCTCTTCGAGCCGTACCCCAAGGTTTATTCTGACCTAATGAATAAACAAGCTTAAGAGTATACGAAATACTGTGACAAATGCCAACGTCACGCCCATGACATCAAAATCCCTTCACAAACCTCTATTATAGCCAACTTGCTTGGCCATTCAAGCGATGGGCCATTGATCTAGTGGGCCCTTTCCCCAAAGCTTTTGGTAGCAGAGAATATTCTAGTGGCCACAAATTACTTTACAAATGGGTTGAAGCCGTGCCTTTATGTCAATCTCGGGAAGAGGAAGTTATCAAGTTCTTATAGAAATGTCATCACACTTTTGGCTGCCCTCATATGATTCGATGCGATAACGTCCCACAGTTCATTCGGAGCAAAGTTCACATTTCCTCAAAAAGTACAACATTATCCTTTCCCCTCTACCCAACCTTGGAACACGATATAATTAGTCTCATACACCAGGCAGCGGCTGCCACCTTTCTTAACCGATATAAATACATCATAATCAATAAATATCTTTTTCTCCTCTGAGCTTCATGTCATGTCTCCAGTGAACTTCTTGAGTTGGTCAAACCTAACTATCATGTCAACCCTTTAACCCGACTGAAACTTTTGGGTGACTTTGAAGTTTTTCAAGGTTTTAATTCAAATAAACCCGAGTGGCATGAATGGTTGATAGACCGGATACTCGAGAATGCATTGGGGCCACATAATGCTTCGTTTAGGCTCAATCCCGCAGATAGAACTGGGGGCGACCTTCAATGTTCAGTGAACTTCTTGAGTTGGTCAAACCAAAGTATAATGTCAACCCTTTGACCTGACAGATACTCGGGGGAACCTCAAGTTTTTTCAGGTTCTAGTTCGAGCAAACCCAAGTGGCATGAATGACCTACAGACCAGACACTCGGATGCATTGCAGCTGACCATCGACGTCTGGTGTAGTATATACTTTAATATTTACACTGAGATACCAGCATACAATTATAAACAACCATTCAAGTCAAATACATACCAGCAGGTCAAGTTCAACTACATTACACATTGTTCAAATTCTACCTATCCAATACACATTGTTCAGTATACCAACAATTCAAGGATAGAGAGTTCATTACAGAAAATAGAAACCAAAGAGTACCTTCTCCAATACCCCACTTACATAGGGTTGGCTGCACTTACTCCTTCTCCATGATCTTTTACAGTAGCACCTCCATTGCCTTCGACAGTGAGGTTTATATTCCTGAAGCATCAGCAGCACCTTCGACTAAGAACCCCTACTACATTTTCAGCACCAACACTTCCCCTCGACCACGAAATCAGCTACCACATCTCCAGCACCTCCCCCTTCAGGGTCTACATTTATCCTTTCTGTTTGTGCAACATCTTTCTATAGCAGGCTCTTCCGTTGGAAGATAGGCTCGAAGGTCTCTGGATTGTACCCCAACCAATCTATAAACTTTTTCAGGGATGTGGTCATGTCACACTCCTTAACATACTGTGCCTGGAAATGTGCTTTGTTATTCTTCAACTGCTCATCTTTACAAACCAGCTTCGCCTCCAATACTGCTACCATCTGATTAGTTGGCAATCGCAGCTTCGACTTCCACCGCCGCATTGGCTCCAATCTACAACTTATCTTGTTATAGCACACCGATCTAGGTCTCCAGTAACATAACGGTTCCATACAGAGCTCCTGCCTGTCCCTCGCCTTCTTCAGCTGCTCATTTGATACCTTCTTAACTTTGTTAAAAGCTATTACCCAAGCATTTACCTACACAAATACTCAACTACTTAGCAGTTCTCGAAGCATAATTTCAACTTCAAAATTCTAGAAATACTTACCTGGTGCAGAGCTTAGTTCACTTGCTTCTCCGCTTCAACTAGGTTTGTGCCGCAAGAGTAACCATAGACTCAACCGTTACTCGAGCGCTCTCCTCCTTTGACCTCACGTCACCTCACTCCGGCTGGTTCATCCTCATCATTGGCCATCTGTTCACGAGCCCTCTTTTGCAAGTTGCCTTCGTTTACTGCACGTCGAGGCTTCATCAGTGACTTCGCCTTTACCCTTGCTGGCTTGCTACGGTACCTCGGGTATAGTCTCGAGCACGTTCGACCGTACCGTCCCAGGCCCTCCTTGTCAAGACCTCGTTACAAAGCTTGACTTACGTCTCAAATTGTCACAATCCATCTCACTTTCCTCGTCAAGAACTTCTATCTTTTCTCTTCCTCGATGCCCAACAGCACTCGAACGTCTCTCAGCAAACTGTCCGTCTTCTTTCGTCTCTTTATCATAATACCCAACTTCTAAAAAATTGCATTTACCCACTCTCGTCCAAGTTTATCAGTTCATCAATATAAACCCCCGGTGCTTCAATGCATTATTTGTGGGATCTACAAATTATGAAGGAAAAGATCAAAAATTTATTCGAGCCCATAGTAAATATACTTTGAATGATAACTTAGATTATAAAGCCTATGCTTCAGCCTATATTCCTCCTCCTACTACTGTGTATTCTCATAGTTCCACCTCACCACCACTAAATCCTTATCCCACCCATGCCCAGTCGAATACATGTCAAATAACCATGGCTTATTCGAATGTCATTGAATGTGATATGTATCTGCCTTTTTATTCTTTTTTCTCTGAATAGAATGAAACAATGTCGAACCACTCAATCAAAACTTCCTTTCGTGGTTGTAATTCTACATTCATCCCCTCAAAAACTCTCATCATCTCATAAAATTTCTATTCATCTGGCATGGGGCAACATCCAAAAATTTCAATACCTGTTTCACACCAACTTTTGAAGATGCAGTTGCATCCCTAATCGAATTTGCCTCTGAACGCCATAATCCCTACCTGAGGGAATCCTTAAATGTGTACTTGGCCCTTAACGGCACCAAATAACCCAACCTTCGACAAGCTATGTTTCTTCATGAATCGATCCAGCCTTACCTTTTCCTGAGCCGAAACTGGCCCCACAGTTGTCCCTGAATCCTCTGTATCCTCCCAGTTATTACTCTACTTCCTCTTCCCCTTCTTTCCCCCTCATCACCTAAAGGTTCGACAGTACCTTCATTCCCCTTTCCCTCTTCCTCCTCATATTCTTCTTCGTCACTCTCTCCAACTATTCGAGCCCTACGATGGCTCATAGTCGATGCTCCAACCTCTGGCACTACCACAGCTAATGGGGCATCCGTGGCAATTTCTAATATTTCAATATCATCACTCACTGCTCTCACCCACACTTCGACCTCGACAGATATTCTCGATTCATTTACTTCGTCCTCTTTATCTACCAGCCTCATCCTTAAAGCTTGACGGGTGCGCATTATACCCTACAAAAGAAGAGGAGTGACATTAGCTTGATATATTCGAGTATCAAGGTTCGATATCATAATATTATCTACCCTCCTCAAATCGACCAACCTACAGTTGAATGTTCGTTTGCTGCCCCAACCACCCCCTCACTCCTCCCAATTAACCGTTTGGCCAAACTTTTAGCCACATGGGTTACCCCTTCCTCAGTCACGCAGTTACAACCAAAAGGCCAAGCAATACTCACCGTACAGATAAAAGAGCGACAGCAAAAATAAATGGTCTATCATTACCGAGAAATTAAAAGCATGCCTATTTGAATAGATAAGAGTTATTAGCAACAATGGTGTTTTCTTCTTGCCTCCTCTTCAGAATTTCAACTGCAACAATGGTATACGTTTTCTTTTTTTCTTCCTCCTTTATCTCCTTTAGTAGTTTGAGAACATGACTCTCTCTCTTACCTCTTTAAATACCTCCAAAAAATAAAACACCTCGATTTCCCCCACTCACCATCATTACCACTCCTCCACTCCCCCTATATTTTTTGGCCATGATGTGTTTTGGCCAATTTTTTCCCTTACTCACCCCCACATGTGTGCCACACACTTGCGCCAGATAATATTTTTTAGCCCTCTCGAACCTTCTGACAGACTACCCCAAGTTTCAACTCAAGTCTATTTGCCACATTCATCCCGTACCCGAGGAAATATCATGATGGCCTACAACGACATACTTCCCCATGCATCGTACCACCTCTGACTGTTCTGCCATTTTGGCTGTCAAATTTAGTAGCCGAAGCATCCCTTGCCTTCTTTTTCGAGCCCTCTTATCCATTCCACTTTAGTAGTACCTTTCGACTGCATATGTTTTCGAGCCATCGTACATATACATAAGTTCTTAAACCTTTAGTCAATACTTTTTGTTACACGACGGAACCAAATTTTCTTACCATTTTTATTTAATTTTCATTACTTAAGTTTAAAGTTTGACAGTTAGAACCGCGCTTACATTATCTTCGTTTACAGTACCTATCATAGTTTACATATACTTCGGGCAAATAAATATTTCATTTAAAAGTTGTCGGGCACACATCACCAAGATAAAATAAAGAGGGAGAAACAACATAACACCACCACCACCACCACCAACAACACCAACAAATAAAACCTTCTACATACCTACCCCCAATTCTGAAGACCCCCCAATTTACATACGGGACAGCTCTTACAGAGCCCCGCCTCAGCCTCGATTATGTCTTCAGCCTCCACCTGGTCTTCTGCTAGACTTTTTAGTAAAAAGTACCAATTACTGACGTTCGGGCCCAACTACTGCATCACCATCTAGCAGTGCTCGTACGGATGCCTGCAGATAGCCTCCCCTGGCTTCAGTTCCACCAAGTCAGGCAGCACCATGTCCAAACCTAAATCTCTAAAGAATTTCTCCTTCAGGGACATCGTCCTCCCTTCAATATATTTTTCTCGCCCCATTCATTTCTAGTAACGAGTTTTTAGTGAGTTTTCCATTGTTCGCTTACTCAGAAAGAAGATGAAGAATGTTAAAATCCCCCCCCCCCTAACAATCCTTATTTATACCGTGATTAAGGGCATTTTATTACCCCCCCCCCGCTAATCAATGTTTACCTTAATACTCTTCTCGAACTGCCTACATTTTACCATCAACTCTTCAACATCCCATGCCTAACAACTTTTTCACAACACTCGCCATTACACAAACCCATTTCTAAGGCTCCTGCAGAGAAGAGGTAGCCTACTCGCAACCTTCCAGCACTAATCGAATACTCAAAGGCTACATCGAAGCCTACCTAGAGATTCAAAACCTAGCAAGACAGTTACTAAGTCCACGATGACTTCCGATATCAATCGAATACTCAAAGACATTATAGTCGAAGCTGAAGACAGACGGTCAGTACCAAAACTCAGTATCAGTACAGAGAGACTTTGACCATGGGAAGACATGGTCGAAGGTAGACACATCTGACAGCTAGCTCACCAGACATAATAGTAAAACAAGCTGCCTGATAACTGCAGTATCAGAACCGACTCCGAGTATAAAACAGTTGTCCCCAGAGGATATACATGTAATCTGACCTCCCATATTGACTCATCCCTTATCTATCCCCTATAAATAGGAAGGAGGAGGCACTATGAAGGGGTTAGAAAAACTCTCCCAAAACCCCTGCAAGATTACCTTCGAATACCCTGTAACCGGCTTCAATTCGATCTGTCAGTAAACTCGATAAAAATCATCAATAATTCAAATCCTCGCTAGAGGTCATGGAAAAACTAATTCTAGGACTTTACGCAAGTGTGTTAGTTCAGTAATATAGCTAATTATAGACTTATATACTTACATAAGCCTCTAGTTGAAAAATAACCCCTTGGTCTAAGAGCTAGTTTCCCCTCACACGAAACTTGGCCCCAACAGTAAATCTTACCTAAGGTCTGTAATTGGGTACCTTACCATTTTTACCAAAATCTCGCATAAGATTTTACTAAATTACTCTAAAACATTCCCCAATCACTCCCATAACCCCTAATTCTTACATTACAAATACCGATACACCATAGATCCTACACTCTAAATTACTCTATTTCAACACAATCCCACTCAAATTTAGCCAAAGCCTAATCAAATTGGGCCAAAATAAAGCACCCCCAACATCATAAAACTACAAGAATCTCAAAAAGAAAATAAAACAGAGATAAATATGTTAGAATTCACCATTTCTCATAGAGATAAAAATGTCAGAACATACTTAAGTTGAGATTTTGGGAACTAAAAAGGATGTCATTCTTAGTTAGAGAGAGTTATGGCTGGTATCTATCTCCAAGGCTACAATTTTAGCTTTCAAAAATAACAAACTACCTTGAATCCTTAAAAATCAATGGATTCTAACCTACAACTTCAAATTCTATCTATGATATTATAATGCAAAGCTTATAATATCATAATCTCATACAATAATATATCAAAAATTGCTCAATCGAAAAAGACATCTGAACTTATTCATAAGGACCCAAATTATATCATTGATATATGAAATAATCTCAATCAAGGAAGCAACCAAAATATTAATTTACCAAAATTTAACAATAACATGTAATTCATATAACTGTATATAGCATAGCAAATAAGGTACCTAATTTTGATTCATGAAAATTAATGAGAAGACTTAAAAAAGTACCTCCTACAACTTTGAAATACCACTGCAACTCCAATTCGATGAAACCTACACCAATTCAAGTCAGAATCATGAGAAACGCTAGAAGATAAAGCCCATAGGCCTTAATTAGGTTTTTATGCAAATCAAAAGATATAAAACATGAAGATTGGGAGAAAACAGTTACCTTGCGACTCAAAACAACAACTGTAAGAGAATAATTGTGAAACTAATTTTCACCAACACCCTAATAACATATAGAGACTGTTATTGGCGATTTGAAGCTGAATAAGTGGGAGAGGGTGAAACCTAAAAATTTTGGGTGTAACATCGCCGCAAACTAAAGACGGGGAGAAGTGTATAAAATTAAAAGAAGTATAAAATTAAAAAGGTTAAACCACCCGTGTTTGAGTTTGGGCTGAGATGGGCTGAGGTGGAAAAATGATGGCTATGGTATTAATCGTGTGCTCCATTTGTCGTCTTTTAACATCCAAAAATTCTCTTGTTTTCTTATGTCGTATTTTGTTGTTTGTTGTAGTGATGATTTTGATATATAGAGATGTGCTTAAGTAAAAAATTCCTTAGACTTGAACCTTTACGTAGTTGACAATCCAACGTATAAGAATAATAAGTGATCAGAGTCTTGAACTCATTATCCTATTTTATACAGTGAAGAAAACCACATACAACCCTACCAGATGCAAGTTTTAAATGCCAGCACATTTTGGCCATGTGCTTAATCCCAGTATAGGTGAAGGCTTTAGAAAATTAGCCCAATTCTCATAGGAAGCGGCCGTACTTCCACAATCACCTTGGTGAGTCTATGATGAGTGTTATTTAAGCTAAACACTCCACTCAAAGAATGAGATATAGAACTTATTTAGGGTTTAAGAAAATTAGCCTTACAGTCGGTTTAAGATATCATGCATATATACATTATGTACAGCGAGATGAACTCTAGAGTAACAAGCTCCTTAGTTGCATGATTCAATATCACAGTGATTTATTATTCTCATTGAACCTATTTCATGAAGATGTATTCCAAACTTATTTAGAATAACAAGTCCCATTCCTAAAGATGTGTTCCAAACTTTGTCATGAGACAACCCTTTTGTCAAAGAATCAGCCAAGTTGAGCTTTGATATTACAAAATCTACCGTAACATGTGAAAAATACTCTCATCATACTGTCATGCATATATACATTATGTACAGCGAGATGAACTCTAGAGTAACAAGCTTCTTAGTTGCATGATTCAATATCACAGTGATTTATTATTCTCATTGAACCTATTTCATGAAGATGTATTCCAAACTTATTTAGAATAACAAGTCCCATTCCTAAAGATGTGTTCCAAACTTTGTCATGAGACAACCCTTTTGTCAAAGAATCAGCCAAGTTGAGCTTTGATATTACAAAATCTACCGTAACATGTGAAAAATACTCTCATCATACTGTACTTGCAATGTATTGCTAACTTCTTACCATTATAGTAATTGTTCCGTACTCTGGCTATCGTAGCAATACTATCCAAGTGGATTAAAATTGGTGGTATAGGCTTACTCCATAAAGGAATATAATACAAGAGGTCTTTCAACCAACTTACATCCTCACTAGCTACAGCTAGTACTACTAACTCAGCCTCCATAGTTGACTGAGCTAGAATAGTTTATTTCTTGGATCTCCAAGAAATTGCCCTGCCAGATATACTAAACACGTATCCGTTGGTGGCTTTGAAATAATCCGAAAATGTGTTCGAATATGCATCGCTAAATCCTTCAAAGACCGGGGGAAACATTTGATAGTGTAAAACCAATTTTATGGTCCTTTACAGGTACTATATAACTCGATCAATAGTGTCCCAGTGGGCCAAACCTGGTTTTCTACCCCTACAACATAATCTATATCGGGTATAGTACAGTCTGTAGCGTAGCGAAGGCTACTAATAATACTTGCGTATTCTTTTTGTCTAACTGCCTCCCCCACATTCCTCTAAAGTTTAACATGTGGGTCACAAGGAGTACAAGCAGATCTACGGTCAAAATATTTATACTTCTTCAAGATCTTCTCAATGTAATGAAATTGATTAAGAGTAATACCACTCTTTGTACATGTAATCTTCATGCCCAAAATTACACATGCCTCGCCTCGGTCCTTTATATCAAAGTTATCAGTAAGCATACTTTTGGTTTCTAAAATAATATCAAGTATAAAGCCAAAAATAAGAAGATCATCAACGTATAAACAAATTATTATACAACTTTCACTATATACTTTATAATATAGATATTTATCAACAACGTTAATCTTAAAACTATTTGAAAGAAGTAATTGGTCGATCCTATCTTGCCACTGCTTTAGAGCAAACTTTAGACCTGTAGTAGCATATTCTCCAAATTCGATAAAGATGAGCTAGCAGACATATGTCGAAGGTAGCTGATCATTCAAGAAGCCTTCAAAGACCATAACTATATTCTTCAAATTTTGATGCTTAAGCTGCAGTAGCACCAAGCCTTCTCCCATAATTCGTTACTTTGGATGACCTGAACAATCAAAACATAGTTGCTATCCCAAAGAAGAATGAAAAAATTAGGGTCTGCGTGGACTTCAACGAACTCAATAAATTCAATCCAAAGGATAACTTCCCCTTTCCTTTGATTCCTCACCTCCTCGACTCTGTAGCGAGACATGAGCTTCTCTCAATGATGGATACAACTTTGGGGCATAATCAGGTCCCACTTGCCGAAGAAGATCAGGTAAAGACCACATTCGTAATAGAAAAAAGGCCTTTGCTGTTACACTAGCATGCCTTTTAGATTAAACATACAGGAGCAACTTATCAATGGCTCATCACAAAAATGTTTAAAGATCACTTGGGAAAAATCATTGAAGTGTACATCGACGACATGATCTACAAAAGCCTAAAGGGAGAAGATCATTACCGCCACCTACAAATAATCTTTGACATTCTTGGTACATACCACATGAAATTAAACCCTAAAAAATGTCAATTTTGGGTTGCATCTGGAAAATTCTTGGGGCATCTGGTAAGCAAGAGAGGAATAAAAATTGATCCAGAATAAATCAAAGCATTCATGTCCATGCCATCACCACGAACCATAAAAGATATCCAAAAAATTATTGGGAAGGTTGCAACTCTGCACAGGTTTATATCCAAATCATCTGATTGATATAAACTTCTTTACCTTCTTCTTCGAGGAAGCCCGGCACCAATGACAAAGAAGCAACCCAAATAAATCATACGGATCTCGAAGTATAAATTGGCTTTTCAAGGTCTCATAAGATACTTGGGGCATCCTCCAATAATGAGTACTCGTCTTGATGGCGAAGTACTCACAATGTATTTGTCAACAACCGACGACTTAATCAGTTCCGTCCTTATTTAAGAAAATAACAGAGTAGAAAAACCAATCTACTTCATCAGGAAAACTCTCATGCCTACTAAAAAATGGTACACCATAACTAAAAAATAACTGCTCACCTTGGTGTACTGTTCCCAAAAACTTTGACCATATTTCTAAGCACACCCCGCCAAGGTCATCACCAAATTCCCTCTCAAACTAGTGCTTTCCAAAAAAGAGAAGTCTCGAAGGGTTCAATAATGGTCTATCTTCCTTGGTGATTACGACATCTCTTTTGAGCCACATATATCGATTAAAGGACAACAGTTGCTGACTTCTTGGCAGACTTTCTCGTTAAAGACCCTGAATGGGAGGAACTCGAAAAATTGCTAACCGATGACTCAATTGTAGAACCAGACGTATGGTCTAAAAGTACAAGATGGAGACTTTTTACAGACGGGTTTAAATGACCAAGAGGATCGGGGATTGGCATCGTTTTTGTTACAGCATCCAATCACACGATTGAAAAAACTATCAAACTCAAATTATATGCAACAAAAAATAAAACAGAGTATGAGGCTATCTTGTATGGCCTTGACCTCACATTAGCACCTGGAGCAAAAGAAAGAGTTGTATACGTGGACTTACTACTCGTAGCCAACCATTACAGCAAAACATTCAAAACCTTGGGAAAAATAGTTGACTACGTTACACTGGTCAAAGATAAAATGAAGAAATTTCTGAGCGCCACAATTTCTTATTTACCAAGAACAGAAAACTGCCATGCTGACGCGCTAGCATACATAGCTGCAATGCTCAAAGATAGTGCGAAGAGAATACTAGATATCGAAGTGATCGAGCATTTCAGCCTGCCATGCATATCCAAGTTGATGAAGATGATGATTCTGAAGAATGGAGAAAGCCATTTATCACATATTTTAATTTTGATACCCTCCCCAAAAATAAGAAAAAAGCTCGATCTTTGTTAGCAAAAAGTCCAAGATTCAAAGTCTAAGGAGGAGTACTATACCGAATTACTGGTGGAGGCCTACTGATCAAATGTATCTCGCAGAAACAAGCTTAAATAAAAATTAAGGAACTTCACGAAGGAATTTGTACCGCGCATGTCTCAGGCCGATCACTAGCGCAAAGAACATTCACACAGGGTTTATACTGGCCAAAAATGAGGCTTGACTACAAAGATTTTTTTCAAAAATGCTACAAATGCCAAATACATGCTCAAGACATCAAAAGTCCAGCCCTTGACTTACATGTCAGCAATGTCCTCTGGCCATTTAAGTGATGGGCCATCGACATCATTGGTTCATTCCACCCTGTATCAGGAAATAAAATTTCTTTCCTTGTAGTTATAGACTATTTTACCAAATGTGTCGAAGTTATACCATTTTGTCGCACCGATGAAAATAAAGTGATCAAATTCCTATAGGAGCACATCATCACTGGATCTGGTTGTTCACAAATGATAAGATCGGATAATGGCAAATAATTCATTAGCAGTAAAATCCTTAAATTTCTTCACAAATACAAGATCCAGTTAACTACTTCCACGCCCTATTATCCACAAGGAAATGGCCAAGCCGAGGCTATCAATAAGAACATCAAGTCAGGCTTGCACAAATGACTCAATGAAATGAATGGTAGATGGGTCAAAGAATAACTTAGTGTTTTATAGGCATATTGGAAAACACATTGAACCTCAAAAGGTTGCACATAATTTATGATGGATTTTGGCACAGAAGCAGCTATTCCTTTAGACCTCGATCTCCCAACCACCAGAAGTCAAGTCACAGATGAAGAAAAGAAAATTGGACTTTTATGTAATCTAAACTGGATTGAAGAGACTCGAGATCATGTCATTGCAAACTATGGGCGATACCACAACACTCTAAGGAAAGCATAACACAAGAAAGTGAGGAAACACACATTCGGCATTGGCGATCTTGTCCTTTCGCGAATTCAAGACAGTACTCAATCAAAAAACTCAGAAAAATTATCAAAAAACTGAGAAGGCCCTAATATTATAAGTGACATAATAGATAGTGACACATACTGGTTGATGACCCAAAATAAATTACAGCTCGAATTCCCATGGAATACAACGCATTTGAAGATGTTCTACAGATAAGAATTGTAATCTATTTTATTTTTCTTCAATAAAGACGCTATCTTTCCCATCAATAAATCATTTATTTAACATTTTTTCTTCTAGCAAACCTTAACAAGTGTTTGTCAACCTCAATCTTATTTCTTTGACAAACAGATTTCTAATTAAAGAAAATCTCATCTGAACATCATTACTAAATTTAACATCTCATGACATGGCTGTCTTATCAGTCAAACCAGATATCCCATAAAAGAAATATATCTGGCAATCATTCCTACACTAAAAAGGGCCATAACATGGCTATCCTATCACTACATTCAAATATCCCTTAAATGGGAAATTTATGAAACATTTAACACAAAGTATATTGTACTTTTTTCAAAAAAGTGATCATCTCGAATATAATACTTACACATATCCAACAACATATTCATTGAGGTTGAAGTACCTCTCCATCATTTATCGACAATTCAAAATACTCCATTTCATAAAAATATAACTGTTCACCATCATTCAAATATCAAAAAACAAAAATTATTCGGTCCCATTGACCAATTATACAAAAAAAACTCCTTTTAGACATAATAAAAATAAAAACAAAAAGTACTATAGTTCTCACATCTACTTCTCTAGAGGAGGGATAAGAGTGGCGATCTTCACTGGTAAACTAGGTGTCAAATCATCAAGAACTTCTTCTTGAACTGTACCCTCGGGAAGAGCAGAAGTAAGATCTTGAACCTTGGCAACCGCCTTTTTAGCCTTCGAAGGTCACCCTAGCAGCAGAGGCTAGATAGTTGTAAAAGTTTTTTTCTCCTCCATGATGTTGAACTGGGCAGAGAAATTGTCCTTCATTCGTTTCAAAGAGTCGATCTCAGACAACTCTGACTTTGCGACAGCCTCGAGAGGAGCATTCATCTTCTCCGCCTCCATCAACTTTTGAAAAGCCCGAATCTGCTCACGAACATCATCCACAAAATTTGACTTTTGGAGGGCCATGACATCTTCCCTCTCCTTTGCCTGATCAGCCCTGATCTTCGTGACCTCCTCCCTTCTCCCCCCCCCCCCAGATCTTCTTTGCTTCATGAATAGTAACCTCCATCGACTTTACCGCGCCAAGCTTCAACCTCTCTAGCTGCACCTCCAACTCTTCCTTCTCTGCCACTAACCCCTTCTCAATGTTTTTTGAAGCAAGGAAATCGTTGGGCAGGCTTTTCCCACCTAATAGTAAAGGCTTTCCATCGAGAAGAAGCTTCTTGATCTGTATTAGAGTCAAAACATGAGATCTCGAAGAAGGAACCAACAAAGCTAGATGAAATAAGACATAAATTCCTCACCTGGTTTATCATTCGATGACACTCAATAAAGAAGGTAAAAAGGCTTTCTATTCTCACTAAAAAATTGGCAATTCTATCCTCCAATGACTTTGTCCCAGAACTATAAGACTCGATGGTCCATTAGATATCCTCTTCAAAATCTACAAGATTCCTAGCTGTCCTTGACTTCAGCGAGTCAAAAGCGCCTTTATTCCCAGCTACAGCATTTTGCTGCGTCACAGTGGTCGCCTTCAATGGTTAACTAAAATGGGCTCTTTCAATCCCCATTTCCTCAACTTGATCATTGCCCCCTTCTCGACTGGGGTTTGTCGAGTCAACCTCTTAGTCGGTTGAGCAGAAGCAGGGGGGAGCGTCATAGTTATTTTCTTCTTGTCACTCTTGCCTAAGACCCCGCTTAACAGAGCCTCCTTCTTTACAGCAGCAGAGTCAGTGGTGTACCCACTAAGAGTAAGATTCTCAAGAGGGAGACTGGCATCAGTGGCTTTTTTGTTCTTCGCCGACATTTTCCCGCTGATAAGAGAAACTTCGGACCCTTAGATCGGGATCTTTTTAAACCAGCTTCCTGAAATAACCTTTCCACCTTCTCCTAATCTTCGACAAGAGAGTCTACTCACCCAAAAAAGTTTGTTCGCAAATTGTACAACTTTTGCTTTACCTTTGAGTTTCTGTCAATCTCCTTTACAGCTGTACAAATAAAAACATCATTTAGCATATCATAGAAAACAACAAGCGTTCGACCAACAAACATCAAATTAGACATTAATACATATACCACTAACCTAGATGAATATTCTTCCTCTTCAGAGGATCTTCAGGGTCCTTGGGGTCGAACTCATAGTTCCCTGACACAAGTAGACGGTCGGCAAAGTATTGCCTCCCAGTCGAGACCATTTCATAAAGCAAAGGCCTCTTGAGAAACCTGGCCAGGTATCTATAGCCTATCTTATGAGGATTATATTTTAGTGTGTAATACACACACAAATCATCGACATAGATCAACTATTATCCCCTCTTCTGCAGTCGACCATTTAACACTGACACCACCCCAAAAAGGTCATACATATTTGGGTTGAAGAGACTAGGGGAAATATCGAAGAAATTAAAAATTTTCTTTTGTTCAGCTTAAAGGGGTAACTTCAAACCCTTCTTTATATATTCTCGATGTATGAGAATACCATCCATGGAGAGATCTTAATCGACAATCTCCCCTAAATATTACTCCAACCTTATATCTTCAGAGATCCCGCACTTCTTCTTAAAATTCATAATTGCATTTGTCTCCTCTCTTTCCCCATAACATTCCTCATCGAGATCCAGATCTAACTCTGAATCTTTTCCTTCTCCACCCCCACTAGTACACTCCTCTCGCTCACTTGTCTTGGTTATATTCTACGTCCATTTTTGTTCTCTCCCCATCAGAAACCTTAACCACCCCAGTTTCCAACTTGGCTCGATTCTCATGAGCAACTTCAACACTGTTATCCCCAACCCTGTAGCTCCTACCCAAATCTTGCACTTAGGTATTCACATCAATTATTAATGGTTCTACATCAACAAGATTATCAAAGGTTCCTTCTACATCAGCATCAGGACAATTTACATTTTGAATTGGTTCAACCATTTTTAACCTAAAAATAGTAATTCTTTTTTTAAGTTAGTAAAATATCATATCTTCTACATTCTATATTCCTATTTGTTATTATAAATACTAATGTTGAAGATTAATCTCCCACACATCCTTCTTTCTGCTATAATCTAATTCTCGACCACAAAAAACCAATTTTTTCATCGACATTACTTCATCCGTTCTCGAACAAGCAGAATACATTTTTACAAGTTCTAACATCCACATTATTTCATTCGACACATTTAATTTATTTAACAAAGTTTATCGCTTCACGAAGACGACACAGTTTCCCACCAAAAATGGCCACAAACCAAATTTATAAATTTACGGTATCTTCGGTGCCGTTTCAGTCCCCATACACCGCAACAGTAACCATCAAACTTCCTCAATTGCCTATATCTCCAAACTCCCTTTTTCAGGCAATACCGCCTAACCTCCACCATAACACCTACGGTGCCAAATCCTACTCCTCTCTACCTCGCCTCACCACAACCTCAATCCTTACACCCCATAACCTTTTGAGTACCCACGAACATCAAAACCACAATCAATCACATCCAATTTCATCCCAACACAATATAAAATAAATAAATAAAACATAAATAGTTTTTCCCAGATTTCTCCACAAATACCACCTCTTAATCAAAATCCTTCATACTTATATGTACAACTACTATCTACAATAGGCTTCAACAAATCATCATACAAACACACACAAACATTGAATCGAGTAAAAATAAAAATAGGAGACCAACCTTGACAACACGCAACTTGGATATCCTTATCCTTTGCAACTTTAGCTCTTTCAATGAGAACAACAATCTCCTTAGTTCTAATGGTGGAAGAATGAACATGAGAGGAGCACAAAGAATCAGAGAACAAATGAATTTTTTTTTAATAGCAGAGTGTGAACGGTCGTCACTCAAGGGGGTATTTATAGGCTCCACATGACAGTTTAACGCACCCTTTATGACCCTTTGACTAATCGCCTAACAGCTCGCCTAACACGTCTCTTCTCGAAGTCATATACCCTTTGTCTCCAAAAGGATAACAAACTCATGTAATATTGCTCTAACCCATCTACATACATCTCAATCAGCTATACGTTTTCCATCTTTACCAGTGCAATTCTTAAACTCGTAATCAAAGACTACACATCTAATTCCTTATATATTAGAACATCACCTATAGGAATACACCTAGCTATTGTTCTTTACAAGACAACACCGTATCTTTCATTTTTATCTACCCCCTCTTTTAACGGGACAATTGTAACTACAATACAAATTTTAAGTTTCAAAAAATATTCGACAAGAATATCCTTGCTACTACAAAACATCGAGAAACTACAAATCAAAAAATAATTTTATTACCATCGAGAACTTTACATCACTTGTCCACATAAAATTAGTAATCCTCCCGCAAAACGAATATCTTCTTGCCTAATTTCAATCTCCAAAATCTTTCCCTAAGTTTCACACCACAAAGGTTCAGAATTTTCTTCTCGATATAACAACAATTAATTATATCGAGAATGGGGAAATTGTAGTAGCATATTCCCCATATTTAATAAATATGAGCTATTAGACATATGTCGAAGGTAGTTGATTATTCAAGAAGCCATCAAAGACAACAACTACAGATCTCGATCTTCCACAAGTAGTCGTTATACTTGGTCAAATAGAGCCGTTGTACATGATTCGTGAAGTTCGCCCACCACCCAAAAAGAAAGGAAAAATACTTGTAACTGCCTGTATCCATCTATAAATACAGGCATAACATATGTCAATAAGCTCTCTGGAAGATCTGTCTAACTTTTATTGTAATACTCTACTCAATCTCTATGCAAGTGTAATAGATTAGCACAGTAGATTCAGATCACAAAATCCTCCTCGAGGTCGTGGTTTTTCTCAAGTTTTACTGAGTTTTCACTTAAAATCTATTGTGTTATAGTCTTTGTTTACATCTAGGTAGCATTCCTTATACAAAAGTATTGGCAAAGTTTACCAACCGGAAAACTAGCCACTAAAAGACCGTATAAGGTCTTGTTCAGCTTGCAGACTTTGTGTTCCTCACCGGGTATCACGAAGGCTTCATGCTATTCCATATATAATTCTTCTTCAAGCTCTCCATTTAAAAATGCAATTTTTACATCCATTTCGTAAATAATCAAATTGTACACGGCAACAACAGCCAATAATATTCTAATGGTTGTCGCACAAGTACATGGGGAATACGTGTCGAAGAAATCAATGTTTTTCTTTTACACATATCCCTTTGCTAAAAGTATTGTCTTATATTTATTTATAGTACCATCTGGTTTAAGTTTTCTCTTAAAGATCCATTTACACCTAATAGAATGACTACCAGGAGGTAAGTTAACTAATTCTCATGTTTTATTTGTAATAAGAGAATCTATTTTATCATCAATGGCTTCTTACCATAAATCAACGTCACTCAAGGTCAACGATTTTGTGATAGTGTTGAGGTCAGATTCTAAGGTATGCACAACATAATCATTACCAAAATCCTTAACAATCTTTAGACGTTTACCTTTGCCAAGTTCTAGGTTTATATCATGAGAATCAACAACTCTAGGAACTCTTACTTAAGGTACATTAGGGGTCGAAGACGTAGAAGGTTATGAACCCCCCCCCCCCCCCCCACTATCCCTCAGTAAGTAGGAAAACTTGTCCTCAAAGAAATCAATATCAAGTAATTCAATGATAATATTATCCTTAATATCAAGAAACCTGTAAGCCTTACTGTTAATAACATAACTAATGAAAATACATTCTAATGCTCTACTAGCTAATTTTATTCATTTAGGATCAGGTTTACGAACATAGGTTATACAACCCCAAACTTTGAAATAACTAATATTAGGTTTTCTTTTTCTCTAAATTTTATAAGGTGACAATTCAAATGTGATATGAGGAATACGGTTTAAAATATGTCAAACAGATAATAGTGCCTCACCCCATAAATATTTGGGTGATCCAGAGCTAAGTAATATAGCAACTATCAGTTCAGTGAAAGTTCTATTTTTGGGCTCAGCTTTACCGTTAGATTATGGTGAATATGAAGTAATAGCTTTATGCATAATCCCTAAGGATTCATACAAGTTTTGAAATTCATGTAAATCATACTTTGTGCATTTATCACTACGAAATCTTTTAATGCTTATTTCAAACTGATTTTTAACTTTTGCTACATATGTCCTAAACATATCTATTGCTTCACTTTTGTAATGCATTAGGTAAACATAATTATAGTTTGAATGGTTATCTATAAAAGTTATAAAATATATATTTCACAAATGTCAGAGTGAACTAAATCTAAAAGTTATGTTTCCCTTACGACACTTTTATGCGAGGTTTTAGTAATTTTAGCTTGACTACAAGATTGACATTTATCAAAATCATTCAAATCTACTTTAGGGATCATACCAAGTTTACTCATATTGTGTACTAGTTTCTTATTAACATGACATAATCTAGAGTGCCTAATATTAAAAGAAGACAATAAGTAAGCAGAAGCAAATTCATTCATTTCAATACTTATTTTGAACATTTCATTATAAGCAAAGTCCTTTCCTACAAAAATCTCACCCTTAGTCAAAATGTATTGATCTGAGCCAAATAGTTTACTGAAATCCTACCTTGTTGATAAAATAGCCAAAGATAAAAAATTTCCTTATTTTAGGAGTGCGCATCACATCCTTCAGAGTCACTATCCTTCCAGAGGTAAATACCCGTTCAACATCTCAAGTGCCTAGCACTTTGGTACAATAAGAATCCTCAAGTAGCATCTTCTGGTCTTCAGTCTCGTTGTAGGTCTTGAACCAATTATGTTTATATCAAACATGCCTAGAAGCGCCCGAGTCAACCCACCACCCGTCGGTTCCACCGACCATGCTGATCTCTATGATCATAGCCACTAAGCTATTCGGTAACGTTAGCCTTAGCAACAGGTTTGGAGTTCTGGTAGTTCATAGATATGTGTTCAGGCTTCTTACAGTTGAAGCACGCAATAGAAATTATTATATTATATGGTGGGGCTTGTTGGTTTGTTCCCTTATTAGGATTTTGGCGTCCACCATTCTGACGATTATTCGGATTACCACTGTTCTGATAGTTATTTCAATTACCACCATTCTTAGCCTTCATGAGTTTTCCCTTAGGTTTCAGATGGACCTTCCCTTTGAATTGAACCAAAAGGATCTCCTCTTTCAGGTCTTATTTTCTAGAATCTTCTTCAACCCTAAGACGAGTAATTAAGTTTTCCATAGAAAGCTCCATTGATTTGTGCCGCAGGATATTCTTATAGTCCTTCCAATTCGGCAGTAATTTGTCAATTATTACGGCAACTTTAAATTGCTTATCAAGAGGTATCCTTTCAGACGCAATCTCATGCGTAATTTGTTGTAACTCATGTGATTAAGTAATTACCGACTTATCGTCGACCATAGTGAACTTGAGATATCGGCTTACAACAAAAATTTTAGAGCCTGCCTCTTCCGTATCATACTTCTTCTGTAATGCCTCCCAAATGGGTTTCGTAGATTCGGACTGCATATAGTAATCATATTATTCGTCTGCTAAACTGTTCAGGATGAAATTACGGCATTTGAAATCAGCTTCAGTCTAGTTTAAAATTGAGTCTAAGACTTTGTCATATTTGTTTACAATTAAGTCAGGGTCTACCGCAGGTATGGGAATAGGAGGTTCAGCAGGGCAGTCTTGTTCAAGAACGTAAGCTACTTCCTTAAGTATAAGATAAAAGAACATCTGAGGGTTTGTTAGAAGCAAATTTAGAGGGTTTGTTGGAATCAAATTTTAATACTTCTGAGGTAAGGGCCATAATCACAAATAGATAATACTCTTTAAAATTATATAAATAATGTAAGGAACCTGTGTTATAGCTTTCCCCAAGTTGAAACAACAACTCAAAATTCAGGAAGTGCGAGAAGTGAAGAACAGCAGCAAGGCTTTGGTAATTAACAGTAACACCAAAGTAGTACTCTTGTAAATAGTACAATAGTAGATGAAAGCTCACGGTGTGGGTTGTACTTTCTTTAAAGAGTATTTTAACCTACCCCTAAGTAGTGCAGGTATTCATAGCCGAATCTCTTCCCAGGATACAACTAGCAAATATACGTATACAGTAATCCAGTACAGGAAAACTACGTACAATAATTTGTACGTCAGGGAAACCGTGTTCGGAAATAAGAAAAAGAGAGGGAGGAAACTTAGTTTCGTTCTGTGTTTTGAAAAGAAACAAGGAGGGTATTTATAGGTTTTTATTTACAACGTCTCTTCTAACTTTACTCTAACGTGCAGGAGTAAAAACTCTATAGTGAGTACGTGGAAAGTCTTTCATTCGAAACAGGTCCCTAGCTGTTGGGGGAGAATGTGTAATCAATAGATACGCCATGACAAATTTAAGCCCAAGCTCAAAGAAATGAGATAACTTTTCAATAAAAAGAAAAGGGCGAGCCAAGCCGACTCGCCTTAGAGAGGTCCAAGTAGCCACATATACATACATATCATGCACACCATAGGTTATATTAATATGCATTCCTAACATTCTATACAATGTGAGACTAAGTTTTAGGCAATTATATAGGTTTCAAGAGTCGCATTGCTTACATAAGCAAAAGAGGTGAATGAAAAGAAGTTTTAAGAAATGACCAAGAGGTCAAGGGATCTAACCCATATGAGGTAAATATATGTTTTATCCATTTAAGTTTTGAAAATCCTACATTCCATGTACCATTATAACCGTGTCTTGGCGGTTGCTGAATTTTCTTAGGATCGTACCCCACTTAATTTAACTAATTTTGATCAAAGTTCATCCATTATAGTTGAGGCAATTTTTACTTGTTTAGGCCTCCCGTTTACTTGTCTGTACTAACCCTTGGAAAGAACATTGATCTACTCTCGATAGGATTAGAAAGGTGAAAACGGCAAGACCACTACCAGAAGGATGTGTTACAACATGTGCTACAACAGATTAGTAATTTTAGAATCTAGAACGAAGTGGAAAACACTGAGGAAGTGAATCCCTTCTTGCCTTTGCTATGTATATGTTTATAATTGCCTGTATCGTGTTTCTGCTTGAGCTGACACCAAAATTGTTTCATTTTTTGCAGTTAAAAAGGGTAAAAGGGAATTCGAGCGAATGCACAAGCTGTTTCTTAGAAATGTTAAGTCTATGAATAAGGGTAATGGTTACCCAGTTAGATGGTGTTTTTTTGCCTGCTAAATTTTTTTTCAGCAGCTGAAAAAAAATTCAGCAACGGGTTTTATGTTTCTTTAACTGCTGATTTTTTTTTAAGACAATCAAATTCAACAAAAAATATTCATCCTGGATTACATGCTTAAAAAAAATTTAGCTAAAGGAAGAGAAAATGGCTCCTCAATTGCCCTTGTCCTCAACGTCTGAAGAACCAAGTTCCTCGAGGAATCTCGCATCTCTCTCATCTTTCTTCGATCCAATTGGCTGTTGTTGTTGCTGTCGTCAAGGAATCTCTCATCTATCTCTTCGATCCAATTTTTTCAGGTAAGCATTCTCTATCTCTCTGTAATTTGGGTTCCAATTAGTTGTGTTAGCAATGAAATTATTGGGTCTTGAATCTGATTTTGGGTGTTGGGTTTGGTTTTGTTTAGATTGAAATGGAATGGGTTTCTTAGGACTAAAAAGTTGTACTATGACTTGAGCTATACCTCTTTAATTCTAGCTTTATTGTGTTGTAGATGATAGAAAGTTGCAGTATGACTTGGAATGGTTTTGTTTAGATTGAAATGGATTGGGTTTTGTTTAGATTAAAATGAAATGGAATCTGATTATTTACCTTAAGTTACAGTAAAAAGTTACAGTATGACTTGAGCTATACCTCTTTAATTCTAGCTTTATTGTGTTGTAGATGATAGAAAGTTGCAGTATGACTTGGAATGGTTTTGTTTAGATTGAAATAGAATGGGTTTTGTTTAGATTGAAATGAAATGGATATACCTCTTTAATTCTAGCTTTATTGTGTTGTAGATGATAAATAATGGGATTTGAGCTATACTTTATGTTTGTTTGCGTAAATGTACCTACTTTGGATACATGCCACTCAGTATGACTTTCAAGTATAGCATACTAGTGGTCATAGTGGTCATAGTATAGCAGTTTCTATGCCTATAGTGGTGAGTGCACTTTTTCTGTATCTGTTGAGCTGAAGGGGTCCATTTCTGCACATAGCAGTTAACTGATATTGTTTAACTGCTGAATGCTTAATGTTGTTGAATGTTGTTTAACTGATATTGTTTCTGTACATAGCAGTTAACTGCAAATAGCAGTTAGATGATTCTTTAACTGCTGAATGCTGAGTGTAGTCCCCTGGTGAATGTTGAGTGCAGTCCCCTGATGCCAAACTATAACTGTTGAGTGCACTTTTTCTGTTAACTGTTATTCCTACTATAGTTTATGGATAGCATAAATGGATAGCAGTTTTTTATGGATATAGATTATGAATAGAAGTTTATGGATAGCAGTTAGCTGTTATTGATAGCAGTTTATGGTCACATAAAGAAGTTTATGGATAGCAGTTTATGGTCCTAAGCATAGCATCACCACCTGGCAGATGCTTATTAGAAAACTTGCAAATCGAGACAGACTGGTGCAAAGAGGCATTCTGAACCAGTCCTTATGCAATCAATGCAGAAATGCCCATGAAAGTACTGAACACTTATTCATGGATTGTGAGTATGCAGTAGAGATGGGTGCAAGGTTATGTTGATGTGCAAGGTGAATATACATGTTCTTAACTGCACATAGCAGTACAGAAAGTGGTTACAGCCTAAATTACTGGAGATTTTCTGCACTTTGTAGTAGTTGTGTAGTACCCACTGCTTTGATGACTTGCAAACTTTACTAAGAACCATCTTTTGTAATAGCTTTTACATCCCTTTATAGCAGTTTACATAAGTTTACATAGCTCTTGTTTTCAGTTTTCAGTTCTTGTTTTCAGTCATATGTCATATTCCATGGGCAAGTAAAAACACTTAAGAACATCTCAATTGTGGACAACCTTAACCAATATAGTTTTGATCATCCATAAAAGAATATGGGGAATCTTTTGTGCATTTTGTGCATCTGTGCATATGATATTACATAGCTTTTGGAATACAAGAATATGGGGAATCTTTTAGCCTCTTTTAGCATAAGAAAGCAGCCAATTGGATCCACAATAGATTTAAGCAGAGAGGGGTTAAAAAACTATAAAGCAAACCATAATAGCATCTTTTAGCATAAAGCAAAGCATAATAACATTTTTTACCATTGTGATATACTTTATGTAGAATATATTGCTGACATTTTTGTTTTGATTTTTTCATCAGGTTTTACCATGCCTCCAAAGAATAAGAAGTCTCGGCAAGACCCAAGCCAAGATACTCCCAAACACGCAAAACAACTTAATGGTAAGATGTTGTACACTTATCTTGCATTATGCAAGCGTGAACTTGACATAAGTAAAGATGCGGGGTCTGGACTTTCGAAAGCCTCTTGGGCCAAGATTAGGGAGGAGTACAATGCAAAATTTAACATAACTCGTGAACCGAAATATTTTAGTAATGTCTGGTTTTACCAAAAGGTGAAGTACAATGCTTGGACATTGCTTTTGAGAAGGACTGAGAATGGTTTTAATGCAGAAACCCTCACGTTTCATCTTCCACCCGAAGAGTGGGATGCCTTGATTAAGGTATAGTAATCTTTTGTTTATTATGTTCATCTGTATAGTAATATTATAAATTTGTGAATGTTTGTTTTCTTGATACACATCAGATAAAGAAGAACGTCAGTATATTTAAGAAAGGTGGGTTGCTTCATGAAGATTTGATGGAAGTTATTTTTGGAAACAGAGTGGCTACTGAACATGTTTGAAGTTTAATGAACATCTAGAATATGATGACATGTTTATGGGCTTGGCTGCGCTGGAATCAAAGAAACTCTACCTGATGCAGTTTCTCGGAGTTTAGTTTTCTATGCATTGCTATTTTGGATTATCTTATTTTTCGGATTTATAAACTATGTTGATGTTCGACTATTTGCTATTTTAGACTATATTGGGTTGTGTTATCTTAAGATTCGTACTTCAGACTATCTTTAATGCTTATGATCTGTATAAACTATTTTGTACAATGATGTCTTTTGTATGTCCATTTTGTTCATTCTTTTTTGTCCATTTTGTCCATTCTTTTTTGTCCATTTTGTATAATAATGCATGTTGTATGTCCATTTTACATGTCCATGTTGTATATCCATTTTGTCCATTTTGTGCAATGATGCCTTTTGTATGTACAAAATGGACAAAATGGATATACAAAATGGACAAATCTTTTCCTTTTGTTCGAACAGAGAAGGGCAGATATAGACCAAACTTTTGTTTATTCGAATATGCTTCAAGTTGTGTTCTTTTATAACAAGGATATTTAAGACATTTACCAGTTTTACTAGTTTTCAGAACTTCTTAAAAAAGAAACACCATAACTTATTCAGCAATTCAGCAATTCAACATCCAACATTCAACACTTCAATACATTCAGCATTCAGCACTTGAATTTTTTTTCAGCAGCACTTGAATTTTTTTTTCAGCTTTCAGTACTTGAAAAACAAACACCACCTTAGTGATGATGAGGTATATCTATAAACCTATTGATAAACCTCAGTATAAAGTTTCATGTTTTCATTTGTTTAAGATACATAATCAAAAAATTTGTCTATTTTGCACAACATATGTCGGAAGCTGAAATGGAATCTAAGAAGGGAGACTAAAGAAGGTTTGATAAAGATAAAAGCATTGAGAAACCAAAGGAGAAGCAGGTTGTTCTTAAATATTACACACTTCGGAGATTCTTATTTATTTTATTATTTTATTATTTTCTGTGTTGGCTCATTGAAGCATGACACAGTTTCGATTCACTTATCAAACGGAAGGCCTAACTTTAAACTTCTGTTCAGGTTGAGCTGCCCAATGGAATAACATGCTATTCAATTCAGGACGAGAACTAGTTCTTCAGATGTTCTTTGGGATAAATTGTTGTAATCTTAAAAATAAATTATCGCAGATAAATGCATTTTGACCGCTGCAATCTATCTACACTCAGCAGGCGCACTTTTTAATATTTGTACGCTTAACTATAGCTTATCATTTATGTTTAAGAACTTCATTTATTGTTGAAATCTAGCTATATACCTTCTAGTTAACTTGCAAGTTATATGTGGAGTAGACCATGGTTCCACAATAAAGTTAGGGCGAGAAAAAAAACCGTCAACTAAGTCTAGGGCGATTGTAGGGCAATATTGCCTTAGTAGGGTCTTTAGCACAGCAGAAGGAATAATAAGACGGCTGTTTCATTCTTGAGGCAAAGTGAAACTGAACAATTATCAACCAACAGATTCAACATACACCAAAATCACCAAACTCTTGAGGCTTCAACAATTGGTATCAGAATTCTACAAGATGCTTCTACAGAGGATATAACAATGTAATAGAAAGCTGAAAAAGTACCAACAGACGCTATACACGTCTCGTTTACAAGAAAGAATATATGACTTCCGATTCACAGCAAGTCGAACAAAAATTGAAGTGTTATCTAAGGCCGCCTATCATTTACTTCTTCTATTCTGCGTATCATCTCCAAACAATTGAACTGTATGAGCATTGTTAAAGGAAACACTAACTAACCATATGGACTATGGCCTTCTACGTTTCTTCTTCTCAGGTGTCTCATGAACTTGGGTTTTCAGTCCGTATGTTTTTAGCTGAAAATTTTCAAATGCCTCTGAAATTACTTCCACCTGTCAAACAATATATAAAGACATAATAGATGACTAAAACTAGAAAGAGAGCGAAAACATATTAATGGATTCTTTTTACGAACCAGTTCAGGTTTCTTAGAGTAGACTCTCACTATCATATCTTCATTACATAGGGGCAGCAAGTGACTAACGCGGTCATCTGCTATAGAAAACATCTCCTCGCTGTCATAGTCCTATAAAATCCAATCAGTCAAAAACAAAAATATTGAGCATAAAACCGAACAAATAAAGTCTGATTTGGAAAAGACAAGTGAGCTTTGTGTACCTTGAAAAATTTGACCCTGTGGTGGTACATAAAATGTGCACAACAAAGAAAATGGACATGTTAATACCTAAATTGGAGTGTTTTATTAATTCATATAAATGAAAATCAGAAAACGTTTTCAAATACCTCTCCAAAGGGTTCCGCCTTCCATGAGTCAAATTAATCTTGACATTGCAAACAGCAAGATCTTCTTCCTTTAGATTGACCCCACTAGCTTTCTACAGAAACAAAGTATTAATTAGTGCAACTCAACACTTCAGCCAGGCTCAAATTTTTTGTAATAAGGATATTTTTTAAGACCAAAATTAAATGTGTTCCCATCTTCAACAACAATGTTATCATAACAACACCACTATACGTTCTTAATTGCAATGCATCAAATGTATCACACTCCTATCTTTTTCGCGATACTTTAAACTTTTTATCGTATATTGACAAACGACATGGTAGCTCGCCAATATATTGCAAACTTTGAACCAAAATCTAGAAGCTTGAGCATAGATCAAGCAAAATTTGAAGTACCTGTGAACAAACAATATCTTGCGGAGTGATGTCTTTGAAGAACTCTAACCGATCCTTTGGAACAGCATATTCATTACAGAACTGCCGAAGAGAGCACATCAAATATATATTTCCCCAGATAAATAATAATATGCTCAGTAATAAATATTGCGGGAGAGAGAGAGAGAGCGTAAAAGGTAAGAATATATCATACTTGGTATAAATCTCTTCTGCGAATACGTCGGAGCAGATCCCTTGATTCCCTTAGCTCTTGATCATTTGCTGTTTCTATAGTTTTGATTACCGTGTCATCCAACTGCAGTCCCGAAAAATATTTCATAACTCAATACAGTTATAATTTATACTAATGGATTATGGACTTAGATAAGAAAATTAACCAGTATCAAAGCTATTGTAACCTTCCAGTATTCAGCAGGATCATGAACGTAAGAAGAAAGACCTAGATAGCTATTCGCTTTCAGCAGCGCATCCACAAACATAAGCTCTATTGCCTAAAGAAAAAAACCAAACAGAGATAAGTAGATGCGTTGTATGAAAAGTTGAAATGTTAAACAAAGAAAGAAAAACTAGTTACTATCACAGTTTTAGGTTAATTTCCATCACCTTTACTTTTGCGTGCGTGTAGACTGTTCGGTGCAGATCAGCACGGGTGGCGAACAACTTGTGGATTGTAAGATCTAAGCAAAGTATCCAAACATAAGCAGAAGTAAGATATTGAAGATAAGGCCCTGACTGACACACAAGCGAAAATGTAAGAGACAATCCTGTTTTGAGATTGAAACAGTAACTAGCTTTGACTTATTCAAATCTATTTGTCATACAAATATCTGCGGCTATAAAATGCCTTCTCAACTGGAAAACTTCGGATGTACCGAGCAGGGCCTTACGACAAGTGTAAACCAAAATTCTCAACAAAATACTAACAGTCTTTAGCACGGTAGCATATTTCATCACCCATAACCCGCATGGTCTCCATTAATCTGCAAGTGACAAAGAAACGTCAACCCAGAGCAGTTCAATCGGTCAAAATTAAGATAATTATCATTTACAAAGGCATCTTGAAAAGGTGTAACTTTACATAGTCCTCCTCCCTTTTGACTATAAATCTTACTGTTGAATTTTTAAACCGCAAAGCACAAACGGGATCTTAGAAGTAAATTAAATCACTTTTACGATATATTTTAGGTCATTATACAGTTATAAGTAGAATATAACCGGGTGTGAATTTCTTATATATTTTGGAGAAAAAAATATCAATCATGTACACTTTTCAATGAAGTTGGACTATCAAGTCCTTGCCTTTCTAAGTAAATCTCAAACCTAATCAAGGCTATTAACTTATTAATCTGTCTAAAGTATTTAAAACACTTGCCTTTGAAATTGAAAATTGCAACCTAATCCGCAAGCTCGGCAATCACGAACAATATAATCAAACCTACACATAGAAAACCAGAATACAAGCATCCAATTAATACCAAATAAACAAATACTCAAAAAATATCACAAGCCAGACAAATAATACCTGAAGTGAAAGAATCACTTACTTGTCTACGTCTATTCCATTGCGACCATTTGCAACTATATCATACAAGAACTGTTTCTTTGTTGTACTCTACATTAAAATCAGTAAATAAGAAGAGAGAATAAATGATAGAACTCCAAGGACGCCCACGAAGAGTAAAGTGGAAGAAAATTATGTGGTTTAGAAATGGCTTACTTTTGGCAACGCCATTTCAGAGCTGGAAAGTATCATTTCCTGCATTTAACAGTAAAAAAAGTGCTTATAAAGTAAACAAGGAGGCTGAGAGTGAACAAATGCATGGAATACAGTGAAATTAATGGCCAAAAGAGTAAACAAAATATTTTAATGATGAAAAGGACTGCTTAGAACTGTTGACACGAAATGAATCTCATGAGATTATCTAAATATCTTAATCACATCCAATGCTCAATAATTGCAGACTATCCGATATTAAACTTTGTAGAACATCCATAAGCCATCAGCATACAAGAAGGAACAAGCTTCATCTAATAACCAAGGACATAGCACAAGATTCGTACTAAAATACACATTTAAAATGCCAACAATACTGCTAGCCTCATACATAAATAGGGCAAAATTAAGCATTAAAATGTAGTAGTTCACACCACAAACTCAGTCATCGTCATTCAAGAAGGAATAAGCTTCATACATGAATTAAGGACATAGCGGAAAAAAAATGAACTAGGAAGTGCATCTAGAACGCCAAGAATATCGCTAGTCTCGCACATAAATAGGCAACATTCAGCATTACACAGTAGTAGGTCACACTACTGCTGCGAGCCTGAGACACTACACAACCTCTAGCAAGCACAAGGATGACTCATACTTCGAACTAAAGCTCTTATACACGTGAAACTGAGGGTTAAGATGGGCCGAAGCCCCACCGTGGGAATACGCATTAGCCTCGGCCTCGTTTGGTCATACATTTTTTATGATGCACTGTGGCATTTTATCAGGCATGTAAGAACTAAACATTTGAGACATTTCCTCAAACACATAATGGGCGATGTATATTATAGCAAAGAACACAAAGATTTGGACCCAATAAAATTGATAAGGAACAACATTGACACACACTGAGACTTCAAAAAAAATCAACTAACAAACTAAGAAACCTCTAAGAAGGAGTGAAGGACAGATGTCACCAGAAGAAAGCAGAAGCACTAGGTTATCTTCAAGATCAGAGTTGCCCAGACACCAGGCAAGCAAATTAAGGAAAAGAATGTTTTTCGATTACAGTGACCCACCTATTTATAAACATATACCATATTCCAAGAAAGTTGTGGTAACTAGCACAGACTAGAGTAATTGGGTGAGATGTATCTAGTTACACTACACTAAAAACCGTGCATCATATTATCTAATAGATACTAATCGTACTATTGTTATGATGTATTCACGTACACGTATTATAATATGATGTGTTACATTATCAAAGATTATCTTATGCAAGATAAGGATAAAGTACATGAAAAACAAACTCAATATTTTCATTAACCGTACATCTATCCACTAACTTCAAGTAGATCTTTTATCATTAATTATAGTACACCAGTAGTGTTAAGAGCTTCATAACTGTACGGAAATGGAAGCACATCATCAGAGACGACAAATAGGTAGTAGGTAAGGCGTATTAATTTCAACGGATGAGAATGAAACTAGCTCCAAAAAAATAGCTCTGTATTGAGAATCAGTTGACGATGTAGAATTTGACATGTATTGCTCAAAATAGACCAATTTGTTAGTCATCCTCCATAAATTGAAAAACATGATGGTGGAGAATTCTACAAGATTGACTAATTGTACTTTTAAGATTGACTAATTAGTAGTGAAGATGAAACAACAATCTCAAGTACACAATTTCCAGCATCAAACCCAATTTATTGATCACCATGTAGTGCAGAAGATGAAATAACAACCAGAAGTACACACTAATGAACCATCAAACCCTGTTTATAAACCACTTTGCCGTGCACGATTATACTTCTATAGCAGTTCTATGCTTCGTAGCAATTATCACAAATTTGTTGTATCATGTATCAGACTTCTACAATGTTACCACACTAACTCATATTTCGCTAAAATATAGTTACAATACTCTAGATTATTTAGAAACATATCAGGAAATATAGGAAAGTGAAATTTTGTAATCAAAAAGAGTCCGGGGAGCTGACAGTGTTGAACTTGGGAAGATCAAAATTCAGATTATTAAGGGAAATGGAAAATTTTGGGCGAGATTAATAGGGGAATTTGGCGGCAATTTGAGGGGGATTTTAGGGAATGGGAGGACTAGGAGAAACTGGGGGAGTTCAAGTGTGAGAGCAACAGACATCAAGAAGATTGCATACAAATATAAATAAGAGCTATCGACAAAGAAAAACAGAAACCTTTCTGGCATGGTCTAAAAAGGTGGTAGCAAAGCATGAAAAAAAATCAATATATCTACTAACCTTCACTTTTTTAAGGCTGTCAGAATCAATTTCAATACAATGCTCGTCAACAATGTAATCAACCATCTTCACTGACATCTCCTCATGAGACCTATAAAATAATCAATAAGTAGAAAAAATTAGTATGGAAAAATGGATAAATAGCATCTCCATTAGGCCATTAGCATTTTAAACTGTAAATAACATGTCATGTGTCATAGAGTTGCATACAACCTCTAGCCATATTAATATTTATTATCTTTTCAAGATCCATAAGACCAAATAAAATGCGTAAGATGCAATTTGCATTTACTTTCTCACTATATACAGTGAGAAAATAAAGAAGTTTTATAGATTCATACCATGCATGAGAAACATTTATTTTGCTTCCAAGTGAAAGTACCTTCTTTGTAGGTGATACATCACCAGAACTAGAAGTGATAGTAGGCATCCAATAGTACCATACTTGGATGAGTAGAACAAGTACTGCTCGCAAGTCAACTACTTATATTTGAAGAGATATACATTATGCCTAGATTATGAATTTTAGCATTACAACAATGACAATAACCAGAGAACACACCATTTGGAATTTTTAGACTTACCACTTAAATATCCTTTCTTTCAGTAAATGTAGCATACAAGCCTTACCATGTCTATCAATTTGGTCCAAATAGGCATTTCAATGTGGGACATCTCCCTTTGCCTTTCCCAAGTGGCATCTTTCACTCAGGCCTCTTTTCTAATTTTCAGGTTATGTTGGACAGACTTTTCCAAAAGGGTGAAATACCCTGTAGGACACATGCCGATCCCCAACACTACATGGGCCCTTGTATTGTACCTCTAGTTTTTTATCTATTCTTATTGCAAAATATTGATGATCGTTTATTTGGGAATATACTTTCTTCCACTTTCCAATTGATTTTTTTTCCATAGAAATTAAGATAGATGAATCTCTTATTTGTAATAAATATCTAGAAGATATAATATATTCTACAGCATAGTGCCTATTATGTATAAGATTATTATTTTCTCAAATTAACTGAAAATAATTTTCATAAAACAAACCCCAATCTTTGGGTAGTGCTCATCAACAATGGCGCAAGTGCACGTAACCCCAATTTCATTAACACCACTAAACGCCGTAATTCATTGGTTCCTCCATGAATCTTAATTACAATTCCCACCTCTGTAACTTTGACTGTGCCAATCGCTTTTGTTATACAAACATAGGAGATAGTAAAAATCACGTGAAATTCTAATATCTTCGTTGTACATCAATCTACTTTAGGTTCAATTAAAACATGATACATTTATAAGAGATAAGAGAAGAACATTACCATTTGGGTTCATCCATAACCCGAGGTAAGAATTCTCGTTCAAAGACATGGCTGAAAGGTCCATGGCCTATATCATGCAGAAGCCCTGGAAATTGAATCATCAAAAGAAAGGAATAAAAAATCTCATTCCACTATAAACATAACAGGAAGAAATCAAAGGATTTATATAAACCACTAAAAAAATCTAACTACCGGCAAGCTTCACTGTTTCGATATCAAAACGATCAATACCAAGCTCCAAGCCCTACACAAAAAGATATATTTATCAACGAAATGTTGAAAAGCTTCTAGGTTAATTAAATAGAATGACCAGACCATGTAAAAAACAAAGAATCTTACTTGGTGAGCTTGAAGTTTCTGAACAGCGTCACCAGCAAGCCAATATACTCCTAATGAATGTTCAAACCGAGAATGCACAGCTCCTGGATAAACCATGTGTGCAAGACCTGAAAGGTATGTATACTTTCAATTAAATACATTTTTTACGAGAACCCATCAAAAACGCACTAGAAAGACATTGCTGTTGAGATGATTCAAGTTCATCGAAGTCATCAATCAAAATTTCTTTTGGCATGCCTTATCCCGCTTTACTGTATCATCCCGTAATTCCAGCTCTAATACTTTGCTAATCCTATATATCATCTTAGTTAGGGGTGAACACAAATCACAAGCATAAAATTTCAATAAATATTGCAGTACATAACAAAATTTCAGCTTAGACTGGGATACGTCGTTTATATATCCAAGCGGCATACTTTGAATTTTCCTAGGAAAACAATAAAATGAAAAGAAATGCATTCGGAAACAACAAATATCCAGGGTTCCAAATAATCATGATCACTAAGATGATCAATTTTCTCTGGTGAACCTTTTCTTGTGTATATTATTATTACAACAAACCAGAACGTAACAAGAGCTGTGATACATCAGTAAGAACTTTGAAAATAATGTAGTCATGCGTATCATCCAATAGTCAAAGATTGGGGTGAGTCATTCACAAATTGCAACAAATCGACAAAGCCATTATTGGTATGTGTTTAATATATCTATCCTTAAATACTATACATTCATTGTTAAACTAATTCTAGGCCATGAAGGTAATATTACTCACCTAGTTGCTTTAAATCACGGAGCCTGCACGTATAAACAAAATCGTGTAAGTTTGTTTTCATCCAAGCATCTCAAGAACACAGAATAATAATGAAGCAACGAAGGAGAACATCTGGAAGATACACTTGCCTTTGAAATTGTTCCGTATCTATGAACTTCAAAATCAGCTGCAACCATCCAGAAAAAAAGAAAACTAACTTAGTGATTCTAAAGAAAATTTCAAATATAACTAAGAAATTTACTTATACTACAATTCCTGATTCCAAACATGAGCACAATCAATCTGCGACTTAACTTATCCTATTTAATCTTAACGAAAAGAACTATATATTCTAATGTTCGCCTAAATTTTTTTTGACAGAAATCACATTTTCCATTCCTTTCGAAAAGTAAAAGTGACAGAAGCACAAAATGTCTCGAAAACGCAATATCGTCACTTATTTCACCCTAGGAACTCAAAATTCAAACTGAAATCCAATCTCCTGAACTAATCACAAACTGCAACAGTTTGTCTGCGGTTTCAACTATGAACTCCGTCTCGGAACAAAATCACTCATTCTCCGCCAAAAAATTCAACCAAAAAATGCAATAAAACAGTGATATCTTCAACTGATGAGTGAGGGAAAATAAGCAGAGAATCGAAAACGTAAAAGTGTTATAAGCACAAAATGCCTCTCGAAAATGCAACATCGTCACTCATTCGAGCCGAAGAACTTTAAATTGAAATTGAGCCGCAATCTCCTTATTAATCAATAACTATTGAACAATCTGCAACAGTTTCACCACGAATTTACCTACAAACTCACATTTCGTTCCAAAACCACTCGATTCACCATAAAAAATCATAGCGAAAAACACAGCAAAAGAGTAATAATATGTTCAACTGTTTAGTAACCAAAACTACGAGAGAATAAAAAATAAACGTGATATTAGCAACATCAAAAAAATCTCTCGAAACGCAACATCGTCACTAATTTCATTCTAACAACTCAAAATCCAATCTGCAACAGTTTCTCCACAATTTCAACTACGAACTCTCATTTGTCACCAAAACCACTCGATTCTCCATCAAAAACCAAAGCAAAAAGTGCAATAAAACGCTAATTTCTTCAACTAAACAGAGAATCAAACACAAGTAGAAACTAAAAAATTGTATAAAAACACAACAAAATGAGTGTGAAATCGATTGTACCGGGTCGAGATAGATGCTTCCGTGAACGTTATCGTGAACATGTTTGGTGAATCTTCGATCTCGAGAACTGAAATCTTCGTAGAGATGGAGGTCACCTTCGTACGAAGCTCCCATGGTTCTTCAGAGCTTGAGAGAGAGAGATTGATGCGAGTTGAAGATATAGCGTTTGGGCGGATACTGTTTGAAGAGGGAGAGAGAGAGATTGATGCGAGTTGAAGATATAGCGTTTGGGCGGATACTGTTTGAAGAGGGAGAGAGAGAGAGAGAAAGAGTGGTGAAGTAGTGATGCCGCGAAAAAATAGGAGAGAGCGGGAATTATCTAATTTTTAATTATTTCATATTCTTTGTTGTTGGAAAAACACAACGGAGAAAAATGTGAGAGAAAGTGGGAGGAGAATTGCAAGTGAGAGAAAGTGTCATTGAGGGAAAGTAAGAGGGAGGAGGCTTGGGCAGGAAGGCATTATGACTATTCAAAAAATAAGGCTACCACAATACAACTAGCTTCATAGCCAATGAACCAAAACATCTTGACATACCATTGGGAGAGCCCAATGGTGGTTGTGACCCTCCACCAAAAGAGGAGTCGTGTGTTTGAAACCCTATGGTCATCGGTTAGAAATTCAGGGTTATGGATCCCTATATAAAATCGGCTTGCCTTTTAAAACAAAAAACGTCTTGACATAAACACCTGTTTCGTCTTGAAAGTACTTTATCACAAGTTCCACCATGAACCGCTTGAAGAAACTTGTTCTTGTTTAACTTGTAAACCAACTTTTAAAGTAAAATAAAGAGTTTTACCATCGGTAATAAGATTACATCCATTAACCGATATGGCGATTGAGATTCCATCTCATCATCATCCATGACAAGTTCCCACTTGCCCATGAACTCACCTTGTAAAACTACCTTGCAGTCATCACCAATACCGGCTAGCCACAAACAATGTTGAGAGTAATGATAACGGACCGCAGATCTCAAAACCTTTGTTCTTCTTTTCATTACAATCGAGGGACTATACGGTTCTCGTTGGACCTTTTTGACCAATGGTTCCAGCACTATCTCTGCAGAGATCTTTACATACTCACATGACCCCGATTAATCTACTTTTCCGGTCTACTTATCCAAGTCTTCACAAAGTTGGATAATTTTTCGATTATTTGCACCACAAGATAGGTTACCAAAATCATCATAAACATATTCAATGAACAAGCACAAACTAGACATATAATCTTGTAATGATCTACTACTAGAATAGACAAAAGAAGTATAAATGATTACCTCATTTTTTGTCCAAGTGATCTCTTCTAATAGTCCAAGATCCAATGCATACCAAAACTCTATATCAACCGCCGAAACTACCAAATCTACCCAAAACTGCTTTGGCAACTCGATGAAATATTTCATATTTCGCCCCCTTACAGTAATCTCACAGACCACACTTTCAGCCATACCAAACTCTTGTAGTATTATTGGGATCTTTTAAAACCTTTCAATCTCAATAACAAACTCATCACGTCAAAATTGATCACCATCACCGTTAGACCTAAGACGCTTCAATAATGAAATCGTCTCAATCTCAACCCAAACTTTCTATCTAGCGAAGACATCAAACCAATCCGTTTCATTCTTCAAGAAATGTACCCTAAAGTCTTGTGTGGAATCATCAATGAAAGCAACAAAACCATGAAATCCCCCGTTGGAACTTACTCTAGTCGGTTCCCATACATCATCGTATACATTTTTTATTTTTTATTTTTTATTTTTAGAATTTAAGCTTTGAATAGAAGGAAAAAAAGGGAACCAAGTACATGGTGGGGACAACCCTCAACCGTCAAGGACACAAGAGGGAAGCAAGGAGCCTAACACCAGAAGAAAAGAAATGGATAGAGTAGCAATCAGAAATTGGAAATAACTTATGTCTTGCCATCTGTGTCATCTTTGACTTCCTGCTTTAACTCTTCAGAAAATTCAGTTGGTCTTACTTCTTCAAACCCCAACTCCCGTCTCATTTTGGATAACACCTGGGCAGGTATGTTAGCCTCTTTATGAATTTGGTTGATGCAAAACCACTCCAGCCGTCCAATAATCCTTATAATTTCAATCACAATAGCTTTACACTGCCAATCCGGTTTAATTTGTTTTGTAAGAATACTAACCACTGCTCTAAAAACATTTAAGAGTGTAGGCAATAATGAGAGCTGTCTCTTCATTGCTACTCATGAACAAAATCATATCATCTGCGAAGCACAGGTGGGATATTGGAGGATTTAAGTACTTAGGATGAAGCTTGAACTGATTGACTTCCACCTCCTTGGTTAGAGCTCTAGTATACATCTCCATGACAAGCACAAACAGATAAAGCAACATTAGATCACCCTGTCTAACTCCTATTTTCCCCTGGAAAAATCCTTTGAGAGAGCCATTAATAGAGATGGAGTAGCTTGCTGTTAAAATACAAGCCTCAATCCAAAAAATCATAATAGAAGGAAGGTTATACTTTAGAATCTTCAAGATAGCACTCCAATTGACCATATCATAGGTTTTCTTCAAATTAATCTTCGATGTGCATCTCTTTGGACCCCTGTCTCTATGATGGTTCCTCAGAACTTCATGTGAGAGCAAAATGTTTTCAGTGATGTTACGGCCAGAGGTAAACACTGACTGGTTAGGTGAGATAATGCTAGTGATAGCAGACTTTAGCCTCATGGTTATTATCTTAGAGATGCACTTGTACATTTTTTACAGTAGGCTATGGGTCTAAAGTCTCTTAAGAGCTTTAGACAGTCAGTTTTCAGAACCAGAGCAATGATTATGGTGTTTAACTCCCTCAACATCTTGCTGGACTTGAAAATGTGAGGTACTGCTTTAACAAAATCATCTCCAATCACATTCCAAGCTCTCTTAAAAAATAAGGCAGTAAACCCATCTGGCCCATGAGCCTTCTCATTGTGTAGCAAAGAAAGAGACAACACCACTTCATCCCTAATCATTTCCTTCTTGTTCTCTTAAAATTTCTCCTCATAAATGTGGTCCACTTGGATGGAATTAAGGAAATTCCAGTTCGGGTTAAGATCCCATCAGCCCCCAGAATACTTGTAAAATAATTGACCCCCACTTTAGCAATGCCATCTTCCTCATCATAATTATTTCCACTCTCATCCATAATGCTCAAAATCTTGTTTCTCACCCTTCTAGATTGTATAGATCTGTGGAAGAAACTGGAGTTTAAGTCCCCAAGCCCCAACCACTGGATTCTTGATTTCTGCCTACTCTGAGCTTCCTCATTTCTTACCAGTTGGACATAAATTTCAAGCTCCTTTTTTTTCTCTAATAACTGCTTTAACATTAAACGAATCATTCTGGATATCATCTTGTACTGTATCAAGTCTCTGCTTAGCTGTTTGTATCTTTTCATTCAGCATGCCACTTTTAGTTGCATATTTAGCTTTGAAAAACTTTTTCACTGCCTTCTACTTTTTAACAAAGTAGTAAGTCGGATTCCCAGTAGTTTTAGTTCCCATCACGCTTTAACCTGTACCAAAAACTCATGGTCCTCCACCCAATAATTGAAGAATTTGAACGGTTTAGGACCCCCTTTCTTATCAGAATGAAGGCTTAGCACCATAGAAGAATGGTCTGAGACTCTAGGCTTTAAAAACTCCACTTCATAATTGTTGTAGTTGCTTATCCAGTCACAATTCACCATAACTCTATTAATTTTACAAAACACCCTTCTGCCCAGAGTGTTCTTGTTAGATCAGGTATGGAAGCACCCCTTGAACTTGCAGTCCACCAGATCTGTAGCTTGTATAAAGTTCACAAAGTCGTTATAATTAGCATTAGTAACTGGGGCTCCTCCAACTTTATCTTGGCAATGCAAGATTGAGTTGAAGTCCCCCATAAGAGCCTAAGGCATTGTCATATTGGCATTCTTCCTTATAATAGTATCCCACAATCTTTATCTATTTTTTCTCTCATTATACCCATAAATAAAAGACAGACAAAAAAGTTTTCTTATCTAGAGTTTTGATGACTGAACTTATAATTTGTTCATCTATTTCTAGATTAGTACCCTCCACCATGTTAGGATCCCAGCAGGACCATATCTTCCCCTTTATTGAGTTGTTGTAATTTTGGACCTTCATTCAGTCTTTACATATAATTTCCTCTACTGCTAATTTATTACTCTCGAGTATTTTATTTTCAACAAGCCCGAAGGCACATAATTTGTGTTTTTCTCTCCAACTCCTCACTTCCACTTGTTTGACTAAGTCATTTAGACCTCGCATATTCCAACAACCAATATTATACATAAAATTTGTTAGAAGGTTGATGAAGTACCTGGTCCTCAGGGAGGTATTTTGCTGCTGAAGGTAGGGCTTTTTACGGTGCATCCTTCAATGCTTTATCAACTTTTGTCGTTCTCTTCTTTACTTTTTGAGGACTTTTCTTTCTTGTTTTTTCAGGTTAACTAACACTTCATCACTGCTGTCCTCCTTCTCGCTATTGTTACATGAGAAATCAGACCCCTCATGATTGGTGTTGTCTTCTAGATTCTCAACATCTATGGCCTCTTCTTGTCTGTTATTATTACTGTGACCTTACACTCCGTCTGACCTACCCCCTACCTTATTTCCCTTTAGAGCCGCTTCCTGTCCTTTTTTAACTTTATTAACCTGTGGATCTAGCTCCTGAATATCAGGGTTGAGAGCTTGAAATTGGTTTGAGGTGATAACACTCTCCTTAGAAGCACTAGGTGTGCCCACTTCTGTTGTTTTTTCCGACTACCATTGGTTCGTGGTCGTTGGGGCGCGAACTCAGTTTTATTTGCCAGTTTTTGTTGAGCTTCTTTCTGCTACTTTGGAGCTTTGAAGGCAGCGTTAGGCATTGAAGGTCTTGGTGTCGTAGGAGTCTTAGTCACCTATTTAGGTTTGGGATAGTGCTCACAATTGTAGTTAGTATGCCCAAAGACCCTACAATGAGAACATTTAATTGGATACCAAGCGTACTCAGTGAAGACAAGGGGCAGGTTGCCATTAGTATACTTGAAAGTGATAACCTCAGGATACTTGTATTTAGTATTCACTTCCACACATACCCTAGAAAAAGAATCCCTTCCCCCTTCTTCTGTAGCTCTATCTAAGTACAATGAAATCCCAACTAAACTTGCAATCCTGCCTAACCCCTCATGATATCTCATATTGACTGGAACATTCTTAAAGACAACCCAAATTGGAATTGTGGTGAGGTTTAGTCTTTCAACTTCAATAAAAGGTCTCCAAGGCCTTAGAATGAATAGTCTGCTTGTTATATGTTGGGAAAACCCCTCCAGAGTTTTCTCTTTATCTTCAGGGTGTGTGAATTTAAAGAAATACATATTAAATCCTTTCGTAGACATCTCAAAATCACCTTTTAGAGTACACAATTTAGAAAGGTTTTCCTTAACAAACAGATATGCCAGTTTCTTGCTTATGAAGCTCCCCACAAGATAATCTTCAAATTTCTTGTTCTCTTCTTCAAATTCAATGTTACTAATATCAACAATCAGATTTAATTCATCACCTGAGACTGGAGTGTAGATAAGCGTAATCTTTCCATGGCCTTTAGAAGGAACAGATAGGAGTGAAGCCCAACTCTTTTGTACTGGAGGATGTGCCCCATCCTTTGCTATGATAGATTTTGTTTTCCCTGGTCTTATAGATGTACTCCCATTGTACGGAAGATCAAGCTGAGCTTTAAGAAAGTATTCTTTCTGGCCGCTGGAAGAATCCCTCCTGCTACTGCTAGCTTCACCTCCTTGATTCACTATCTCATTACTAACTTTCTTTTATGTACTGTTACTCATGTCACTTCCCTTGAGGGGTTGGGTTATTCAATTGGGTTTGCAACAAGAGCTTGTGAGTATCTTCTATAAAAAGCTTCGACAATATCGTAGAGAGATTGTGTGCTAGTATTGGGAAGCCGTCCTTTGTTTTCAATATTATCTCCTCTAGCATAGCACCTGCTCGTGCTCTATCGTCGGCAATGATAGCATCATCATTCTTTTTCACAGTGTGCCCATTCATAATTTTCTGAAGATCAATAGTATTAACTTGCTTATCAGCATTTAACATCCCTATCACATCTGTCTTTTGCACTTTGGCCACAATAATTTCAGTTGATTATAATTTTGGAATGCTCCCCGACTTACTTTCAGTTCCTATAGCTTGAACTAGGCTCGACTCTCCATAATTAGATTTAAGAGCTTCCTTTTAATCGATAAATGCCGAGTGCCATTCTTCAGTTATCTCCCCCTCCTCACTCTGGATCTGGACCACTCTATACTTAGGTTTGAAGTATGGAGTAGCATATTTTGGTTCCTTAAGTGTTTAAGAGTAGAAGTTCATTGCTTCAACTGTGACATCTGCGTTTCCCTTGCATAACGGAATGCCCACAGATAACATTTGAATATCTCTTTTGCTCAAAATTGGGAAATCCAGTGAATTCAATTTATTTATGCCTTAAGCTTTTGTGTTTCATATTCCTCTTCTAGGATCAGTTGTCTCTGTCTTTCTTCAAATTACTTCTTCTCCGATTCAAGTGTCTTTCTTTTCTCCTCCACCGACTCATTAATTGTTGTAGAAGGTGGTGTTGTTATGGTGCTTCCTCGGCCCACCATGTCTTGGGAACCAAGCTCTCCCAGCTTTGGTTTTCCAAATCCCATAAATGAGGGTAGAGGCGTGTAAATTAAATCTGCTACAGTGCTAAAAAAAACTCATCGTATAACTGGTTTGATCCCATATTCTATTTTCTTCTCTTTCAAGGAAACCTAACTTTCTTTTGCTTCATCAAGACAACGTCTTTACAAAAGAATAAATCTATCAATTTTAACTTGTCAAATATTATTCTCGAGAACAATGCTTTCATCCAAATGCTCACATGACCAAGTTTTTCATGCCATGCTCTAGAGTTCACCATCAAAGTAGCAACACCAATAATCTCATCATTAGCGTTACACGTCCCTAAGAATGCATCTTGTCATTATCTTAAAAATGAGCTCTAGAGCAGGTTAGCATGTTTATGTTTTGTGGTATTCTTGTAAATTAGTTTGCATGGTGCACGTTAGCCTATAATGATCTCCTTCCCATCTGTATGGGTATTTTTGTAAGTTTGTTTTTTTGTCGCACGGTTTTCATCCTAGCCGTTCATCTCGTCCATCTCAGATCGTTGGATGAGCATCTAGGTGCTTGTGCATTTATTAAGTATTGCTAAGAGCACTGTTGCCTTTTTATATTCTATACGTTACCCCCCGTTTTTTTTTTTTTGCAAGGCAAGCTGGTTTTATATAGAAATCCGGCAAAAAAAGAACCTCTGTTTAAATGTTTGAAGGAATGTAGAGGCAAGGGCATTATTATGTGTAAAACCCCAGACAGGAAGGTTGTGGCTCACATAGACTACAGTTATGAATGCCCATTAAACTCAATTTGTAAATCTACAACCCGTAGTAGTGATACTTATGGCACCATGAAGAAAACCTCTTATGCAGAGATGATTGGTGCCCCTTCTAAAGTTAGAAGTAGCACCAAACTCTCTTATATCCCTCCCACTATGATTGAAGGGCTTCCAATGGTTAAAATTAATTCAACAGACTTTGCTGATGAAACCAAGGAGTGTGAGAACATGTTGGTTGGGAACATCATTGGTAGAAGACGGCCGTATATGTTTGTTAAAAGTACCTTGATGAAGTTATGGGATCTTAAAGGTGGACTGGAAATGACTACTAAAGGGCGATTCCTATTTTACTTTCAGTTCTCTTATAATAAGGATAAACAGAGGGTGTTAGACATGGGACACCAACATATTGCCAGCAAGATTTTCTTTATAAGATCTTGGAGTCCATTTATCGAATTTGAGCCAATGGAAATGAAATTTATCCTCATTTGGGTCATGTTACATGAACTACCTAACCAATTCTGGAATGCCGACAGTATTAGTAGAATTATGAGTGCTCTTGGGGTCCCTTTGTTTCTTGATAAAGCTTCTGAAGATAAGAAGAAAGGGAGAAGCTTTATTAGAATTTGTGTTGAAATGTCTGTGGACAGTGTGTTTCCCAAGGAGATCTCAATTGAAATGGATGAGTCTTATACAATTGAAATACCTATTGAATTTAACTGGATACCAGTTAAATGCAGTCATTATAATGTTTTTGATCACAACCTTGCCTCTTGCCCTGCTAGAGCCTATATTGAAGATATGAAGAATCTCCATGATGGGGGCAACATGAAGTGGGTTCCCAAGAAAGTTGATAGTGATAACAATGCTGAAAACAAAGGTCATAAGGAGAGCTTGAGAAAGATCACTGAGAAAGGGAAGTCGGCCTCAAAGGGTAATGTGGACCAGGATGAGTTCGTTACTTCGAAGAAAACTAGTAAACCAAGGAGACCTAATGCCCCTTATTATCAAGAAGTTGGTGAAAGCTCAAAGTTTGATCCTCTGACAAGTAACAAAAAAATGGATGAACAGAAAAAAGACCAAAATGAAGATAAAGAAGATGGAGAAGGAACAAATGAGGAAGCACTAGGTGAACCAACAAACAATGTGGGCGAACTTGATGGGGCTGTTGGGGGGACATCCAGCCTCTCGAAAAGAGCTCTCAAAAGGGCTAGAAGGAAAGCCTCCAAAGAAGATAAAGAAGCTTAGAAAACTGCTGAAGCCCTGCCACCCTCAAGAGAGAAGTACAATCAAGGAGTGGAAGATAGTAGTACTATAAAGAAGGATGCTTTGGCATGTCCTTCTAAGAGGAGTCCCAAAAAATCTAGTTGATATGTGTGAGAAAGCTTCTAAGCTTGGGGAGAGGATAAAGTATAATGAGTGAGGCAGACCAAAAATCACCCCTAAAGGAGCCATTTTCAAGAGTGTTTGAGGGAGTGTTGAATTACGATCCTGGTTTTTGTGCTAAAGGGTTGTCTACTTGTGCAGGTTTCAAGTGGTTGGAGATCAATATGGAGCACTTAACCCTCTTAAAACCATTTTCTAAGAGTGCCTTGAGTGAGAGAGATGCGATCCTTTTAGAACCACTTTCTAAGAGTGCATCAAGAACTTTTGAGGATGGTGAAATGTTGCCTGATGGGATCTACACTATAAAGATTGTAGAGGGTACTGCTAAGTCCCCCAGGCTTACCGAATTTAATACTTTTTTAAGCTATGGGTCTTGTCATGAATTTCACCTAAAAGGTAAAAACCTTAGTTTGATTGTAAGCTGGTCTCCCAGATTTATTGATTAAATAAAAAAAATTATCTTTTGGAGGGGACTAAGCATTTTGGTTTATGGCATTGTCAAGCAAAGGAAGGGATTGAGGCTAGCTATAGGACCCAAAGACTATTTCCAGTCCCTCTCCCTTGCTTGTACCATGATCCTTGGTTTTGGTCACAAGAAATTTTCCATGACCAACACACTTTGAGGATTGAGGCAGGTTTTTTTTTAATGGTAAGCTATGGTTATGGCAGACCCCTACCAGCTAACAAAACCAACAAAAGAATTACATCATATCATACTCAGCTCTAGTAGCATCATCATCTATCAAGGCATGCAAGCTACTAGGAGAGAAAATGGATTCACCAATTACAAATTGAAGATAAGCTAAACAATGATCACTTCTGTTGGCTTCCTTATAATTGTGTTGAATAGTAAACTCTTGGAGCCATGTCTGCATTTCTTTAATTGAGTAAAATTGTGCAAGGTACTCCCATGGTGGTCTCTTCTTTAGACTGATGTAGTCAACAAGCAGGCTTGAGTTGGTTGTAACTTTAAGTTTTTGAAACCTATTATGTGAAGCATGGTACATATTTATACTTAGAGCATTGAATTCATGGTAGATGACACATCTTTTGATCTGCTTACCTACAAAACCTAACACAAAAGCACCTATGTGGTCTCTGTAGATGCCTCCCATGCCACCATCTTCTATAATTGCAATGTTGAGCATGAGTTCCCAGGTTCAGGGGGCATCCATTTGCATTTGATAACCTTTTTAACCCTAATATTTGAGTTTGTATTCCAATTGGCACAGAGCTTAATAGCTGCATCACTATCTTCTTTAGCTTCAAACAACATCTTAATTCTGATTGTAAGTTCATTGAAAATAGCTGAGATCGTAGACTTTAGAATGAGGAGCTTATTCTCATAGTATTTAAGGTTCCTCTCCATCCGGATATATGAGATCATAGTAGTAAGAGCAGCTTTCAATATTCTTGTAGTTGTACCTCCACTGTTAAGAGTTAATAACCAGTTCATCTCATCTTCAAGGGTTCCTAGAGTTTTGCTGATGTTGCATTTGTTCAAAATTCTACTCCAGATTTCCTTGCAAAGATACAACCCATGAATAGATGCGTTTCATTCTCCCCTGGTCTTCCACAAATGTAACAAAAAGCTTGAGTAAGTATTTTCATTTGTATAAGTCTATTATGAGTCCTTAGGCTCCCATTACATCCCCTCCATGTAGTAAAACTGTACCTAGGAGTGTTGATTTTGTTACATGGGATAGTATACCACTTAACTTCAGGTTTCTTCTTCCTTAGAGCTTCATAGGTTGCTGATAATGAGAATCTTCCATCAGCTGTTGGTGTCCAGACTATTATGTCTTCCAAGTCACCAATAATCTCAATTCTTCTCATAGGTAAAAGAATACTGTCACTTAGCATGAAAGAGATGTGTTGTGGGATATTCCAAGCCCCATCCCTAATAATAGCAAATAATTTAGCTTCTTTGTGGAGTGTAGAGTCATATCTAAACTGCTGGCCAAATCTATCTAATAGTATGCCATCTGAATGCCATGGGTCCTTCAAGAAGTAAGTGTCTTCCTCATTGCCAACCCTAAGACTATTTCCAACCTCTAAGGAGTTTATAATTTATAGAAAGGTTCTGTTCACTTTTGTTTTTGGTTTTCGCCTCTGGCTTTTGATGTTTCACTTTAAGACTGGGGTTTGCTATCTGGATTTTGGTCTTTATTGTAAATTTCAGATCTTTGGGTTTTCTTTTGGGCTTTCTTGTACTAAGAAACATTGTAGTAATTTTGTACCCTTGTTGTCTGTGAAGATGAGCAGTTCTAATTCCTTTTGGGATGGGACCACCTGGAGTGGCCCTTTTGGAACCACCAATTGGTTTAAGATTATTAGAAACTCTTACTTTGGTTTTATTTTGAGCAGGCAATGAAAGTATATTCATACTTTTGGGGGGATTAATTATCTCAGTTTATGGTTCCCTTTCGCAAAGGAAGGGACTGAGGTAGGCTATTCGACCCTAAGACTATTTCTAGTCCTTTTCCGTTACTAGTTCCATGGTCCTAGGTTTTTCCCACAAGGAACTTTTTTCGTTTAAGTTCACCTTTTGCAGTCTACAGGTGCTCTTTCTTCACCATAACATCTTGCTTGTTGTGGGTTTCTTTATTTTGTGCCATCAGGTTTGTTGTGGAATCCTATAATTTTGAGTGTACGGTGAGATGCACATTAAGTTGAGACTCTGTAAATGGTTGACTTCTGATAATGGAACAAAGGTTAACTTAATGAGCAACCCTAACTTTGCTTTGCCTAACTGATTTTGCTGGCCTTGCTTTGTTTTTGATTGCTTTCAGGTCTCTTGTGGGTTTAAGAATCACCTCAGGAATCATCTAAGTGTTCCATCCTTTACAGGGCTGATTGAAAATTTTGTGGTTGGTATCTCAAGACCATAACCCATGACATTCTATGTGGGCTCGGATGGAGGTTTTTGTCTCTTTACACCATGTCTTAACTCAGTATGTTTAGATGGAGGCATGAGCTCTTTACACCAGGTATGATGTGTACAACTAAAATAAATTTTTGGTGATGGAATATTAGGGGTGTAAATGACCCTATAAAACAGGTTGAAGTTAGGAACTGAATTAAGTTGTACCATATTAAATTTTTTGGTCTTGTTGAGATTAAGGTGAAGTCCTGTAATAAGGACTGGATCTTAAACTCAATTTGCAGGAACTGGGAGTCTAAACAAAACTATGAATTTTCCCCTTCTGGTAGAATTTGGTTTTGTTGGGATTCTAGGTTTGTTAAAGCCAAAAACTTTAGCATATCTGAGCAAATAATCACTGCAGACCTCACAATTAATAACAAAATTGATGTCAACATGCTACTATATATGGTAGTAATTCCAGGAATGCTAGGAGGACATTATGGAATGATATTGTAGACTTAGCTTATACTGTGATTGAGCCCTTAATTCTTTTGGGAGATTTTAATAATATTTTGTCTTCCCAAGAAAAAGTGGGGGGTAGACCAGTCAGGCCCTTCCAAATTGTTGACTTCATACAATGCATCCAGAATACTGACCTTGTTGATTGCAAGTATAAGGGTAACTTTCTTACTTAGAACAACAAGAAGGTGTGGGGTAGAAGAATTACTTGTAAGTTTGATAGGGTTATGGTTAATTCCAGTTGGGTTTCCACCTTTAATAGATCTGAAGTTGAGTTGTTAAATCATGGTATCTCAGATCACTCTTTTTATTTTGACTTTCTCTAGTGGCACCAATCATGGCCCAATCCCTTTTAAGTTCTTTACCTCTTGGGTTGACGATCTCAAGTTTGAAGAAGTGGTAAGGGGTCATTGGAACTATAAAAGGAAAGGCAATGCTATCTATTGATTCACTGCTATGATGAGAGAGTTAAAACCTATATTAAAAGAAAATTTTGCTTTTACCAAAGTTGATATTCAGATTTATAACTCGAAACAAGTTCTTAAGGTTATAAAGGACAATTTGTAGGTCGATCCTCTCAATATGTTTTATTTTAATGCTGAAATATCTGCCTTGGAAGCTTAGACTAACTTGATCAGAATGGATGAATCCTAGAAAAGGCAAAAATCAAGAGTGTAATGGCTAGCTCTTGGTGACCAATGTAATGGCTAGCTCTTGGTTTCAATTTTTGACCGGCATGGATTTTAGACCTCTCTGCTGCTTTAGATCTCAATTTTGAGAAGCTTAGTAACCGGCAACTCATTTGAAAGGCTGGTTCGCTTTGAAGAGTTTCTTTTTTATCGATAACATTCAAGGATTATTTCCAAATAAATTGCTATACTCACAATTTCAATTTTTGACTTGTACGAATTTCGTACCTCTCCAATAGTTTTGATCATAACACTGAGAAGCTTGGCTACCGGCAACACGTTTGGGAGGATAGATCATGGTAAAGTGCATCTTTCCAACCGACAACACACAAGTATTATTACCAAATGAACCCTAATTCTCCCAATTTTAATTTTTGTCCAGTACAGATTTCGCACCTCTCCGATTATTTAGATTTCAATTCTGAGAAGCTTGGCTACCGAAAACCCGTTTGGGAGGTATATTATGGTTAAGAGTTTCTTTTCAACCGACAGCACGCAAGGATAGCAACGAAATGAATCACAATATTCGCGGTTTCAATTTTTGACCGAAACGAATTTCACACCTCTCCGTTGCTTTTGATAATAATTCTGAGAAGCTTGGCTACCGCCAACTTGTTTGTGAGGTTGGATAATTTTGAAGAGTTTCTTTTCGACCGAAAATATTCTAGGATTGTTACCAAATGAAACATAATACTCGGTTTCAATATTTGAACGGTACCGATTTTGCACCTCTGCGATAGTTTTGATCACAATTCTGAGAAGCTTGGCTACCGGCATCACGTTTAAGAGGTTAGATAAAGGTTAAGTGTTTTTTTTTACCGATTGTATTCTAGGATTGTTACCATATGAATCGCACTACTCAGTTTCAATTTTTGACCGGTAAAATTTGTATACCTATCTCAAAGTTTTGATCACAATTCTGAGAAGATTCGCTACCAACAATACATTTGAGAGGTTGGATCACGGTAAAGAGTTTCTTTTCGACCGATAATACGCAAGAATTGTTACCAAATGAATCGCAATACTCCTGGTTTAAATTTTTGACCAGTACAGATTTCATACTTCTCTGTTGCTTTAGATCATAATTTTGTGAAGCTTGGCTACAGGCAACTCGTTTTAAAGAGTTTATCTTTTATCGCCAACATTTAAGGATTATTACCAAATAAATTGCAATACTCCCAGTTTCAATTGTTAATCGGTACAGATTTCTAACCCCGCATTTGCCTTAGATCATAATTTTTGGAAGCTTGGCTACCGGCAATACCTTTGAATGGTTGGATCATGGTGAAGAGTTTCTTTTCGATTGACAATACGCAAAAAAAATTACAAAATGAATCGCAATACTCCCGATTTCAATTTTTGACCAATACGAATTTTATACCTCTTTGTTGCTTTAGATCGTAATTTTAGGAGCTACCGAAAACTCTTTTGAGAGGCAAGTTCATTTTAAAAAGTATCTTTTTGATCGACAACATTCTAGTTTTTTTACCAAAATATCCGCAATACTTCCAGTTTTAATTTTTGACCGGTACGGATTTTATTCCTCTCAGATGGTTTAGATCCTAATTCTGAGAAGCTTGGCTTTTGGAAGTCATTTTAGAGGCTATATCACGGTTAAAAGCTTCTTTTCGACCAACAACATGCAAGGATAACAACCAAATAAATCATAATACTCCCGGTTTCAATTTTTGACCGGAATGAATTTTGCACCTCATCATAGCTTTTGAACGTAATTCTGACAAGCTTGGCTACCGGTAACTCGTTTGAGAGGTTGGATCATTTTTAAAAGTTACTTTTTGATAGACAACATTATAAGTTTATTACCAAATGAATCTTAATACTCGGTTTCAATTTTTGACAGGTACAAATTTCGCACCTCAACGATAGTTTTGATCACAATTCTAAGAAGCTTGGTTACCAACAGCGCGCTTGAGAGGTTGGATCATGGTTAACTATTTCTTTCCAACCCACAACACGCAAGGATTATTACCAAATGAATTCTAATACTCCCGGTTTCAATTTTTGACCAGTACGGATTTCACACCTCATTGTTGCTTTAGATCGTAATTTTGACAAGCTTGGCTACCGGCAACTTGTTTGTGAGGCTGGTTTCTTTTAATAAGTTTCTTTTTGATCTTCAACATTTAAGGATTGTTACCAAATGAATTGTAATACTCCTAATTTTGATTTTTAACCGGTACAGATTTTGCACTTCTACGATAGCTTAGATCACATTGGGAGAAGATTGGTTACAAACAACTTGTTTGAGAGGTTGGATCACGGTTCAGAGTTTATTTTTGACAAACAACATGCAAGAATATCTACTGACTGAATCGCAATACTTTCGATTTCTATTTTAGACTGGAATGGATTTCTAACATCTCCGCCGCTTTTGATCGAAATTATGATAAGCTTTGTTATCGGCAACTCGTTTGAGTGGTTGAATCATTTTTAAGACTTTCTTTTTTTCCGACAGTATTCTAGGATTGTTACAAAATGAATTGAAAAACTCGATTTCAATTTATTACAGGTACGAATTTTGTACCTATCTGATACTTTTGATCACAATTCTGAGAAGCTTAGCTACCGACAACACGTTTGAGAGGTTGGATCACGGTAATGAGTTTCTTTACAACCGACAATATGCATGAATTGTTACCAAATGAATCGCAATACTCCTAGTTTAAATTTTTGACCAGTACAGATTTTATACCTCTCTATTGCTTTAGATCGCAATTTTGTGAAGCTTGGTTAACGACATCTTGTTTATAAGAGTTTCTTTTTGATCGCCAACATTCTCGGATTGTTTCTAAAAAATTTGTAATACTCCCAGTTTCAATTTTTGACAAGTACAGATTTCGCATCTCGCCGATTGTTTTGATCACAATAATGAGAAGCTTGGCTACCAATAACAAGTTTAAGATGTTGGATCATGGTTAAGTGTATCTTTTCGACTGACTACACAAAAGGTTTATTACCAAATCAATCACAATACTCCCCTGCTTTAATTTTTGACCGGTACTGATTTCGTACCTCTCCGATGGTTCAGATCGTAATTCTGAGAAGCTTAGATACCGACAACTCATTTAAAAGATTAAATAGTTTTTAAGAGTTTCTTTTTGACCGACAACATTCAAGGATTGTTACCAATTGAATCGTAATACTCTCATTTTCAATTTTTGAATGGTACTGATATTGTACCTCTCATATTGTTTTGATCACAATTCTGGGAAGCTTGGCTACCGGTAACACGTTTGAGATGTTGGATCACGGTTAAAAGTTTCTTCTCGACCGATCACACGCAAGGACAATTAACAAATGAATCGTAAATCTTCTGTTTTGAATTTTTGAACGGAATGAATTTCACACCTCTCTATTGCTTTAGATCATTAATTTGTGAAGCTTGGCTACCGAAAACACTTTTGAGAGACTGGTTCATTTTAAAGAGTTTTTTTTATCGACAACATTCTATTAATGTTACCAAATGAATTGCAATACTCCCAGTTTCTATTTATGACCAGTTCAGATTTTAGACCCCTCATTTTCTTTAGATCGTAATTTTGAGAAGCTTGGCTACCGGCAATACGTTTTAAAGGTTGGATCAAGGATAAAAGTTTCTTTTCGACCAGGAATATGCAAAAATTGTTACCAAATAAATACTAATACTCCCGGTTTCAATTTTTGACCAGTATGGATTTCAAACCTCTCCGATGGTTTAAATTAAAATTCTAAAAAACTTGGTTACCGACAGTATGTTTAAGAGGTTGGATCGCATTTAAGAGTTTCTTTTTGACAGACAACATTCAAGGATTGTTGCCAAATGATTCACAATAGTCCCGGTTTCAATTTTTGACCGATATGGGTTTTAGACCTCTCTGTTGCTTTAAATCTTAATTTTGAGAAGCTTAGTAACGGGCAACTCGTTAGAAAGGCTGGTTCGCTGAAAATAGTTTCTTTTTTATCGACAACATTCTAGGATTGTTTCCAAATGAATCGCTTTACTCCTAGTTTCAATTTTTGATCTGTACGGATTTCGTACCTCCCCAATAGTTTTGATCATAACACTGAGAAGCTTGGCTACCGGCAACACGTATGGGAGGATGGATCACGGTAAAGTGCATCTTTTCAAGCAACAATACGCAAGTATTATTACCAAATGAACCCTAATACTCCCAGTTTCAATTTTTGTCCAGTACAGATTTCGCACCTCTCCGATTATTTAGATTACAATTCTGAGAAGCTTGGCTACCGGAAACCCGTTTGAGAGGTTGCATTACGGTTAAGAGTTTCTTTTCGACCGACAACACGCAAGGATAGCAAACAAATGAATCACAATACTCCCAGTTTTAATTTTTGACCGAAATGGTTTTCACACCTCTCCGTTGCTTTTGATAATAATTCTGAGAGGCTTGGCTACCGCCAACTTGTTTGTGAGGTTGGATCATTTTTAAGAGTTTTTTTTCGACCAAAATATTCTAGGATTATTACCAAATGAAATATAATACTCGGTTTCAATATTTGAATGGTACCGATTTTGCACCTCTGCGATAGTTTTGATCGCAATTCTGAGAAGCTTGGCTGCCGGCAACACGTTTAAGAGGTTAGATAAAGGTTAAGTGTTTCTTTTCGACCGACTGTATTCTCGGATTGTTACCGTATGAATCGCACTACTCAGTTTTAATTTTTGACCGGTAAAAATTTTATACCTATCTCAAAGTTTTGATCACAATTCTGAGAAGCTTCGCTACCGACAATACGTTTGAGAGGTTGGAACACGGTAAAAAGTTTCTTTTCGACCGATAATACGTAAGAATTGTTACCAAATGAATCGCAATACTTCGGGTTTAAATTTTTTACTAGTAGGGATTTCATACCTCTCTGTTGTATTAGATCGTAATTTTGTGAAGCTTGGCTACCGGCAACACGTTTTAAAGTGTTTTTCTTTTATCGCCAACATTCAAGGATTGTAACCAAATGAATTGTAATACTCCCTATTTCAATTGTTGATCGGTACGGATTTCTAATCCCGCATTTGCCTTAGATCGTAATTTTTAGAAGCTTGGCTACCGGCAATACGTTTGAATGGTTGGATCATGGTGAAGAGTTTCTTTTCGATTGACAATACGCAAATTTTTTTACCAAATGAATCACAATACTCCCGGTTTCAATTTTTGACCAACACCACCTGCTGTTATTAATGGCAAAAAGATTGTACAAATCAACTCTTGTGACTTTGATGAGGAAGCGAAAGAATGTCAGGAAATGTTAGTGGGGAACTTCCTTGGAAAAAGACTTCCATATATGTTTATCAAAAACACCCTTTTGAGACTTTGGGAGCTAAAAGGAGACTTAGAAATGACTACAAAAGGTAGACATCTTTACTTCTTCAAATTTTCGTGTGATGAAGACAATCAAAAAGTTTATGATATGGGACATCAGCACATTGCCAGCCGAGTGTTCTTCATAAAAAAATGGAGACCTCTTATAGAGTTTAAACCTATGAAGTTGAAGTCCATTCTAACCTGGGTGATGCTCCAAGATCTACCTGACCAGTTTTGGAACCCTGATGGCATTGGAAGGGTGGCGAATGCCTTAGGGCAACCATTGTTTCTTGATAAAGCAATAAAGCAAAGATGAAGGGGAAGAAGCTTTGCTAGAGTTTGCATTGAGATGGAGGTGGACAACAAGTTCCCTAATAGTATCAAAGTGGAGATGGATGGAGTCTATAACATTCTTGCATTGCAAAAAAAAAAACATTGACATACCAGTGACCTACAACTGGATTCCTCCTTCATGCAGGCTGCCAAGATTTTGGACACAACTTTCAGAACTGCCCCCTTAAAATGGTAGAAGAGTTTCAGAGTGATAAAGGAGATACGAATTCTGATGCCCCTGGAGGAATGGATAACAAGAATAAGAAACAGAAAGTTGACAAGGATGGGTGGACCACTCCTAGGAACGGTGGAAACTACACAAAGCCTACAGATAAAAACTCAAATAACATTGCTACCAGCTCAGCAAACCAAACACCAGAAGAAATCCCAGCAAGGAGGAAACAAAAGCTAGAACAGAAGTTAAAAACAAAGAGTCTCAAGGGCTTGGAGATAAGAAACAGAAGTTGTCTAAGAGTGCGCTCAAAAGGGAAAAAAAGAAGATTGCTAAACAAGCAAGAGAAGAAAAGAGGCTAGTTGAAGAAGCTTTACCTTCCATGGCAAAGTATAAATAGGATAAAAGATCCTCCATAGCAAATAGTATGCCCTTAAATGCCAGAGGTGTTCCCCATAATACCAATTAAAATGCATATTGACAACTTGAGAGGTGAGTTTGTGTGTGAGGCAGCAAAAATTCTGCCTAAAAAGGAGTCATTTTCCCATGAGAGTGAGGGAGCTTTTTCTAACATTTTTCTATTAGTTTCAAGTTCGGGTAATACTTGCATGCATGAGCTAGCTACTTTTTTGTAATGGCTACAAGTCAACAAATATTAATAATAGCTTGTGTTTTATCAACATTTAATATTACTGCCTATTTGTCAACTTCGAAGACCATGTTTACTATAGGTACGTTTTGAGAATTAGACTTTTCAGTAATATTTATAATAAAGTAGGGACTAGTTGGGCTAGGCTCCTTATCCTCCCCTTATTATATTTTATCTCTGAGTGTCTAGCCAACAAATCGTACCATAGACACTACTGGGAGAGCTTAGACTATAGTGTTTATTTGGGGCTTGCTCAGGATATTGGGTTTTGCTCGGTTAGGCTCCTTGCCCTTGCCTAGGGTTTGAGACTCAAGTTTGAAACTATTGATAAGCCAAACCATAGTCTTCACTCTGAAGCCACCCATATCCTTAGAGTTCTACTAGGTATAAAGCATCTTTTAACCTACGTGCATTGCTAGGCTAGGCTCCTTACTCCCCTAAAAGGTTTTTTAACTATTTTTTAACTAACAAGACCCACAAGTATGGTGATATTGAGTATAAACCAATTCATGAGTTGTTTTTTCTTACCTTGAGAATGCTTGCCTTAAGTGTGCACTGCTGGGCTAGGCTCCTAACTCATTTAATGGTGGACAATTTCAAGATTTCTTTTTTCTTTGATGTTGCAGGGTCCTATTTGGAGCTAAAGCCCCTCTTTATGAAGAGGGTTTTCTTCCTCTAGAAATAGCCTTTCTAGAGAGTACAATTGAGAGGGTGCGTGACTAGTGCGGGAGTTCTCTGATTTTAAAAAAGAATCCTACCTTTCATATCTTTTCAACTAAGCAAGGATTAATGGTAATGGTGACTAGATTTGCAGGTTTGATTTTCTTGGTGACCTGTTATCTTTATGGAGCTAAGGTGTATCTTAAGCCTTATAGGAAGGTATATAGGCCTAATAATCATGTAATGACCACTATTTTTATAGTGGTAATGGATTGGAATATTGGAGTGCTTCACTGCTTTCTTTTTTGTCTTATGCCCAAGCTTATGTGGTCAACAGATGGGGCCTTACTCTTACTAAGCCGGCCTTAGAAACTAGTGACCATTCAAGCCATTTTCATTATGATTAATGCCATGTGTTGGAACTCTAGAGGTTTTAATGACTATATGAAACAAAAAGAAGTTAGGGCTTTTATTAATAGGTTTAATACTCCTATGGTTGGTCTTGTTGAAACTAAAATTATGGAACAACACAAGGACTCCATTTTTAATAATATTAGACCTGGTTGGGGGTTGTTCACCAACTATGAGCACTTTCAGCTTGGTAGAATATGGTTACAATGGGACCCCGCTGTGGTGTCTCTTGCATTTGATTAAAAACATAAGCTTTTGGGATCTGAAGTGCCCCCAAGATTGCTCCTGGTCGTAGAGACATATATTAAAAGCGAGAGATGAAGCAGTTAAGCTTATTCACTACAAAATTGGAAAAAGGAACTACACTTATTTTTGGAAAGATTTGTGGCATCCGCTTGGGGTTTTCAGCAATAGATTTTCAGTTGAGATGAGATATGATTCCTTATTGTTCAAAGAAACTCCTGTTAGCAATTTCTTAATTAATAGGAGATGGAAAATTCTACAACATCATATTCATATTCTCTCTAATATTTGGGATGGCTTGGATAGAGTGGAGATAGACAATAAAGGAGAAGATGAAGCTATTTGAAAAGCCAGCACAAGTGGAGATTTCACCATGAAGAGTAGCTATGAAGAGTTACGACACAACAACCCGGTATGGAAGTTTACTCAAATGATCTGGTTTGGAGATTGCATCCCCAGTCATAGCTTTATTACTTGGCTAACATTTAAAGGAGCTTTAAAAACTCAGTCTAAGTTGAAGAGTTGGGGGTTGGCAGACCAATCAAATTTTTTGTTTTGCTGAAGAGATGAAGAGACTAAAAATTAACAATTTCTTTGAATGCTGCTATGCTAAGTGGATCTGGAAGCAGTTGCTCCGCAAATTGGGGTTTAATAGAAGTACTTTGGGTTATAATGAATAGATCCAATGGATGATATGTCGCACAGCAGGTAGATTTCTCAAAGCTATCATATTGAAGCTTAGTATTAATTGTTTTATCCACCACTTATGGAGGGAAGGAAACAACAGAGTGTTCAATAATATACAAACTGAAGTAACTGAGCTTCTCAAGACCATTCTCAGTGATGTTAGACTCAAGCTTGCCTACTCAGAAAGGAAGTTGATGGACACGGCGGATAACATATTTCATGCAGCGACTTGGGGTCTTCGAATTGACTGGACAGTTCCTATAATATCTTATTGCACCAGGAAGATGTCAGCTCACTCAGAGTATATGAAGAACTGTACTAGAAGTACATTGGGAAGGTATGGAGCAATCCTTAGAATCAAAAAAGGTAGAGCAGTTGTTGCGTGTGCTGGAAAAACCATTACAAAATTGTTGCTTTATCATGAGTTCCTCAACATCAAAGCAGGGTTAGAGCTAGCTGTTGAGCATAACAAACTCCAGATATAAATTAACACCAGGTCAGCAATGGCGGTTAGTATTCTTACAAAACAAATTAAGCCAGATTGGCAGTGTAAAGCTATTGTAATTAAAATTATAATGATTATTGGACGACTGGAGTGGTTTTGCATCAACCAAATTCATAAAGATGCAAACATACCAACCCAGGTGTTATCTAAAATGAGACAGGAGTTGGGGCTTGAAGAAGTCAGACCAACTGAATTTTCTGAAGAGTTAAAGCAGAAAGTCAAAGATGAAGCAGATGGCAAGACATATGTTATTTCCAATTTCTGATTGCTACTATATTTATTTCTTTTCTTCTGGTGTTAGGCTCCTTGCTTCCCTCTTGTGTCCTTTAGGGTTGAGGGTTTTCCCCACCATGTACTTGCTTCCCTTTTTTTCCTTCTATTTAAAGCTTAATTTCTAAAAAAAAAAAATGTCTCCTGCATTAATAGACAAACTTGATCATGCCATTTTAGCTGAAGCTACACTACCTGATGGCCAACAATTTTGTGTTACTATTGTATATGGTAGTAACAGTTACACTGAGAGGTTACAATTATGGGACATGATCACTTATCATTCTAGTCTGCATAATAAGCCCTGGATCTTTCTTGGGGACTTTAATTGTGTTCTTAACTCCCAAGAGAAAATTGGGGGTGGTGAATTTAGACCATCACAATTTGTAGACATGCTTAATTGTCTAAATACTGCTGAGCTCTTTGATTGTAGGTATAAAGGAGCTTACCTTACCTGGTTAAATTGTAAAATTGGAAAAGATAGAATTGCCACCAAAATTGATAGTCCTCATAAACACTGTGTTGATCAACAAAATACCAGACACTAAAGTTGAGTTCTTGAATCAAGGGATCTCAAATTACTCCCCAATGATTGCAGTAATTCAAAAAGATCCACGTAATGGGCCTAAACCATTTAGATTCTTCAATTACTAGACTGATAATGCTGAGTTCATGTCCCTTATCAAACAGACTTAGGAAAATACTCTGGTTGAAGGTAATCCTATGTATCAGCTTGTGCCTAAACTTAAACTGATTAAAAGTACTTTAATCACTTGGAACCATAACAATTTTAGCAAGTTAGAAGAGAGAGTTCAGGTTGCAAGGCAATACCTTTATTGTGCTCAACATGCTCTACAATACAGTCCTTTGGATAGTCAATTATCCTATGATAAGAGACAAATTAGGTCTAGCAGTGTCAAGCAAGCTGAAGCTGAAGAATCTATTGTTAGACAGAAATCTAGGCTTTTATGGCTAAACCTAGGTGATGATAACACCTGATTATTTTACTAGGCTATTAAAAGTAGGAGAGCTAGGAACAAAATCAAGCTCAGTATTAAAGAAAATGGAGAGAGGCTGGATGAGCCTAAATATATTGAAGATGAAAGTGTTAAGTACTTCAAAAACATCCTGGCCACTCAAGGCTGTAGCTCTAGTAATTTAAAATTTGATAATGATTTGTTGTTTGAACAAGTTGATGACAATATGAATGCTAGATTGACTGCTCTTGTATCTCCTGATGAGATTACTCAAGTCCATTATAATATTGGGGATGACAAGTCCCCTGTCCCTGATGGATTCACCTCCCATTTCTTTAAGAAAAGTTGGGGCATTGTTGGTAAGGACAACATTAAAGCTATCACTAACTTCATAAAATCTAGAAAATTATTAGGTGAAATGAATGCCACAGCTATTACTTTGATACCCAAGACTGGCACAGCTTGTGCTTTTGGAGGTTTCAGACCAATTTCTTGTTGTAATATTGTGTATAAAACTACCACACAGATCATAACCTCCAGGTTGAAATGGGTTATTCATGCGCTTATCAACCAAAACCAATCTGCCTTTTTACAAGGTAGACATATCCAGGACAACATCATGATTTCTCACGAGTTGGTTAGGAACTATCAAAGGAATAACAACCCTAAGAGATGAACAATTAAAATTGATTTGAAAAAGGCTTATGACTTGATTAATTGGTCTGCTATAATTGATTTATTAAAAAGGCATAACTTTTCTTGCATTTTCATCCGGTGGATCCAGGAGTGCATAACTACCCCAAATTATACTATCAACCTTACTGGCTCTTTAAGAGGTTACTTCCAAGGTCAAAGTGGAGTCAAACAAGGTGATCCCATATCCCCTTATTTATTTGTGCTTGTTATGGAACTGCTGACTTAAATCTTACGAAAGAAAGTTAATGATGGTTAATATATTTTGCATCCGTAAGTGTCATGATCCTGTTATTACTCATCTTTGTTTTGCTGATGACTTACTTTCTTTCATGGATGGGAGTACCTCTTCTGCCAAAGCCCTTATAGATGATTTTAGCCTCATTAAAGCCTACACTGGTTTGGAGGTTAACCCGAGTGAGTTCTTTACTTCTGGGTTAAATGTGGCAAAGATTTATAACCTTAAGAGTACTCTTGGGCTCAGTGTTAGTTTTCTCCATGTTAGATATTTAGGGTTGCCCCTTATTTCTACTAGGCTTAATCACAATGACTGCCTTCCCCTTATGAATTTTATCAATCACAAAGTTAAATCTTGGAAAGGGAGATTCCTCTCTTATGCAGGTAGACTCCTTCTCATTAAGGTTGTTATGAGCTCTATAAGTGTATACTTGGTGTGTTTGTTTTATCCTTCCTAAAAGAACTATTTTTGAAATCAATAAAATATTTAGAAACTTTATGTGGGGTGGGGTGGACCTATATCAGAAATCTCCTAATGTTAACTGGTCTGATTCTTGTCATCCATGTAATGAGGGAGGCTTTAACATCAGGAATATTGAGACCACTAATAAAATAGCTATTATGAGGCAGATATGGGCTCTTATAGCCAAAAATGACAACATTTGGGTTCTCTGGATCACTAAGAACTACTTGAGGGATAGGAACTTATGGAGCATTAGCCCCACAGCTGATTGTAGCTGGTATTGGAGGAAATTACTTCAAGAGCTGGGAACTGCTAGTACAATGGCCTTATGCATTAATGTTGATGGGAGGGAGACTAGATTATGGTATGACCATTGGCATCCAAAGGGCCCCCTCCTACCCTTTTACCAGTCTCACTTCACATATGACTCCATTCTTAATAGAAATGCTTATGTTAGCAATATTATTCAGAATGGTGAGTGGAATATACCTCCTGGTCTTTCAACCTTTGTTAATGACTTCTATAGTCTTCTGTGAAATTTTGACATACATAATGGAAGCTCTGATGAAGTGATTTGGACAACTAGTAGTAATGGTGAATACTCATTTAAGGATACACATAATTTCCTTAGACTTAAAAATCCTATATTGCATTGGACAAAACTGGTTTGGTTCCCTCAAGCTATTATTAGACATAGATTTATTACGTAGCTAGCTTTAAAAAAGGCTCTTAAAACTCAAGATAAGCTCCTCTTATGAGGATCTATTAATAGTAATAACTAGTTTTATAACCCGGTGCTCCGCACGACTTGAATATAGAATTTTTTAAATTTGTTTGTAAAATAAGTTCTTTATATCGTAAATTTTAACTCTAATAATACACATAGTTTAATTTGGAAGAAAAGTATGTAATGAAGAAGAAGAAATGATGTTTGTTTTGTTTTGGGAAATTAACTTTTATATGTAGACTTTAATTAACTCATGTAATTTTCATTAATTTTTGATAGACAAAAATACCCTCTAAAATTGTAAAAAATACTATATTAACCGTTGCCACGTGGCGCTCTATTCTTTTAAGAAATTGTGAGGAGAGTTTTCCATCATCCAAATTCCTTGCATTTCATATAGCTACTTGTGAATATGAAGAGCATCTATTCTTTTACTGTCCTTTTTCAAAGCATATCTAAGATGGGATTTTGAATGTCTTGGGTATGGTCTACAACTATACAAACTAGAATGATGAAATTACTTGGTGTGTTTCTCATTTTGCTGGTAGTGATCCTGTTGCTATTGTAAAAAAATCTTGCCTTTAATGCATTTTATTACCATGTTTGGGTTGAAAAGAACAACATAATTATTAGAAACAGTCGGAAGGAATTTAATCAAATCTTACAGGAAATTGTTACTGAGATTAAATGCAAATTGACTTTGAACATAAAGTCGGTGGAGGATAATGACTATAACAGGAAATTCATGGACAATCTGAATATCTTAGCTTCTTACATTCATAAAGCTATGATCAATTGCTCTTGGACAAGACCTGAACTAGGAGAGCACATGATGAACACTGATGGATCTTTATCAGGTAATTTCGGAGGTTGTGGTACTATTATTAGAACTCATTTGGGCTCTGCTGTGTATGCTGTTACAGGTAGTTAAAAGGGTATATTAGTTCCTGTTCATGAGGTCCAAGGGACCAGAATGGGTCTGCAACTAGCTATTAACAAAGAAGTTAAAAGAGCTTGTCTTGAATCTGATTCTCTGCTTGCAATTATGTACATCAACAAGGTTGTTGATCTTCCCTGGGAAGCAAAATGGATCTTGAAAGACATTTGGAGACTTATTGGCCTTTTCGAGCAGTTTCGAATCATCCATATTTTTTGAGAAACAAAGGAAGCAGCAGACCTGCTAGCTTGTATGTACCCTTGTGTGATCTGGTTGGAGATTGCGGTTGAAGACTTTGGCGAAGAACAAAAGAAGATTGTTGCCCTTGATGCCTTGGGTTCGTGTATCAAAGGGTGTGAATATACTTTTGTTATGTATCATACGACTTTTTGGGTGGAAATTACTGTTGAAGACTCTTTGAAGATCAAAAAAAGAAGAATAGAGGAATACAATGGGTTTAAATCCTCTATGTCTATTGTCTGACCTTACATATTCGGTGTTGTTGCTGTTACTAAATTCATTAAAGACTTATTTCTGAAGTTGCTTTGAGTTGGTATGGGATGTTCCCATCTTGCTTCTGGAATTTGTTTTTTTAGGGATAATGGATTTTCTGGCTCCATCCCTTTTGGTGTGCCTACCATGAGGGAGTTGCTTTTAGTGACTCTTTCTCTTGTTGCTCCTTGCTTTTTATAACGCTTGTGTTTTGAGGGCCATCCCATTTGTAAATATTCTTTTTATTAATCCAAGCTCACTTTCCAAAAAAAAGAAATATATAGATATAGTTGCCAAATAAATTACAATACTCTCAATTTGAAATTTTGACCATTTGAGAGGTTAGATAGTTTTTAAAAGTTATTTTTAGGCCGACAACATGCTAGGATAGCTACAAAATGAATCACGATACTCCCAATTTGAATTTTTGACAGGTACGGATATTGCATCTCTCCGTTGCTTTAGATCGTAATTCAAAGAAGCTTGGCTATCGACAACTCATTTGAGAGGTTGGATCGCTTTTAAGAGTTTCTTTTTGACTGACAACTACCTAGGATGGTTCCCAAATAAATTGGGATACTCCCAATTTGAATTTTGGACCGGTATGGATTTTGTACCACTCTGTTGGCTTAGATTGTAATTTTGAGAAGCTTTGCTACCGATAACTCGTTTGAGAGGTTGGATCGCTTTTAAGAGTTTCTTCTCGGCCGACAAAATTTAAGGATTGTTACCAAATGAATCGCTATACTCTCGGCTATGATTTTTTACTGGTACAAATTTTGTACCTCTTCGATTGTTTAGATCATAATTCTGAGAAGCTTAGCTACCGGCAACTCGGTTAAGTGGTTTGATCACTTTTAAGAGTATTTTTTTACCGACAACTCTCTAGAATAATTACCAAATTAATCGCGATACTCCAAATTTGAATTTTTGACAGGTACAGATTTCGCACCTCTCCGTCGCTTTAGATCATAATTATATTAAGCTTGGCTACTAGCAACTCGTTTGGGAGGTTGGATCACTTTTAAGTATTTCTTTTCAATTGAAAACTATCTAGGATAGTTACCAAATAAATCGTGACACTTCTGGTTTAAATTTTATACTAGTACGGATTTTGCACCTCTCTATTGTTTTAGATCGTAATTCTGAGAAACTTTGCAACCGGTAACTTGTTTGAGATGTTGGATCGCTATTAAGTATTTCTTTTCGACTGACAACATTCTAGGATTATTACCAAATGAATCGCAATACGCGGTTTCTATTTTTGACCGGTACGGATTTCGTACCTCCCAGATGGTTTAGATCACAATTCTGTGAAGCTTAGCTATCGGTAACTCATTTGGGAAGTTGGAACGCTTTTAAGAGTTTCATTTAGACATACAATTCTCCTGGATAGTTACTGTAGTGGCTTATTACGCATCTCGAATTAAAGCTTTATCTTTGTCCATCATTCGATAACTCTACCTCGTCAACATATACGTGGCATATTTATGGCACATTAAGAAAATAACTAGAGAGTTCTATTCATAATTTTTGACCTCTACATCAAGCAGTTCGAGTTAACAAGCCCATGGTCATGAAAGAAACTTACAAGATAGCAAGATTAAACCGTTACACAATCAGTTCAAAGACTATCATATATATATTCTAATGTCCATCATTAAAAATAGTAATGGTCCTCAAACGGTTATATTATAAGACCTATAAATAGGACCAGAGAATTTCAGATGAAGGACTGAGGAATCCTCACTAAGACACTCTACACAGAACTGTACAGAACATCCTTTGTAATAGTTAACAATCTTCAATAAAATCTCTCCCTCTTCCTAAATCCTCAAGAGAGGTCGTGGTTTTTATCCTATTCAAAGGTTTTCTACGCTAAACTTTGTGTTAGCTATTACTCATTGTTCACTAGCGTTCCAATTATATTTTGTGCAAAGAGTAAGTTTGGATCACGAAATTAGGCTATTACATTTAGCGCCGTCTGTGGGAACAAAGGATTCAATCCCATTGTCTTAGAAATATCTGATTATCTTTCGATAAAATACTACTTTTAGACCAGAGTACTCCAATTGCTCCAGTAGAAGGGAATGCCATACTAGTAGAATTGCGGGTCACTCAAAACTCTAAAACAGAAAGGCGAGCCGCTCTGGAATAATAGTTGGCAGGTGTTCAAGATGCGTTAAGGGTTCTGTAGGGATAAAAGATTATAGCCCAGATGAACAAAGGCGTACTGTGCTGCTAGCTGTTTAACAAATTTTTATTCAAGACAGACTCGGACCCCACGCCAACAGCCTGGGAGGTGAAATTCGATCTAATCATATTCAACTTGGGGTCGAGATTGCTCAGATACAGGAAGACCACCAAGAAGTTGATGGCGGTCTTGCTGAAGTGAGACAAGCAAAAGATTCACCCCGAGGAAGAGTTCGTATTCTGGTACGCGATCGGCTAAGTGAAGGAAGTGGCGACTACAAACCTCATGAAAGATGCGTCCCACGACCGACCATCACAGCTCGACAGTATGTAACTCAAAAACATGTTGAGATGTGCATCAAAGAATTGTTTGAAGCTCAAGCTTAAACCACTAAAGGCATTCGCAACAGACTACAGAAAAACCCGATTGCTCAGGAACTATTGGATGGCGAAGTTCCCACTGGTTTCCACAAGCTAAAATCCAAAAATACAAGGGAAATGATCCCGTGAAGCACGTTCAAGAATTTTAAGACTCTTTAGGCTTGTATTCTACATCCAACCACATTCTATGTCATTGTTTTCCTACCGGCCTACAAGGTAAGCCTTTCCGATGGTTCCACTCACTACATGAAGGGTCTATCATAACTTTCAAACAGTTGCGGGAACTCTTCGCTAAGAACTACTCGTATAACAGGGACAAAGAGGATAATTTGTATTCTCTATTCAGCCTTAAGTAGGTACAAAGAGTGAAGCTCAAGACATTTACTAATAAATTCTTGGAGTTGGCCAGAAAGGTGACCGACTTGATCAAAAAATTAATAATTCGGCCTTCACCAATGCTTTGCTCGTGGATGGAAGGACGAATGAGTACTTAATCCTAACAAACCTACGACTTTAGAAGATATGATCGAGAAGATTAATGGATATATCGATCTCGAATGGATGGTATCTGAAAGACAGAACCCAGAAATCAACCTTGATAGCAAGAGATCAATCCACATAACAAGAGTTCAATCGTGCTGCTGATCACGGTGGAGACAGGAAGCAGAATAAATCTAATGATGACCGAACTCGGAGAGGGAGCAATATGCCCAAGCCATGTCTTCTAAAAATGAATGTTATAATAGCCAACATATATCCTATACTTCAAATGGATAAGTTCTTTCACAATGCCCAGTATCTCCAACCCATCAAAATCAAGCCATATTGCATACACCACAAAGTCTAAAATCATGACACAGAATATTGCTTCACTTTATAGCGACTGTTAGAATAAATTTTTACGGACGGACAAATGCATGAGTACATTGTGGGTGTTGAAAGTTACAAAAATGAGAGCTACAAACTCACCCCTGAGATCGTATAGATAGAAGAAGCAGCAGAGGAAAAACATTTATTCCACATCTCCCCCAACCACTTTATCGAGTCAATGCCACGATTTGTCCATGGTAGACAAAGAAGCCCGGTTACTCCATACTTCTAGTTCCCAACGCATAGGGATCTCCTGCGAAGATTGCGACGTTCGCGACGTTAATTTTCCTCATAATGATGCACTTGTGATCATGCTGAAAATGAGAAATGTCATACTACATCGATATCAGTGGGTTCAACGGCTCTAAAGAAGAACGTGTAGATAAGATCATACTTCCTATTACTACTGGATCGACAACGGTTGATGTAGTATTTTACGTTATCAATGCCAAATCCTGGTATTTGTGAATCATGGGACGCTGCTAGCTGTATAACATGCGAGCTATCCATCGACCTATTATTTTGCGTTAAGATTTGATTGGAATGAGGACATTTACAAAATCAAAGACAGTTTAAAGCTTGATCGAGTTTGCAAAAATTTTATTACCACAGTGACAGAACTGTCGATACCGCAACTCGCATAACAATTACTGAAGACCATAGAGAACATTATAGAAAACTTTATAGAAAACCAACTGCCAGGCGTATAAACTACAGAATACATTGAAATCAGTAGAGACAAATAAGCTACCTACATTGGAACTCTTTTGCCCACGATAGAGCGCAATGCTCTTATTCAATTTATCAAAGACAACAATGATGTCTTTTCAAGGACGTTCCACGAAATACCAGGCATTGATCCAAATTTGGCCTACCACAAACTTAGTTTAAACTATAAAGTTGAGGCAGTCAAACAGAAATAGAGGATTTTAGCGCCAAGGCTCTGAGAAGATGTCAATAAAGAGATCAACAAACTCATTAAAGTTAGTTTTATCCGAAAATCCAACTACCCGGAATGAATTTCAAACATTGTAGAAGTGCCAAAGAAAAATGGCAAGATCATAGTATGCGTGGATTTTATGAACCTTAACAAACCTACTTCAAAAGATAGTTTCCCACTTCATATCATCAACCACTTGCTCGATTCTACTACAGGACACGTACTACTATCCATGATGGATGCCGCATAAGAATACAATCAGATACCTCTGCTGCCCAAAGATCTAGAGAAAATAGCTTTCATCACAGAGCATGGTTTATATTACTTTAAAGTTATGCCTTTCGGTCTCAAGAATGCAGGAGCCACTTACTAAAGATTGTTGACACAGATGTTCAAAGACCATCTTGGGAAAATAATAGAAGTTTACATTGATGATATGCTGGGTAAAGGTCTCAAGAAGGAATAACCATCTCGCAGATTTACACACGACCTTCAAAATTCTTCGGTCTTAACAAATGAGACTAAATCTTGACAAATGCAACTTCACAGTCTAATCAGGCAAGTTCTTGGGATATTTGATCAGCAAGCAAGGTATCGAGGCTAACTAATATTGTATTCGTGCATTGTTATCTATGCCTTCTCCTAAAATGAAGAAAGATGTATAAAAGTTAGCCGGAAAGATAGAAGTAATAAATTGTTTTGTCTCCAAGTCCTCAGACCGGTGTCGATAGTTATTCGTCCTACTCCGCGAAGGGATGATGAAAAAGAAACCTTAAAAAGATCCTAAAATTGTGTGGACTATTGAATGTAAAGCAGTATTTCAAGAACTAAAATAATATTTGGGAAAGCCATCAGTAATGCGTACACCCAAGGAAGTAGAAGAGCTCACCATATATCTTGCCATTTCTGATAAATTACTGAGCATAGTCTTCATCTGACTCGACAAAAAGATGGAAAAACCTGTCTATTTCATCAGCAAGACTCTCACTTCAGCAGAAACATGGAATACTAAGATCAAGAAACTGCTTTTAGCCCTCATTTATACATTACAGAAGTTAAAACAATATTTCTAAGCTCACTCTGTCTGAGTAATGGAAAATTATCTCTTGCGCGAAATCTTGTCCAAAAGAAAGAAATCCAGACAAGTCCAATAATGGTTGGTTACTTTTGGTGAGCACGATATACGTTTTGAACCACTGCATTACAAAAAGGGCAAGTAGTAACAGATTTCCTTGCAAACTTTCCTATAGATGACCCTGACTAGGAAGATGATATTACCGACATAAATGAAGAACAATTCGAGGAAAAATTAAATTGGATATCCAAGAAAGGTTTGCACCTTCTAACTGATGGTTCTGCTGGATCTGCTGGGTCAGGCATCGGGATCATTCTTATCACACCTTCCAATGACAGAATTGAGAAATTAATCTGACTTACCTTCGAAGACACAAACAATGAAAATGAATACGAAACATTAATCCACGGTCTAGATATGGCTCTGGAGATAGGTGCACCAGAGTTATCCGTATACACAGACTCTTTTCTCATAGTAAACCAGTATACAGACAAGTATCAGAAAAATGGAAAAATGATTAATTATGTCGCAATAGTAGCTGACGGAATGAGAAGATTTAAAAAGGCTACCATCGAACATTTGCCTCACGAAGAAAAGAGACATTCTGATTCCCTTGCCTATCTTGCTGGAGTCTTTGGAACAGAATCTCGTTAATTAAAGATCGAAATAGTATCCACCCCCACCATTAACATCATCAGCTCAAATTCTGCTAATATTGGGGGCGGTGAAGAGGACGAAGATGATTGGAGATGACCTTTCCGCACATACATCGGACCCAAAAATAAATTTGATGGTGAACTCCCTAAAGATCCTACTGAAAGAAGGCATTTGTTGGACAATGCTAAGCGATACATCGTTGCGAATAACTTTATTTACAAAAAGTCAGTTACAGGACCCTATCTCTAATGTTTATCTGATAAAGAGGCTCAAGACTTCCTCCATGAACTTTTCTTTTTTTCTTATTTTTGGAAATTAAGCTTTGAATACGGAAAAAAAAGGAACCAAGTACATAGTGGGGACAACCCTCAACCCTCAAGGACACAAGAGGGAAGTAAGGAGCCTAACACCAAGAAATTGATATAAAAATGAATACAAATGCTAAGAAATGAATAGAACAACAATCAGAAATTATAAATAACATATGTCTTGCCATCTGCGTCATCTTTGACTTTATGCTTTAACTCTTCAGAAAATTCAGTTGGTCTGACTTCTTCTAACCCCAACTCCCGTCTTATTTTGGATGACACCTGGGCAGGCCTGTTAGTCTATTTATGAATTTGGTTGATGAAAAACCACTCCAGCCTTCTAATAATCCTTATAATTTCCATCACAATAGCTTTATACTGCCAATCTGGGTTAATTTGTTTTGTAAGAATACTAATTGCCATTTTTGACTTGGTATTAATTTATGTCTGGAGTTTTCTATGCTTAACATCTAAGTCTAACCTTGCTTTGATATTGAGGAGCTCATGATAAAGCAATGATTTTGTAATGGTTCTTCTAACACACGCATAAACTGTTTGACCTTTGTTAATTCTAAGAATAGCTCCATACCCTGCCAATGAACTCCCAGTACAGTTGATCATACACTCTGAGTGAGCCGGCATCTTCCAGATGCAATAAGAAATTGCAAGAACTGTCCAGTCAATTTGAAAACCCCAAGTCGCAGCATGAAATCTGTTATTCGCTGTGTCCATTAGCTTCCTTTCTGAGTAGGCAAGCTTGAGTTTAACATCACTGAGAATTGGCTTGAGAAGCCCAGGTGCTTCAATTTTTATATTATTGAACACTCTGTTGTTTCTTTCCCTCCTTAAGTGGTGGAAAAAATTATTAATACTAAGCTTTAAAATGATAGCTTTGGGAGACCAACCTACTGTGTGTCATATCATCCATTGGATCTCATCATTAAAACCCAAAGTACTTCGATTAAACCCCAATTTTGAGGAGCAACTGTTTCCAGATTCACTTAGCATTGCAGCATTCAAAAAACATGTGAATTTCAGTCTCTTCATCTCTCCAGCAAAATAAGCAATTTGATTAGTCCACCAACCATGAACTCTTCCACTTAGACTGAGTTTTTAGAGCCCCTTTAAATGTTAGCCAAGTAATAAAGCTATGACTGGGGATGCAATCTCCAAACCAGATCATTGAGCAAACTTCCATACCGGGCTGTAGTATTTTAACTCTTCATAGCTGCTCTTCATGGTAAAATCTCCACTTATGCTAGCTTTCCAGATAACTTCATCTTCTCCATTATTGTCTATCTCCACTCTATCCAAGCCATCCCAAATATTAGAGAGAATGTTAGTTTGATGTTCTGGAATTTTCCATCTCCCATTAATTAAGAAATTGCTAACATGAGTATCTTTGAACAATAAGGAATCATATCTCATCTGAACTAAAATTCTGCTGCTCAAAACCCCAAGCGGATGCCACAGATCTTTCCAAAAATAAGTGTAGTTCCCTTTTCCAATTTGGTAGTGATTAAGCTTAATAGCTTCATCTCTCGCTTTTAATATATGTCTCCACGACCAAGAAAAATCTTGGGGGTACGTTAGATCCCAAAAGATTTTGTTTTTAATCAAGTTATCTTCTACCCACTTGGCCTAGAGAGAGTCATTAGCAAAGACAATAAGCCAGACATTCTTTAAAGTGGCAGCCTTGTTCCAAACTCCAAAGTCCTTAATTCCCAATCCCCCTTCTTTAGGTGGGTGGCATATCGAATCCCAGCTGACTAAACTAGTTCTTCTGCTCACATCTGTACCAGACCATAAGAACCTATGACAAATAATAGTAAGAGCTTTGATAGTAGATTGAGGGAGCGTAAAACAGCTCATCCAATACACTTGCATACTACTTAGGACAACTCTTACCAAAGTCAACCTACCAGCATATAAGAGAAACTTAGCCTTCCAGGAATGAACTTTTTTGGATAAGTTCTCAATGAGAGGTTGGCAGTCTGGGTACTTCAGTCTAGTAGTAATCAGAAGAAGGCCCAGATAACGAATTGGAAGTGTACCCTTGACAATCCCAAGCACTTGACCAATCTTGCTTGCTTCATTGCCTGACATACCTGCAAAGTAGAGTTTACTCTTGTCCAGATTCATTCGTAAGTCAGTGTTACCCTAAAAATGTTCATATGTGTAGGCGAGAGTGAGAGCTGTCTCTTCATTGCTACTCATGAACACAATCAGATCATCTGTGAAGCACAGGTAGGATATTAGAGAATTTAAACACTTAGGATGAAGCTTGAACTGATTGACTTCCACCTCCTTGGTTAGAGCTCTAGTAAACATCTCCATGATAAGCACAAATAGATAAGGAGACATTGGATCTCCCTGCCTAACTCCTCTTCTCCCCGGGAAGAATCCTTTCAGAGAGCCATTAATAGATATTTAGTAGCTTGTTGTTGAAATACAAGCTTCAATCCAAGAAATCATAATGGAAGGAAAGTTGTACTTTTTAAGAATCTTCAATATAGTACTCCAATTATCATAGGCTTTCTTCAAATCAATCTTCGCTGTGCATCTCTTTGGTCCCTTGTCTCTATAATAGTTCCTCAGAAGTTCATGTGAGAGTAGTATGTTCTCAGTGATGCTACGGCCGGAGATAAATGTTGACTGGTTAGGTGAGATAATGCCAGTGATAACAAACTTTAGCCTCATGGTTACTATCTTGGAGATGCACTTACACATGGCATTACAGTAGGCTATGGGCCTAAAGTCTCTAAAAAGCTTTGGACAATCTATTTAAGTAACCAGAGCAATAATTATGGCTTTTAATTCCCACAACATCTTGCTGGACTTAAAAAATTTAAGTACTACTTTTCCAAAATCATCTCCAATCACATTCCATGCTCTCTTAAACAATAAGGTAGTAAACCCATCTAGCCCAGGAGCCTTCTCATTGTGTAGCAAAGAGAGAGACAACACCACTTTATCCCTAGTCACTTCCTTCTTGAGCTCTTGAAATTGCTCATCATTAATGTGGTCTACTTGGATGAAATTATGGAAATCCCAGTTCGGGTTAAGATCCCCATCATCCCCTAGAATACTTGTAAAATAATCGACCCCCACTTTAGCAATATCATCTTCCTCATCATAATTATTTCCACTCTCATCCATAATGCTCAGAATCATGTTTCTCGCCCTTCTAGATTGTATAAATCTATGGAAGAAACTGGAGTTTGAGTCCCCAAGCTCCAACCACTGGATTGTTGATTTCTGCTTACTTTGAGCTTCCTCATTTCTTACCAGTTGGACATAACTTTCAAACTACTTTTTTTCTCTGATAGCTGCTTTAACATTAAATGGATCATTCAGAAAATCATCTTGTACTACATCAAGTTTCTGCTTAGATGTTTGCATCATGCCACTCAGCATGCCACTTTTAGTTGTATATTTAGCTTTAAAAAACTTTTTCACTTCCTTCAATATTTTAACAAAGCAGTAAGTCAGATTCCCAGTAGTTTTAGTTTCCTAGCACGCTTTAACCTATATAAAAACTTATCGTCCTCCACCCAGTAATTGAAAATTTTGACGGTTTAGAACCCCTTTCTTATCAAAATGAAGCCTTAGCACCATAGAAGAATGGTCTGAGACTCCAGGCTTTAGAAACTCTACTTCAGAATTGTTGTAGCTGCTGATCCAGTCACAATTCACCATAAATCTATCAATTTTATAGAATACCCTTCTATCCAGAGTGTTCTTGTTAGACCAGGTATGGAATCACCCCTTGAACTTGCAGTCCACCAGACATGTAGCCTTTATACAGTTCACAAAGTCGTTATAATTAGCATTAGTAACTGGGGCTCCTCCAACCTTATCTTGGCAATGCAAGATTGAGTTGAAGTCCCCCATAAGAGCCCAAGGCACTGTCATATTGGTATTCTTCCATATAATAGTATCCCACACTCTTTCTCTATTTCTTCTCTCATTACACCCATAAATAATAGACAGACAAAAAGTTTTCTTATCCAGAATTTTGATGACTGAACTTATAATTTGTTCTTCTATTTCTAGATTAGTAACCTCTACCATGTTAGGATCCCAACAAAACCATATTCTCCCATTTATTGAGTGGTTGTAGTTTTGGACCTTCATCCAGTCTTTACATATATTTTCCTCTACTGCTAGTTTATTACTCCCATGTATTTTATTTTCAACAAGCTGGAAGACACATAATTTATATTTTTTTCTCCAATTCCTCACTTTTACTTATTTGACCAAGTCATTCAGACCTCGCATATTCCAATAACCAATATTACTCATAAGATTTATTAGAAGGTTGATGAGATATCTGGTCCTCAGGGAGGTATTTTGTTGCTGAAGGTGGGGCTTTTTCCGGTGCATCCTTCAAACCTTTATCAACTTTTTGTTATTTTCTTCTTTGTTTTTTGAGGACTTTTCTTCCTTGTTTTTTCAGGTTGACTAATACTTCATCACTGCTATCCTCCTTCTCGCTATTGTTACTTGAGAAATCAGACCCCTCATGCTTGGTACTGTCTTCTAGACTCACAACATCTATGGCCTCTTCTTGTTTGTTATTACTATGACCTTGCACTCCGTCTGACCCACCCCCTACCCAATTGCCCTTTAGAGCCTCTTCTTGTCCCTTTTTAATTGTATTAACCTGCGGATCTAGCTCCTGAATATCAGGGCTGAGAGCTTGAAATTGGTTTGAGGTGATAACACTCTCCTTAGAAGCACTAGGTGCCCACTTCTGTTGTTATTTCTGCCTACTATTATTACGAGGTCGCTGGAGCACAAACTCAGTTCCATTCACTGGTTTTTGATGATCTTCTATCTGTTGATTTGGAACTTTGAAGGCAGCGTTGACATTGGATGTCTAGGTGCCGTAGGGGCCTTAGTCACCTGTTTAGGTTTGGGACAATGCTCACAGTTGTAGTTAGTATGCTCAAAGACCCCACAATGGGAACATTTAATTGGATACCAAGAGTACTCTGCGAAGACAAGGGGCAGTTGGCCATTAGTACACTTGAGAGTGATAACCTCAGGAAACTTGCATTTAGTATTGACTTCAACACATACCCTAAAGAAAGAATCCCTTCCCCCTTCTTCTGTAGCTCTATTAAAGTACAATGGAATCCCAACTGAACTTGTAATCCTGCCTAACCCCTCGTGATTTCTCATATTAACTGGAACATTCTTAAAGACAACCCAAATGGGAATTGTGGTGAGGTCTAGACATTCAACTTTAATAAAAGATCTCCATGGACTTTAAATGAATAGTTTGTTTCCTATATATATAGGGAACCCCCCTCCAAAGCTTTCTCTTTATCTTCAGGGTTTGTGAATTTGAAGAAATACATATTAAATCCTTTCGTAGACATCTCGAAATCACCTTTTAGATCCCACAATTTAGATAAGGTTTCCTTAACAAACAAATATGCCAGTTTCATGCCTATGAGGCTCCCCGCAAGATAATCTTCAAATTTTTTTTCTCTTCTCCAAATTTTCTATTACAAATATAAATAATAGGATTTAATTCATCAACTGAGACTGAAGTGTAGATAAGCAAAATCTTGCCATGGCCTTTAGAAGGAGCAGAGAGGAGTGAAACCCAAATATTCTGCACTGGAGGTTGTGCCCCATCCTTTGCTACTATAGATTCTGCTTGCCCTTTTCCAACAAATGTACTCCCATTCTGCAGAAGATCAAGCTGAGTTTTAAGAAAGCAATCTTTTTGGCCATTGGAAGAATCCCCCCTACTGCTGCTAGCTTTGCCTCCTTGATTCACAATCTCATTACTAACTTCCTTTTGTTCACTGCTACTTATCACATCCCTTAGAGTGGTTGGGTTGTTCAATTGGGTTTGCAGCAAGAGCTTGTGAGTATCATCTCTTAAAAGCTTCAACAGTATCGTAGAGAGGTTGGGTGTTAGGATTGGGAAGGCCGTCTTTTGCTATTTTCATTCTCTCCTCCAGCATAGTACCTGCTCGTGCTCTCTCAGCGGCAGTGATAACATCATCATTCTTTTTCACAATGTGCCCATTCATAATTTTTTGAAAATCAATAGTATTTACTTGCTTATCAGCATTTAACATCCCCATCACATCTGTCTTTTGCACTTCGGCCATAGTAATTTTAGTTGATTGCAATTTTGGAATGGTCCCCGACTTACTTTCAGTGCCTATAGCTTGAACCAGGCTTGACTCTCAATTTCATTTGTGCCTTAAGCTTTTGTGTTTCATATTCCTCCTCTAGGATCAGCTGTCTCTGTCTTTCTTTAAATTGCTTGTTCTTCGATTCAAGTGCCTTTCTTTTCTCCTCCACCGACTCATCAATTGTTGTAGAAGGTGGTGTTGTGTGGTACCTCCTCGACCCACCATGTCTTGGGAACCAAGCTCTCCCAACATTGGTTTTCCAGATCCCAAAAATGAGGGTAGAGGCGTGTAAATTAAATCTACTACAGTGCTAAAACCAACCTAAAAATAATATAATCCATTGACCATAAGAGTATCAACATTTGAGATTAAAAGAAGGAAGGAGTTGACATAATTACTCCTTAGTGGTGGGAAGGAGATGCGAAGGAGATGCTACAGTAACCAATCACCTAAAAATCTCCAGAGCTTAAATATCATTTTTTTTCCGAGCCATTTCGATACCAGAGGATGCTTCTATGTTAGGATGAGGTTGCATTTAGGATTACTATCATCTGATTTTCAGTTGAGATGAGATATGATTCCTTATTATTCAAAGATACTCCTATTAACAATTTCTTCATTAATGGGAGATGGAAAATTCTAGAAAATTATACTTATATTCTCTCAGATATTTGGGATTGCTTGGAATGAGTGCAGATAGAAAATAATGGAGAAGATGAAGTTATTTGGAAAGCCAGCAGAAGTGAAGATTTCACCATGTAGAGCAACTATGTAGAGTTACGACAAAACAACTCGGTATGGAAGCTTGCTCAAATGATCTGGTTTGGAGATTGCATCCCAAATCATAGCTTTATTACTTAGCTAACATTTAAAGGTGCTTTAAAACTCAGTCTAAGTGGAAAAGTTCGGGGTTGGTGGACCAATCAAATTGTTTATTTTGCTGGAGAGATGAAGAGACTGAAATTCACATGTTCTTTGAATGCTGCAATGCCAAGTGGATCTAGAAGCAGTTGCTCCACAAATTGGGGTTTAATAGAAGTACTTTGGGTTTTAATGAAGAGATCCAATGGATGATATGTCATACAGCAGGTAGCTCTCTCAAAGCTATCATTTTGAAGCTTAGTATTAATTGTTTTATCCACCACTTATTGAGGGAAATAAGCAACAGTATTCAATAATTTACAAACTGAGTCACCTGGGCTTCTCAAGACCATTCTCAGTGATGTTAAACTCAAGCTTGCCTAGTCAAAATGGAAGCTGATGGACAGAGCGAATAACAGTTTGCATGCAGCGACTTGGGGTCTTCGAATTGACTGGATAGTTCCTATAATTTCTTATTGTACCCAGAAGATTCTGGCTCACTCAGAGTGTATGATCACCTATGCTGGGAGAAAATTGGGAGGGTATGGAGCTATCCCTAGAATCGATTAAGGTATAACAGTTGCTGCGTGTGCTGGAAGAACCATTACAAAATGGTTGCTTTATCATGGGCTCCTCAGCATCAAAGCAGGGTTATAGCTAGCTATTAAGCATAACAAACTTCATACATAAATTAGCACCAAGTCAGCAATGGTGATTAATATTCTTACAAATTTTTTTTATCCAGATTGGCAGTGTAAAGCTATTGTGATTGAAGTTATAAGGATTATTGGAAAGCTGGAGTTGTTTTGCATATACCAAATTCATAAAGAGGCTAACAGACCTACCCAGGTGTTATCTAAAATGAGATGGGGGTTGGGGTTTGAAGAAGTCCGACGAACTAAATTTTTTGAAGAGTTAAAGCAGAAAGTCAAAGATGACGCAGATGGCAAGATATATGTTATTTCTTATTTCTGATTGCTAGTTTATTCATTTCTTTGCTTATGTATTCATTTTTATATCTATTTCTTGGTGTTAGGCTCCTTAAGAATATCTCATGTTGTTTTACTAACCCATAGATTCTCATTGGTGACTTTAATTCATGCTTCTCCAGCTTGGAGAAAATAGAAGGGAGAGTTGTTCATATGACAGTGGTGGATAATTATACTGAGTTGATGCTTGCAACAAAACTTTAGGATCTCAAGTACTCTGGATGTATATATACATGAAGCAACAGAAGATTGGGAGAGGATAAAATGCTTACTAAGATTGACAGAGTATTAGTCAATGAGGAATGGTGCCTCAAGTTTGAAGCTGTAAAAGCAGAGTTCCTTACAACAAACATTTCAATTCATAACCCTGCCATAGTCTGAGTGTATCAAGCCTTGCCCAACATGATGAAGACTTTCAAATACTTTAACTACTGGGCTACAGAGGCTAGATTTAAGGAGTTTATTAAGAATGCTTGGAAGATCCCTATTGTTGGGAATCTCATACAGAGATTAAAGCTTAGACTCAATAATGTGAAGCAAGGCCATAAGAATTGGAGGAGCCTCATCGCCCCGATTGAGACTAGCACAGCTGATGTAAAGATACACTTGACTGAAATTCAGAAAGGTATTCAAAATGCCCCTCTTGAAGATGATCTTACCAGATCTGAAGCAGCTGCCATAAGAGATTATGTTACTCTGCTAGTAAAGAAGTAGACAAGCTCTAGCAATTGTCTAGAATCAAATGGCTGCAGCTGGGTGACTCCAACTCTGCTTTTTTACACAGAGCCATTAAGGCCAAAAGAAGTAAGAATTCAATTCTCTCCTTTAAAGGCAACAATGGTGACACTGTCTCTGAACCAGAACTTTTTGCTAATGTTTGCGGTACAATACTTCTATAATATTCTTGGTATTGGTAAGACTCACATTGATCTTAATCTTATAAAGTCTCTTGAGTTTAAACATAAAGTGCTTGATACAGCTCATTGAGATCTAAGAAAACCTGTGGATGATATCGAGATTAGGGAAGCTTTGTTCTCGATCCCTACGAATAAAAGTCCTGGGCCTGATGGGTTTAACTCCAATTTTTTCCAAACTAACTGGAATATCATCCACAAGGAGTTTTGCAAAGCTATACAAAATTTCTTCATCAAAAGTAGCATGCATTCCTTCATTTTTTTTTGGAAGGAAATGCATTCCTCCATCAATGCTACTGCAATCGCCTTGGTCCCCAAAATTCTGAACCCTTCATCATTGAATGATTTTAGACCTATAGCATGTTGCAATGTTATCTACAAAGTTATATTCAAAATTATCACTTGGAGATTAAAAGTTGCTCTTAGTCCTTTGGTTAGTACTTGCTTCTCTCTTGTGCTCTTGAGAGGAGAGGGTTATCCCCACCTTTGTTATTTGGTTTGTCTTTCTATTATAAATGCTTGCTTTCCAAAAAAAAAAAAAAAAATACTCAGTCAACTTTTGTGGAAGGGAGGAATATCTCTGATAATCTTCTCCTTGCCCATGAGCTAATAAGGGACTACTATAAGGAGAGCTCCAACCCTAAATGTACCACTAAGATAGGTCAAAGAAAAGCCTATGAACTCCTTTAGTGGAACACTATTATTGGGGTCCTTGAAGCTTTAAATTTCAGTGGGGAGTTTAATGGATGGATACATCAGTGTATTTTAACTGCTCATTATTTTATATCTCTTAATGGTTCTCTTGAAGGCTTTTCTGCAGGTAAGAGAGGCATTAGGCAAGGGGGCCCCCTATCCTCTTATCTTTTTGTCCTTTGTATGGAGCTGCTGGGTCTAATCCTGAGTAAGGAAGTTGAAAATGGTAATTTTGATCTTCATACCAAATTCTCAAATCCTTTCATCATTCACCTTGCTTTTGCAGATGACCACCTTATTTTTATGAAAGGTAACATAGAATTAGCAAATGTTCTTAAAGCTTCCTTTGAGTTATTCGCTTCAATTACATGTTTGGAAATTAATTACTCTTAAGTCTAAAGTCTATACTACTGGGGTTACTAGTATTGTAAAGGAACAGGTTTGTACTACCCTTGGTATGGAAAGTGGTACAATGCCCTTTAAATAATTAGGAATACCCTTTATAACTATGAATCTTAGGCCTAGGGATTATTTACCTCTTACTGCAACTATGACTAAGAGAATTGCTGGATGGCAACATAGAGTACTCTTTTGAGTAGGAAGGGTACAACTCATCCAGTCTGTGTTGCAGAGTATACATGTCTATTGGTGTGGTATTTTTATTCTTCCCCAAACTGTGATTAATCATATTGGAAAAATATGCTCAAAAATTCACTGGCAAGGGACTTTAGATTTTGATAAAAGAGCCCCCATCAAATGGTGGACTTGGAACTTATCATCTATCTTGAGACATGTGTACAGATTTGCAACTAAACAATGTAGCTTATGGGTGGATTGGGTTGAGGCCAATCTAATCAAAGGTAGGAATTTTTGGGAAATGAATGCATCTTCTTCTCACTCCTAGGTTTTGAAGAAAGTTCTGGCAGCTAGGAGCATTGCTTGTAAGTTGGCAAGACATGTTATAGGGAATGGTTAAAATACTCTTTCTTAAGAACTCCTGGCATCGAAATGGGATCCTTCTTGACAGATTTCAACAAAACTTCAGGTATGACTCAACCCTACATTTAAATGCTAAAATTTCTGCCTTAGTTTCTAATGGGGAGTGGAAGATTCCTACTCATATATCTTGCATGTTAAGTGATAGTATCTTACACCCAATTTTTTCTATTGACATTATTAGAAATGGGGAGGATAAAATGGTCTGGACCCTTTCAACTCATGGGCAGGATAGAATTTTGACTCTCTTGCCTCCACTTATAAAGCACTTAGACCAAGGAAATATAAAGTGGATTGGTACTCTATACCATGGAACACAATCTGTAAAGCTAGGAGTAGGCTAAATGCTTGGAGAGCCTTCTCTATAAACTTTAGAACTTATAATAGACTTATGCAAATGAATGTATTACAATCAGCTAGATATTACATTTGTGGGCAACCTGGTGAGGATGAGAATCACATATTTATGACATGTCCTCTTGCTCAGTTCTTATGGGTTAAGCTTTCGCATAAATGTACTATTAACAGAGTTACATGTAGTCTGGATGATGAAGTCAATTGGATGCTAAACCAGAAAATAGGGAGTACTCGAACTGTTGCGTTAAAAGCTATCTTTCGTACTATGATTGCTTTTATATGGATGGAGAGGAACCTTAAGTGTTTTGAGAACAAGTTCATTACTCCTAAAGCTACACTTCATTCTATTTATGTAGAACTAGGAGTCAGAATTGAACATGTGCTTGGAGGAACAACAGATAATGCATAAGCAATTAGGTTGTGTGCATGCTAGAGTGTGAACATTGGCCAAAGTAGGCAGGAGGAAAGCAAATGTCAATGGATTCCCCCTACTTCTACGACATTTCTTCTTAGCATTGCTTCTACTCATGTGGGAGGCCATAGAGGACTTTATAGGGATGTTGTTGGCACATTCATATTGGGATATGCTGGGAAAGAAGTCTCAAGATCAGAAATTTATCACTCTCTTAAAGCACTGGATAAAGGTCTTTACCATGAAACTTGCAATGGCTTCAAATTAGTTTGGGTATCAACTAATTAAAAACTGCCTATTAATATCATTAAGAACTGCAATGCTACTCCATGGGATTGTTGTCCCATTTTAAACTCCACTAAAGACAAGATCAAACTGAAAGAAGACTTTAGAACTGACTACCATTTTAAGGCGGCTAATTCATGTGCCAATTTTTTTATCTTCTCTTCTTAATGTAATAGATGATTGTATTCTCTCACCATGTATCATCCCATTAGGCTTGCAGGCCTTATTATCTGATGATGCTACTGGGAAAAAGTATGCTAGGTTGTAGCCCCATTTTTAGTTTAATATAGCTGGTTAGGGTCTGCCTTAACCCCAGCTTACCATCCAAAAAAAAAAAAAGTTTGGCTATCAAAAAATCGTTTGAGAGGCTAAATTGCTTTTAAAAAATTTATTTTCGACCAACAAATTTCTAGGTTTGTTGCCAAATAAATCCTATCTCTCTGATGGTTTAGATCACAATTTAGAGAAGCTTGGTTACCTGCAACTTATTTGAGAGGTTGGATCACGGTTAAGAGTTTATTTTTGAGCGACAACACGTTAGAATAGTTACCAAATGAATCGCAATACACCCTGTTTCAAATTTTGATCGATATTAATATCGTACATTTATTTTTTTTCTTACAAGGCAAGCCAGTTTTATATAGGGATCCATAAACCTGAATTTCCAACCCAATTAGGTTTCGAACCCACAACCTCTCTATAGGTGAAGAGGTTTAACCACCACTGCTTTAGATCATAATTTTGAGAAGCTTTGTTACCGGAAACTCAGTTGAGAGGTTGGATCACTTTTAAGAGTTTCTTTTCGACAGAAAACATTCTAGGATTTTTACCAAATAAAACGCAATATTCTCGGATTCAATTTTTGACCGGTACGGATTTCGCACATCTCTGATGGTTTAGATCACAATTTTGAGAAACTAGGCTACCGACATCACGTTTAAGAGGCGAGATCTCCCTTAAGAGTTTCAATTTGACCGATAACTTTCTAGGATTGTTGCAAAATAAATCACAATATTTCCAGTTTCAATTTTTGACCGGTACGGATTTCCCATCAATCTAATGGTTTAGATCACAATTATGAGAAGCTTGGCTTCTAATAACTCATTTGAGAGGTAGGATAGCGGTGAAGAGTTTCTTTTTGACTCACAGCATATTAGGATAGTTACCAAATGAATCGTAATACTCTATGTTTTAATTTTTGACCGGTATGGATTTCATACCACTCCGTTGCTTTCGATCGTAATTCTGATAAGCTTGTCTACCAAAAACTCGTTTGAGAGCTTGGATCGCTTTCTAGAGTCTATTTTTGACTAACAACTTTCTAGGATTATTACAAAATGAATTACAATACTCCCGGTTTCAATTTTTGACCGGTACAGATTTCGTATTGCTTCATTGGTTTAGATCACAATATTAAGGAGCTTTGCTACAGACAACTCATTTGAGAGGTTGGATCACGGTTAAGAGAATATTTTCGACCGATTACACGCTAGGATAATTACCAAATGAATTGTAATACTTCCGGCTTAAATTTTTGACCGATACGGATTTTGAACCTCTCCGTTGCTTTAAAGTGTAATTCTGAGAAGCTTGGTTACCAGGAACTCGTTTGAGAGGTTGGATCATTTCTAAGACTTTCTTTTCGACCAAAAACATTTTAGGATTGTTGCCAAATATATCGCAATACTCTCAATTTCAATATTTTACCGGTACGAATTTTGCATCTCTCTGATGATTTAGATAAATATTCGGAGAAGCATGGCTACCGGCAACTTGTTTGAGAGTTTAGATTTCTTTTAAGTGTTTATTTTTGACCAACAACTACCTAAAATAGTTACCAAATAAATTATGACACTCTTAGCTTGAATTTTTGATCGGTACGGATTTCGCACATCTCCGTTGCTTTAAATTATAATTCTGAGAAGCTTGGCTACCGGCAACTCATTTGAGAGGTTGGATCGCTTAATGAGTTTATTTTAGATCGACAACTTTCTAGGATTGTTGCCAAATAAATCCCAATACTTTTGGTTTCAATTTTTGACCGGTATGGATTTCGCATCTCTCCGATAGTTTTAATCAAAATTCAGAGAAGTTTGGCTACCGGTAACTCCTTTGTGAGGTTGGATCACGGTTAAGAGTTTTTTTTCATCTAGAAACATGTTTGGATAGTTACCAAATGAATCACCATAATCCCAATTTTAATTTTTGATTGATACAAATTTCGCACCTCTCCGTTGCTTTGGATCGTAATTTAGAGAGTTTGGCCACCAGCAACTTGTTCGTGAGGTTGGGTCACTTTTATGAGTTTCTTTTTGACCAATCTCTCTCTAGGATAATTGCAACATAAATCAAGTTATTCTCAGTTTGAATTTCAGTTTAGTATGGATTTCGCACCTCACCGTTGCATTAGATCGTAATTCTGAGAAACTTAGCTATCGGAAACTCGTTTGAGAGGCTATATCGCTTTTAAGAGTTTCATTTCGACCAATAACTTCATAAGATAGTTACCAAATAAATTGCGATACTCTAGGTTTAACTTTTTGACCTATATGGATTTCGCACCTCTCCGATGGTTTAGATCTCAATTCTGAGAAGCTTGGCTACCGGTAACAGGTTTGAGAGGTTGGATCGCTTTTAAGAGTTTTTTTTTTACCGACAGCATTCTTGGATTGATACCAAATGAATCGTAATAATCCCGGTTTCGATTTTGTACCGTTTCGGATTTCGCACCTCTCCGATGATTTAGATTACCATTTTTTGAAGCTTAGCTACCAACAACTCGTTTAAGAGGTTGGATCCGTTTTAAGAGTTTTTTTTTGACCAATAACAACCTAGGATAGTTACAAAATAAATTACGATACTTCATGTTTGAATTTACGAAAGGTATGGATTTCGTACCACTCCGTTTTATTATATCGTAATTCTGAGAAGCTTGGCTGTCGGAAATTCATTTGAGTGGTTGGATCGCTTTTAAGAGTTTCTTTTTGACTGACATTTTTCTAGGATTGTTTCCAAATGAATCGCAATACTCCAGGTTTCAATTTTTGAATAGTACGAATTTTGCATCTCTCCGATTATTTAGATCACAATTCTGTGAAGCTTGGCTACCAGCAATTCATTTGAGAGGTTGGATTGCTTTTAAGAGTTTCTTTTCTAATGAAAACTTTATAGGATTGTTTCCAAATGAATCGCAATACTCCCGGTTTTAGTTTTTGGCCGATACGGATATTGCATCTCTCCGATGGTTTTGATCACAATTTTAAGAAGCTTTTCAATCGACAACTCGTTTATGAGATTGGATCGCTTTTAAGAGTTTCTTTTCTACAGACAACTACCTAGAATAGTTTCTAAATAAATCGTGAAACTTTCAGTTTGAATTTTTGAAAGTACGGATTTCGCACCTCTCCAATGTTTTAGATCGTAATTCTGAGAAGTTTACCTATCGGCAACTCATTTAAGAGGTTGGATCACATTTAAGAGTTTCTTTTTGACCGACAATATTCTTTGATTGTTACCAAATGAATCACAATACTCTCGGTTTTGATTTCTTACCGTTACAAATTTTGCATCTCTCCGATGGTTTTGATCACCATTTTGTGAAGCTCTGCTAGTGACAACTCATTTGAAAGGTTGAATCGCTTTTAAGAGTTTCTTTTTGTCCAACAACTACCTAGGACTATTACCAAATATATCGTGTTACTCTAGGTATGAAGTTTTGACCGGTATGGATTTCGCATCTCTCCGTTTTTTTATATCTTAATTCTGAGAAGCTTGGCTACCAGAAACTCGTTTGAGAGGTTGGATCACTATTAAGAGTTTAGTTTCGACCGACAACATTCTAGGATTGTTGTTAAATGAATTACAATACTTTCGGTTTCTATTTATGAATGGTACAAATTTTTTTATCTCTCCAATGGTTTAGATCACAATTCGAAGAAGCTTTGTTGCCGGTAACTCACATGAGAGGTTGGATCTCTTTATAGAGTTTATTTTCTATCGACAACTACCTAGGATAGTTACCAAAATAAATCTTTATAATCTCAGTTTGAATTTTTTACCTGTATAGATTTCGCACCTCTCCGTTGCTTTAGATCGTATTTATGAGAACCTTTGCTACTGACAATTCACTTTAGAGCTTTGATCGCATTTATGAGTTTTTTTTTGATCGACAACATTCTCAGATTGTTACCAAATAAATTGCAATACTCCCAATTTCGATTTTTGACCGTTATGGATTTTGCACCTCTTCGATTGTTTAGATCACCATTTTGTGAAGCTTGGTTACCGACAACTCATTTGAGAGGTTTGATCGTTTTTATGAATTTCTTTTCTGCCGACAACTACTTAGGATAGTTATCAAATAAATTATGATACTCTCAGTTTGAATTTTTGACCAGTACGGATTTCGCACCTCTCCATAGCTTTAGATCGTAATTCGGTAAAGCTTTGTTACCGGCAACTCGTTTGTGAACTTGGATCGTTTTCAAGATTTTCTTTTCGACCGACAACATTCAAGGATTGTTACCTAATAAATCACAATACTCCAAATTTTGATTTTTGACCGGCATGGATTTTGTACCTCTTCGATGGTTTAGATCACCATTCTGTGAAGTATGGCTACCGGTAACTCGTTTTAGAGGTTAAATGACTTTTATGAGTTTCTTTTCGACCGACAACTACCTAGGATAGTTACCAAATAAATCACGATTCTCCAGGTATGAATTTTGAAGCGATATGGATTTTGTACCTCAAAGTTGCTTTAGATTATAATTCTAAGAAGTTTTTTTTTTAGAATAGGCATTGTATAAAAGTAAAGACATCATACACGGGTGGGGACAACCCTCTCCTCTCTAGAGTATAACAGAGAAGCAAGGAGCCTGACACAAAATGAGAAATACACGCTAACTAAAGTATTCTAAAGTAGTCTTTGCAATTCTCATTATCTTTAACTTGTAGTTTTTGCACCTTAAAAAACTTTGTTGACTTCAATACTTGATCCCCGATCCCAATCAACATTTTTGATACAATTCTAGCAGCTCGATTTGTCTCCTTGACGACCTAGGAACAACTAAACAATTCTAGAGTATCAACAATATTCATAATCTCATTGACGATAGTCCTACAGTGCCAGTCAGGTTTAATCTTTATGTTCATCACCTGAACAGCTAATAATGAAATAGAGTTCAGCTCCACTTTCATTCTGTTATACTTCATTACTAACTCCAGACTAGCTTTATTGCTTTTAAACTTATGATAAATAACCGATCTAGCAATGCATCTGCCTGCACAAGCTATAGCTGGACCTTCATTCTTTTTCATAATAGCTCCATATCTACCAACATGAGTCAAAAGCTTCTTTTAAGAGCTTGGAATGCTTTTAAGAGCATCTTTTAAGAGCTCCATAAACTCGATTAAAAAGTTGGATCGCTTTTAAAAGCTTCTTTTCAACCGACAACTTTCTCATCTCCCAGTTTCAATTTTTGACCAGTACAGATTTCCCATCTCTCCGATGGTTTAGATCACAATTCTGAGAAGCTTGGCTACCGACAACTCATTTGAGAGGTTGGATCGCGGTTAAGAGTTTCTTTTCGACCGAAAACATGCTAGGATGGTAACCAAATAAATCGCAATACACCTAGTTTGAATTTTTGACCGGTACGGATTTCATAACTCTGCGTTGCTTTAGATCGTAATTCTGAGAAGCTTGGCTACCGGCAACTTGTTTGTGAGCTTGGATTGATTTTAAGAGTTTCTTTTCACCGACAACATTCTAAAATTGCTACCGAATGAATTGCAATACACCCTATTTTAATTTTTCCCCAATATGGATTTTGTACCTCTCTAATGGTTTAGATCACCATTATGTGAAGCTTGGCTGCGGGCAACCCGTTTGAGAGGTTAGATCTCTTTTAAGCGTTTCATTTTGACCAACAACTACCTAGGATAGTTACCAAATAAATTATGATACTTTAGGTATTAATTTTAGACCGGTATCGATTTTGTATCTCTCCGTTACTTTAGATCGTAATTCTGAAAGGCTTGGCTACCAAAAATTTGTTTGAGAGGTTCGATTGCTTTAAGAGTTTCTTTTCGACCGAGCACTTTCTAGGTTGTTGCCAAATGAATAGCAATATTCCCAGTTTCAGCATTTGGCTGGTACAGATTTCACATCCCTCTGATGGTTTAGATCATAATTTGGAGAAGCTTGACTACCGACAAATCATTTGAGAGGTTGGATCGCTTTTTATAGTTTCTTTTCGACCGACACCTACCTAGGATAGTTACCAAATATATTGTGATACTCTTAGCTTGAATTTCTGATCGGTACAGATTTTACACCCCTCCGTTGCTTTAGATCATAATTTCGGGAAGTTTGGCTGCGGGAAACACGTTTGAGAGGTTGTATCGCTTTTAATAGTTTCTTTTTGATAGAAAACATTCTCCAAGTATGAGTTTTTGATTGATACGAATTGTTGTCAAATGAATTACAATACTCTAGGTATGAGTTTTTGACCGTTATGGATTTTGCAACTCTCTGATGATTTAGATCATAATTTTGAGAAGCTTGGCTACCAGTAACTCGTTTGAGAGGTTGGATCATTTCTTAAGAGTTTATTTTCAATCGACAACACCCAAGGTTTGTTACCAAATGAATCGTAATGCACCCGGTTTCAATATTTGACAAGTACAAATTTCGCTCCTCTCCGTTGATTTATATCGTTATTCTGATAAACTTGGCGGCTGCTGGCAACTCGTTTAAGAGGTTGGATCATTTTTAAGAGTTTCTTTTTGACCGACAAAACTTTAGGATAATCACAAAATGAATCGCAATACTTCCTCTTTAAAATTTTAAAAGGTACGGATTACGCACCTGTAATGGTTTAATTAAGTTTGCTCAAATAGCTTAGAATTAGCTCTTACACTAATGTACCTGTGGCAAAATCTAATGTAAAGCAAGAAATGAAACAGATGATTTAGCATAGGAAATCTTTGAATAGGTAAGAAACTACGACCTTGAGTTTAGAGTTTTAGTAATACTAACTTTAATTGCTTGAGGCTAATATCTTATTACAAGTGATCTCTCGAGCTAGAAATACTTGATCTTGTAAATAAAAAAATTTGTATCCATTTTTCTGGTCCCTGTCTCTTCAGGAACTTTTTCTTTATATAGGTCTCACTCGCAGCTCGTTATCGTTCTGAAGCACGTTATCTGAATAATGAGGTAAGTGGTGGTTGACTGAGTAACTGTTGAGTTTGTGGGAGACAGGTATATTTGACTTGTTCATATTCTTCTATTGTGTTCAATCCATGTTCTTTATCAGTTAGTAGGATAGGTGTCAATGTTGACTGTTTAATGTCACGTGTAAAATGTACGGGCTTGATATGAAAGTAATTCGAATTGGGCTAGTTCGAATTGGGTTAGGTCGAAGGGTAAACCCCTCGCAACTGAAGGCACAAGTGACTTTGGTTGAGAAAGGTCTTGCGTATTTGTGGCGTTGGAAGTTGAAAAGAAATGACGTATTTAATGTTGATTTGACTGCTATGGAAATGGGTATTTGTTTTCTATGGAGGGATGTATCAGTATTGAATGGTGATGGAAAGTATTGATGTAATGGACGCTTGGGGTTTCGAGAGTGGCTCAGTTTTGAATGATGATTTCTTTGGAAACGTAGCTGCACATTAAAAGATCCTCTAGAATTTTGCCAAAGTACACTATTGTTGAAAAATCTACTAGAATTCTTGAGTAATAATGGTGAAGACCCGATGTATGTTTTATGAAGAGAGATTTTTTGTTGAGATGTAGAGATTCAAATTGAGATACTTTGGGGATCAATCTTTGGAGTTGCCCACCCCAATTTCCGTTCCAACGACATATCATGGTATGTCGGAAGAAGAAGCGACTGAAGCTGAGGAAATTTTTTATTGCATGAAGAGATTTTATTACATTGTCTTGACAGGCGAGCAACGTTGGAGGTGTCTCCGCTTCCTTGTAAAGGACAAGGTTTAGGAGACAGATGTGGGGGCCGGTGTAACTGCGAGGCAGTATCCCCGGTATCTTGCGCAAGATTCAATTCTAAGGTACGACTTCCTTTTATCTCTACCAACTCCTTGTTGGTGGGGGATTATGGAGGAGGCGACGATGGTAATAGAGTGGGGAGATAGAGATTGAAAATCTGCCCCTGTATAATCATCGTTTCTTGGCTCTAAGAAGGCCTTCTGTTTGAAGAGTTGGTTCAAGCATTGATATTCTTGCTTCCATAGTTTCTATTTGAAGCTCGGCTCCATGTCAAAACTTCGACAAATCTTGGAGAAATGAGGATGTTCTATGATTTCCAATGTCTGCTTTGCTTCAGAAGATTCTTAGAGTGAAACGTATCTGAAAACTGATATGATTTTGAGAATAAACTGAAGGATTATATTTTTGGAGTGCCTGAAAGACTTATTATCTGTAAAGTACCTGAAAGATTTGTTATCTGTAAAGTACCTGAAAGACTTGTTATCTGTAAAGTACCTAAAAGACTTGTTATCTATAAAGTACTTCTAATTAATATTCGAGCTTAATAAAAATATTTACTTAAACTCAGTGCTGGTAGATAAAATTCGTTCTTGTGATTAAAATCGAGCTATAAGAAATACTGATATGTGTGATTAGAGGACAAAATGTAATACTTGAGATTGAATTTGAAATTACTTTATAGAAATGGAGCTGTACAAAATGTGTTTGTGGAATGGATGATGAGTATAAAATGAGTTCCAAACCGAATAACTTAGAATTATGGGTAGAGGATATTGTAGAAGACAAAATTTGCAGGAATTGGAAATTTAAGCTCAGGGAGATCTTTCTAGAAATATTGTATTAGGGGGTAGATAATTTTGAAATGAGATAAGACGAATCCAAAGAGGTCGATATGGATAGATAAGTCCAAATAACTTTCTTATCTAGATCTTAGGGTTTCTTGTTATCGAAAAACATAATACATATACAGAATTTGGGGGATTTAAAGTGATCTAGAAAATTACATAAATATGGGGATATATGAATCAGGAAGAAAAAAAATATGGTAAGGACTCGATCTGGGAGAGTTCGACAAGCTGCTAAAGGACGGCTGGCGATAAAGATAGCTGAAGTTTGAGAGTAGATTTTTGGGTTGCTAGATTATGTTTCTAACTTGCCAAAGTCCAAATATCAGGTTAAATGTTTAGATTGGATGGGTTGGGAACTTGAGTTAGAACGTCGCTTCTACGATGAGCTATTCTGGGAAGTTATTGTAGAGTCGTTAGCTCGAAAAGAGATTGTGAGGCGAATTGCTAAAAAATATATCGAGTTGGAAGATTTGAGGATTGCTGGAGGCAAACTGATTAGGTGTGGCTCTTTAGGACATCTGGGATGTTTAATATCTAATAATTATATGTGAGGGATTGAGCTGTATGAGGTCGAATGATCTAGAATGAAAATGTAGTCAGAATGATATTTGAATTTGTTCCCCTTTTTTTGCAAGTTGTTTGTGACTGTTGTAAATAAAAATATATTTGAATTTGAAATGGGAGAGCCTTGTAATTAACATCAGCAGTTCTATAAGTTATAAAAACAAGAATAGAAAAAGTAGGTAGCTTTGATTTTTGATTTTAGTGTTAGTGCAGGGAAAGTTCGATTACGTGTATGTATTGAGTTATCATGAGTGTGGGGAGGTTAGAGGTAGATTTGGGTAGGCGAGATGAGAAGATATTAAAATAAAGGGCAGGGGGCAATGATGGGAAGGTGTTTTCACTAAAAAGGTGCAAAACGTCTTACATTAATTGAAGAAAGGACGTCTCAGTTCCAAAACTGAAGGCGGCTCGTGCGAGGCCAAATAACTGCTAGCAGTTAGATAGAGAAACTATAAATAATACTTTATCTTCCTCATTTAAACGTTTATCAACTTCTAAAAAATTTATGAACAGTGAGAGAGGAAAGAGAAAGAATATTGGAGATATATGTGAGAGATCAAACTAGAGTGATCAACAATTAAGGCAAGAAAAAGTTGTAGAGACTGAGCCACAATGGTGGTTATATAGCAGCACTGTGAAAGAATGAATTGGTGCTGCTTCAGATTCATTTTTAGACGTTAAAGCTTAGCAGGTAATTTATGATATTGTGAATGCATTTCTTGAAAGATTTTTGTGGTTTTTCAAAATTTGAAAAATTACTATTTATAGTAACCTATAAAAATCTGCTTGATATATGTGTAAAAAAGATATACGAATGATATACGTATATGTATGATGGATGTGTAAAAGATAATGATAAAATACCTAGACCTATATGTAGGTCGAGCGTGATGAACATATGTGTAGAATCAAACCTCATCCTTGGACTTGTAGCTGAGATGTAGACTTTACCTATTATGGAAGTGTCGATGTCTAGTCGTTCGGCTGAGTCAGAGAATGTAGTATCTGATAGGGAGGACGAAGTAGGATTTGTTCAATTTTCAGATTTCCCTAGACAATTGGTATCATACCCTACGAACTCCGATGTGTTTAGAGAATTTATTAAATCCAAAGCTCTTATAGGTGTAATATGGGGCAATCTTTTAGAACACACTGGTAGACAGTTTAAAAGTTTTATTATAGAATCTAAGGAGGAGCATTTCTTTCTGTTGCCTGATTTAGAGAAGGAGAAATCGGATAGGGGAGAAGACGAATCAATCTCCTTGTAGTTTTATGATAGAAATATCTAGGGCGACCTGGAAGAGAGATTCTTGTGTTACCTGTCTCAGTTGGAGTATGCGTTGAGTTTACCCCTTAGCAGTCTTGCGAAAGAGATAATAAATGTTATAAGGGCATGTCCTGCCTAGTTGAACAAGAACATGTGGGAGGTGATCAATGTCTGTGAGTGTTTGAATAGGTTGCAGGAAGGGAATGAGGTGGAGAATAGAATATTTCCTGAAGATGTTTTATAGGTTTAGGGTGTAAAAAATTATTCTGCAAGTAGAGGGGCATATTTCTTTGCGAGCTCGTCTCGACAACTTTCCTTCGATATGAATTTAATAGGTCAAATGTGGAATGATAATGTTATTTGGGTGAAAGGTGATTGCCTTCAAAGATAATATGAAGAACCCATGGAACTTCTATATTAAATTGTAAAGAAAAGTAAGTATAATAGTATATGATTTTGAACAGTTGAAATTGAATGTTGTTCTGTTGTTGATAATGTGCTGTTGTTTGACAGGTCCCCAGTTAAAGGTGAAGAAGAAGCTAACAACAGGTCTGAGAAGACCTTGGTATTAGTATAAATAAACAAGCTAACAGCAGGTCTAAGAAGGTTCAAAAGTCTCAAGTAACAAAACTAATGACGGGGTTTGGAGCCGGTAAGAAAAGAGGGGCTGACGGAGAGAAGTGTATGGCTTTACCGAAGGCCACTACGCTAGATTTTGAGGATGTTTCGGAATCTACTACTTCGAGTAAGTTAGCCCAAAACTTTCTGAAGAAGAAGGTTTCGAAGGGTGGCTCGGCCTCTGGAACCACGGGGAGTGGTAAAGTCAAGGGAGATGCGAAGAAAAGGAGGGTAGTAGATCCTCCAGCTAGAGTAACTGGGGGAAGATCATGGAAAATTGACTTATGAAAGAAGACGAGCTGGGAGCTATGGAGGATAGGGCGAGGCGTGTAGCTCGCACGGGTATTGAAGAGATGAGCAAAGTAGTAAGTTTTGGTGATTTGCATTTTTCAAAATTCTGTATTGCGATTCTAGCTTAAAATATGTTCAATTTTTTAAGGCTGCTCGTCTGATGAAAGAGATCTGCCTCAGGATTGAGGACAAAATAGTTAAGCTCAAGAATGGGAAGGTAGAGCTTGAGAAGAAGGTGACTCGATTGAAGTCCCGATTTGGTTCGGGATTGGATGGGACTAGATTCTGTCAAGACTGCGGAGGAGGTGCAGATTTGCAAGCTGACAGAAGAAGTGCAGAAGAACATGGATGAGGGGGTAGCCCAGCAAGACAAACTTGGGCGCCAACTCCTCAAGGTGGGGTACTTTAAAGCAGAGGTTATAACTATTATAGAGGATACCTACGTTAAAGAGGAGGTGGAGGATGATGTGGTTAGAATTGTATGAGGGTTAGATTGTGTTTCTCCCCAAATTAAGCAAGAGAACCAAGGGGATGACAATGAGAATCCAGGAAATGAGAATGAGAAGGTAGAGTAAAATTGTTGACTTTATGGTTGTGTGAAGTGTAAGGTTTGAGAATTGTAAATGTATGGGATATTGTTTTGTTGGATAAACTTCTGTAGATTAAGAGATGTTTGTAAAAATTATTTGCAGGAACTTAAGAATATGCGCCTCAGAATTAAGGAGTTAGAGAATGAGCTCGGTAAGGAGACATACACCTCTGCGTCCCTGTTGTCTTCGCAAGCGGAGCGTTAGAGAAAAATAATAAATATTTAACTTGTATACTACATTACTTTAGAGCTACAAAGTAAAATTTAGAGTATAGAGACAGACCAAAAATATGATAATTGTTTAGGGGCAATGGTAATGAACTGTGTCCAGATAATACCAAAGTGTTGGGAAAGTTAGAGTATAGAAAATGTGTACCTTGAAATTGGATGTACATGTTATTGTCATCGAACTAGGATCATACTTCGACCTTAATTTTGAAAGCAATTTCACAACAGTAGAAGTTAAAAAATAGAAATTTGTTAGAAATAAGATTCCCGTATCATAATTGAATGTATTGGTTGAGTATTCTTGAATCGAACATGATATATTGTATCTGTGATATAGGTCGAACTGGAGTCAGCTTGCTTGAGTGAACAAAAGACACTCCAAAGTAATCAAAAGTTTGCCGTAGAATTTGATAGGATGAGAGAGGCAAATGAAGATAGGGAGGATCAACACGTCAATGTTCATTTCAAGTTTATCGAGGCAACACTAACTGTTGATGACCTTATTCGGAAGATCGAGGGGAAAGATACCGAAATTAATAAGGGAAAAGAAGAGCTCGCGGAGGCGAAGGAAGAGACAATGAATCTCGAAAGTCAGAATAATACGTTAATGGTGAAGAGTAAGGAGGCAGATATGACTCGATATCGTATCCAGTCGTTAGAAATGACAGAGAAAGAGTTACAAAGATTTGTGGCCAGTCTGAAGGCCCAAATGATCTGCAAAACGAATGAACAAGAACAGACTCGAGCTGATTTAGTGGGTTCCAAAAGTGAACTGGAGCGCTTGAAGAGTAAAATGATTGAGAAAGGGAGCAAGCTGGAAAGAGCTCGAGATGGCCAATCCAACTCCAAGATTGTAGTTGAGCAGCTGAGTGCATCTTTGCATGCTAAAGATATAAATTTTTGGCTGGTGCAAATATGATGTAATGAATTGAATGAGAGGGTGACCCAAATGAAGGCCGATTTGACTCTGGCCAATTCGCGTGTCAAGATGGCCGAGGTTGGAGAACTTTTAAGGAAGAATAAAGGTGATGCCTGGGTCTCCATTGTTCAAGGGGATGCAGTTAGCCTATCAGCTCGGATTAGAGAGCAGGAAGGATATGCAGCTCGCACTCAAGCTCACGTACAAAGAGGAAATGAGCGCTTAAGGGAGTGCCAAGGAAAGTTGGATGTTAATCATATCAGGGAGCGGGGTTAGGGCGGGTGATCAGGGGTAAGGAACAATTGATAAGGAAGAAAGATGAATTGCTAAAGAAGTCTTCTGCTGGGGAAAGTATGGGTAAGGACATGGAGCTTGAGAAACTTTGTGTTCAGGTGGCAGAGTTGAGGACGATGAACCAGGCTGAGTTAAATAATGCAGCGCAAAAGTTGAAAGAACATATCAATTTTATGTCCCGCGCAGATAGTCATATGGAATGTCAAGATGTACGGTAAAAAGTTGCAAGTGCGTCATCAAAAAGTGAGAAAGAACTTTTCCAAGGAAGTTATGCCCGAAGTAACGCGCTCACAGATGCTAATGGCTATAATTGCCTATTATGTGGTGGAAATTAGAAGACTTGAGTTAGAGAGGGATACCTTGCACGACTATTTTTCATGTAGAGGATGTATTTGTAGAGCTGATGTAGATCGAGGAAACTCAATGAACGCCATGGAAATGGAGTCAGGTTCTAGACATGTTAAATTGGTAGAGCAAGACAGGATTAGTGTAGTTGCTCGAGCTCAAGAATTTATGGCTTATCTTCCTTGTAGTAGCCTACTTGCAGCCTTCTAAGACTAGTCGAATACTCGAAGGCTACATCGAAGCCTGCGAAAAGACTCAAAGCCTAGCAAGGCAGCCAAAGGTGTACGAATTCCACGAAGCCTTCCGAGACTAACCGGACACTCGAAGGCATCATCGAAGCTAACTACTATATTCGAAGTTAAAGACAGATAGTCAGCACCAGAACTTAGCACCTGTACCAGAGAGACTTCGACCATATTAGTGCATGGTCAAAGGCAAACATACTTGACAGTTAGCTCACCAGACAGAATAGTGAAAACAAGCCGCCGAACAGCATAGTGTCAGAACCGACATCACGTACAGGACAGTTGCCCCAAAGGATATACATGTAATCTGACCTTACATGGTGACTGACCCTTTTCTTTCTCCTATAAATAGGAAAGGGAAAGGGGTTAGAAAAACTCAGCCTAAACCCCTCCCATATCACCTTCGAATACCCATTGACTTCACCTGATTTGAGTTGTATCCCAAATTAATATATATACAATCTTCTATTCAAATCCTCACTAGAGGCTGTGGAGAATAACAATTCATGGACTCCACGCAACTATGTCAGTTTAGTAATCTCTATTATTTTTGACTTATATATTTATTAAAACCCCTAGTCAAAGATAACCCTCAAGTTATAAGAGTGAGATTTCCCCTCTACGAAATTATGCCCCTACATTTGGCGTTGTTTATGGTAAACCTACCATCTCCACTCCCTTTTTATTTCACATTATAGCCATATTCTATGGCTCCCACCCTTTGTTCAACATCTTCCATCATTGGCAACTCCGCCGATGGCATCACCGCCCAACTTGCCCTCATTAGCCGACAATTCGCTCAAGCCGAGGAGCGCCACACTAACCAGTTATATATTAAGCGTGAGGATCAATGGTAGAAACTCGAGGCCGAGCGGCAGCACTATTTAGACGACATTGATAGACAGCACCGAGCCGTGGATGAACTGCACAACACAGTTCGTGAACTTCAACAAGTCCAAACCCAGGATGCTCCTATGCGTTCCCAGGTACCCGCCCCCTCGCGTGCCTCAGCCCACGTAAGACCCAGGCCCCACCCCCAAATCGAGGTCCCTCTAGCCAACCATAGTACCGAAGGTGCCCCCATTTCCATACCCACCAGTTCCATCCATCTTGGTGTCCCCACTACGGAGGGTTCATCCAACTCTACCCTTCGAACCTCTCTCTACCCCACATGGCGCTCTGCTCGTGAATGACTCGGAGAACGCAGCGCTGAACACACCCCTATCCCGCGGCCTTTCCACCCGTGACCCCAGTGTTATCCCCCTCGACTTGCTTATCTCACATGGCAAGAACTCCATCAAAAATTTAATGTCGTTATTTGTATCAACGCGAGTCCAACCCCGAACTCGTGGAGTCGATTATAAAACCCCATTTGCCTGAAGCACCTTGCTGTCAAAGAGCCTCCAAATTTCTATTCCCTTAAAATCTGTAAATACTGTAATACCAACCCACAATCTCATGCCCTCGTGTTCCAGAATGCTCTAGGCCTGCACTCCACAGTGGATCACATCTTGTGTCACATGTTTCCTACTAGTTTCACCGATAGCCCTCTAAAGTGGTTTAATAGCCTCTCAAATGGCTCTATTCGAAGCTTCAAACAGCTTTCAAACCTCTTCATCTCACATTTTGCCTTCAATAAAGACCGTGAAGTCTAGGTAGATGCCCTTTTCAACTTTTGAAAGTTACCCACTGAAACGCTTGAAAACATCACAAAGTGTTTCTTCGATGAATCGCACAAAGTCAAAAACCTCTATTGAGCCAACACTGTCCTCGCCTACTCCAATGCCCTACCTGACCATAGCCGCGTAAAGGAGTAAATCGTCCTCCAAAAGTCATGAACACTCGAAGAGATGCTATCCAAAGTCAGCGGATACATCGACCTCGAACACCTCTGCGAATCTAATCGCCAGGGACAATCCTCGACCATCGAATGCACCCATGGTCACTCCCATTTCTCAAAAAACTGATTATCACAAACATCCCCACTTCGATGCTTAATCCTATGAACTAGAAATGTCCCATGCTCGTTATACCCAAACTTACTACTCTCATCAGTACTGTTCTTACACTCATCCAGGCTGATCCTATCTGGAACACACCCATCCCCATCGAGGTCAGAAAGGAAGAGCCTTACTGCTAAAACTACTAATGTAATTGCCACTCTATAAACAAGTGCTACGCTTAGCAACGTTTACTTGAAATGATTCTTAAAGCTGGTCTATTGTACATATATGTTGTCGACCTTCCTGGCTATCTCGATGGGTCATACCTCAAGCCCAAACCCACTCCAAATACCGGCCGGTCCAAGGTACACATCTTCCAACTTCACCAAATCAAAGTTAATAATATCGACAGTGGCCACATCCAAGGCAAGCGCAAACTGGTCGAAGAGTGCTTTAAGTTTACCTATCAGCAGAAACTCCCAGTCCTTCTACCCGAATCTAGCCACCGCCCTCAACCCTAAGGTTTATCTTTTATCAATTGTGACACTTCTCACGTCCGGTTCCTCCATTCTAACCCATTGGTCATTATGATTAAGGTCGAGCACCTCACCCTCCATACGATGCTCACCAATACGGGCAGTGCAACAGACGTACTCCTCCTTCAAACAGTCTGCGCTATGCAAAAATAGATCTTATTACACCCGCCAACGTCAAACTTAAAGGTGGTAACAACGCCACCGAGGTCACAGTCGGCCGACTTGGCCACCCTGTAACCATCGGCCCTATTACCCTTAAAGCCGGCTTTCTTATCATCGACAACAAATCCGAATATCTTGGCATTATAGGGCATGATTGGCTCTATGCTATAAAAGCCATACCTTCTGCCTACTACCAGACATTGCGTTTTACTACCCCATGTGGTACGTGGAACATAAAAGGCTCCCAGTGCTTTGCTCGCTCGTAAAAAAAGTCCTAAAATTGACCTCACCAGGAAGCTCGTGAAGCCATATCAATCACTGCATCTCTCTCTCCCCACCACCTTGACCCCTTCTATTACACCTATCGAACCTACAGTTTATGTCGAACTCGACGACCCTGGTCAAGGTACATTCATTGGCAGTTTATGGACAGCGCCGAAAGCTGTGAACTCACAACATTTCTTCGAGCCAACAAAGACGTCTTCGCTTGAACATTTCATGAGATGCCTGGCGTTAATCCCACCCTGGCCTGCACTCGACTTGACCTCATCCCCAAATCTACGGCTGTAAAATAGAAGAAGCACACTTTGGCCCCGAGGATTTAAGAAGCAGTGAACCTCGAGGTCGAAAAACTTCTAGTTGCTAGGCTTATATAAGAAGTCAAGTACGCCGATTGGATCTCGAACATTATTGTTGTCCCCATGAAGAATGGAAAGATCTGAATCTGCTACCATTGGGTTTTTGGCCCAGTGGTGGTTATGACCCTCCACCAAGAGAGGATCATGGGTTTAAAATCCCATGGGGTTGGAAACTCAGGGTTACTGATCCAACAAACACACGTCGAGGATAGTTTCCCTCTTCCGATCATTTCAGTCCTTCTGGATACTATAGCTGGCCATGAACGATTATCGATGATGGACGCGGCTTCGGGTTACAATCATGTACCTCTTCACCCTGATGACCAACTTAAAATTTGTTTATCACAGAACAAGGGCTTTACTGCTTTAATGTGATGCCCTTATGACTCAAAAACGTGGGTGCCACTTTCCAGCGGCTTATTACCACTATGTTTAAACCTCTGCTTGGCAAGTCAGTCAAAATTTATATCGATGACATGTTGTGTAAAAGTCTCCAACAACCTACCCATATACAAGACTTGATCGAAGTCTTCTCGATACATCTTTTTTTTTTTGGAAATTAAGCTTTGAATAGAAGGAAAAAAAGGGAACCAAGTACATGGTGGGGACAACCCTTAACCCTCATGGCCACAAGAGAGAAGCAAGGAGCCTAACACTAGAAGAAAATAAATGAATATAGTAGCAATCAGAAATTAGAAATAACATATGTCCTGCCATCTGCATCATCTTTGACTTTCTGGTTTAACTCTTCAAAAAATTTAGTTGGTCTGACTTCTTCAAACCCCAAATCCCGTCTCATTTTGGATAACACCTGGGCAGGTATGTTAGCCTCTTTATGAATTTGGTTGATGAAAACCCACTCCAGCTGTCCAATAATCCTTATAATTTCAATCACAATATCTTTATACTGCCAATCTGGTTTAATTTGTTTTTTAAGAATACTAACCGCCATTGCTGACCTGGTGTTCATTTATGTTTGGAGTTTGTTATGCTTAAAATCATGCTCTGACCCTGCTTTAATGCTGAGGAACTCATGATAAAGCAACGATTTTGTAATGGTTCTTCCAGCATACGCAATAACTATTCTACCTTTATCGATTCTAAGGATAGCTTCATACCCTCCCAATGTACTGCCAGCACAGTTGATCATACACTCTGAGTGAGCCGACATCTTCCAGGTGCAATAAGATTTTACTGAAGCTGTCCAGTAAATTCGAAGACCCCATGCCGCTGCATGAAATCTGTTATCCACTGTGTCCATCAGCTTCCTTTCTGAGTAGGCAAGCTTGAGTTTAACATCACTGTGAATGGTCTTGAGAAGCCCAGGCATTTCAGTTTTTATATTATTGAACATTCTGTTGTTTCTTTCCCTCTATAAGTGGTGGATAAAACAATTAATACTAATCTTCAATATGATGGCTTTAAGAGAGCTACCTACTGTGTGACATATCACCCATTGGATCTCTTCATTAAAACCTAAAGTACTTCTATTAAACTCCAATTTGTGGAATAACTGCTTCCAAATCCATTTACCATAGCAGCATTCAAAGAACATGTGAATTTCAGTCTCTTCATCTCTCCAGCAAAATAAAGAATTTGATTAGTCCACCAACCATGAACTGTTCCACTTAGACTGAGTTTTTAGAGCCCCTTTAAATGTTAGCCAAGTAATAAAGCTATGACTGGGGATGCAATCTCCAAACCAGATCATTTGAGCAAACTTCCATACCGGGCTGTGGTGTCGTAACTCTTCATATGTGCTCTTCATGGTGAAATCTCCACTTGTGCTTGCTTTCCAAATAACTTCATCTTCTCCGTTATTGTCTATCGCCACTCTATCCAGGCCATCCCAAATATTAGAGAGAATATGAGTATGATGTTCTAGAATTTTCCATCTCCCATTAATTAAAAAATTGCTAACAGGAGCATCTTTGAACAATAAGGAATCATATCTAATCTTAATAGAAAATTTGTTGCTCAAAACCCAAAGCAGATGCCACCTATCTTTCCAAAAAATAGTGTAATTCCCTTTTCCAATTTTGTAGTGAATAAGCTTAACAACTTCATATCCCGCTTTTAATATATGTCTCTACGACTAGGAGCAATCTTGGGGGCACTTCAGATCCTAAAATCTTCTATTTTAATCATGTTAGCTTCTACCCACTTGGCCCTGAGAGAGTCATTAGCAGAGAAAATAAGCCAGACATTCTTCAGAGTAGCAGCCTTGTTCCAAACTCCAAAGTCCTTAACTCCCAATCCCATCTTCCTTAGCAGGATGACATATTGACTCCCAACTGACTAAACTAGTTCTTCTGCTCACATTTGTACCAGACCAAAAAAACCTACGACAAATTGCATTAAGATCTTTGATAGTAGATTGGGGGAGCGTGAAACAGCTCATCCAATACACTTGCATACTACTTAGGACAACTCTCACCAAAGTTAACCTACCCGCATATGAGAGAAACTTAGCCCTCCAGGAATGAACTTTTTGGATAAATTCTCAATGAGTGGTTGGCATTCTGAGTACTTCAGTCTAGTAGTAATCAGAGGAAGATCCAGATAAGGAACTAGAAGTGCACCCTTTACAATCCGAAGCTCTTGACCAATCTTGCTTGCTTCATAGCCTGACATACCTACAAAGTAGAGTTTACTCTAGTCTAGATTTATTTGTAAGCCAGTGTTACCCATAAAATGTTCAAGAGTATAGGCGAGAGTTAGAGCTGACTCTTTATTGCCACTCATGAACACAATCAGATCATCTGCGAAGCACAAGTGGGATATTGGAGGATTTAAGCACTTAGGATGAAGCTTGAACTGATTAACTTCCGCCTTCTTGGTTAGAGCTCTAGTAAACATCTCCATGATAATCACAAACAGATAAGGCGACATTAGATCTCCCTGTCTAACTTCTCTTTTCCCCGGGAAGAATCCTTTTAAAGAACCGTTAATAGAGATGGAGCAGTTTGTTGTTGAAATGCAAGCTTCAATCTAAGAAATCATAATTGAAAGAAAACTGTACTTCTTAAGAATCTTCAAGATAGCACTCCAATTGATCATATCATAGGCATTCTTCAAATCAATCTTTATTGTGCCTCTCTTTTGACCCTTGTCTCTGTGATAGTTCCTAAAAACTTTATGTAAGAGCAGAATGCTTTCAGTGATGTTACAGCCAGAGATAAACGTTGACTGGTTAGGTGAGATATTGCTAGTGATAACAGACTTTAGCCTCATGGTTATTATCTAAGAGATGCACTTGTACATGGTATTGCAGCAGGCTATGGGCCTAAAGTCTCAAAAGAGATTTAAACAGTCAGTTTTAGGAACCGGAGCAATGATTGTGGTGTTTAACTCCCTCAACATCATGCAGGACTTGAAAAAATTAAGTACTGCTTTAACAAAACCATCTCCAATCACACTCCAGGCTTTCTTAAAAAATAAGGCAGTAAACCCATCTGGCCCATGAGCCTTTTCATTGTGTAGCAAAGAGAGAGACAACACCACTTCATCCCTAGTCAATTCCTTATTAAACTCTTGAAATTGCTCCACATTAATGTAGTCCACTTGAATGGAAATAAGGAAATCCCAGTCCGGGTTAAGATCCCCATCATCCCCTAGAATACTTGTAAAATAATCGACCCCCACTTTAGCAATGTCATCTTCCTCATCATAATTATGTCCACTCTCATCCATAATGCTCAGAATCATGTTTATCGCCCTTCTAGATTGTATAGATCTAAGGAAGAAACTAGAGTTTGAGTTCCCAAGCCCCAACCACTGGATTCTTGATTTCTACTTACTCTGAGCTTCCTCATTTCTCACCTGTTGGACATAACTTTCAATCTCCTTTTTTTCTCTAATAGCTGCTTCAATATTAAACAGATCATTTTGGATATTATCTTGTACTGCATCAAGCTTCTGCTGAGCTGTTTGCATCTTATCACTAAGCATGCCGCTTTTAGTTGCATATGTACTAGCCTACTCGCAGCCTTCTACCCCAAACAAATACTCAAAGGCTACTTCGAAGCCTACTCGAACGTCTCGAAGTCCATTCAAATCCAGAAACAAGCCTCCCAAAGCTCATCCGAAGATGAATCCTCGACTCCGAACAAGCCTCGTGGACAGACTCCACATCACAGCAGAAACACTTCGCATATGGTCAAAGTATGATGGGACAGACATATAGATCACTAGACAAGATGGCATAGTTTTTGGTCCTTGCAGCTACAGTGACAGGCCTAACCACTGCTACATTATATCAAAGTTCAAAGACAAACCCAATAACTGTTACATTGACAGTTCTGACATTTTCGACGCCCATACCCACACAAGAATATTCGATTAGTACCCTTGTAATCTAACCTAACCTTGGTGACTCAGCCCTTCCTATGTTCTATAAATAGGAAAGATGGGGAACCAGGGAGGGGCTATGAAAATTCTGCCCAGCCCATTTACAGTTTACCTTCGATCACCCTATAAAAACCCAGTACTCAAACCTTCAAATACTCGATAGAAGTATAAACACTCTTAAAATCCTCATCAGATGTCGTAGAGAGTTACATTCCAGGCCTCCACGCAGGTATATTGTCTATTGATTACTCTAATTCTAGATAACGTACTTGTATTCCTTTGGTTGAAGATTTAACCCCGTGGTGTAAGAACCAACTTCCCCTCCTAAAGAAGTTAGGCCCCTAGATTTGGCGCCGCCTGTGCTTCTCACCCAACCAATCTCCTTTTCTCTTTCCCTCCCCTTTGTTCTCAACTTCCACAGACTCTCCTCAATGGTACCCACCCTCTGCTCCAGTTCAACCCATGCCGGCATCTCCGTCGACGGAGTGGCCGCCCAAATAGCCCTACTATCTCAACAATTTTCTCAAGCCGAGGAGCGGCACCATATATAACTTCACCATGAACATGAAAAACACCGGCTAGAGCTGGAAACTGAATGGAACTACCACCTGGATGATGAGAACAGAGAACAGACAAAACTGGGCAATCGACGAGTTACGCAATACCGTTCGAGAGCTGCAGAGACTACAACCTCTAGACACTGCTCGCCCTTTCCAAGCACCCAACCCATCGCGCGTGCCTACCAACTCATGAAGTACCCCCAGTCCGTATCCAGGCCCAGGGTGCTCCCCATATTATTCTTCCTACTGGCTCCATCCATCTCGGCATTCACCCCACAGAAAATTCTTCTGACTCCGCCCTCTGATCCTCTAGATACCCCATACGCTGCCCTGCTCGAGAACGTCTTGGGGAGCGCAGCGCCGAACATGTTCCACTCACTCGACCTCACCATCCTTAAATCCCTTGATCTCCCCCTCACCCTGTCTATGCTGCACAACAGAACTTCGACCATAAAATATAACCTGATGCTCACGTCAGCGCGAGCCCAACTTCTGACTCCTAGAGACGACGGAATATCCCTATTTGCCCCAAACTTCTCACTATCGAGATACCCTCAAATTTCCGTGCTCCCAAACTCACCAAATACCGCAACACAGACCCTCAATCGCACATTCTCAAATTCCAAAATGCTCTGAGCCTTTATTCCACAACTGACTACCTGTTATTTCACCTTTTTCTCACTAGCCTTACTGGCAGTCCTCTTCGATGGTATTACAATCTCCCAAATGGCTCGATTCAAAGCTTCGAGCAACTATCACAGCTTTTCTTTGCCCAGTTTACCTTCAATAAAGACAAAGAAGTTAAAGTCGATGCCTTGTTCAACTTCAAAATATTCAGCAATGAGACACTTGAAGCCTTCACCAAAAGGTTTTTCGACGAATCACGGAAAGTCGAGAACCTTGACTGCGGGAATGTTGTGCTCGCGTACTCAAATGCCTTACCAGATCACAGCCGTGTAAAAGAATACCTAGATCTTCACAAACCTCGAACCCTCGAGGAGATGCTCTCAAAGGTCAATGGCTATATCGACCTCGAGAGCCACCACAAATCCCATAAACAGGGCCAACCTTCAACTACCACCTTCTAAACCTCAACAAAACCTACCTTCTACTCCAACACCCCTGATCGCTCCCGTCTCACAGGAGATAAAGAGCCGTAAACTTCCCAACAATGATAATAATGATGAAGCTCGCAAGAAGCGACCAAACCTGTCTTGTCCATACTTACTGACCCTCTCAGCACCCTTCTACCACATATACAGGCAGACCCCATCTAGCATATCCCTTTCCCTATCGAAGTCAGATCAGGCAAACCTTACTGCGTAAACCACAAATGTAACTGTCACTACACAAATAAATGCTTCGCCCTCCAGCGCTCACTCGAAATCATCCTCAGAGCAGGTCGCCTACATCAGTATCTTGCCGACCTCCCCAGCTACCTTGATGGGTCACACCTTAAGTCTCAACCAACCCTTGTTGCTGACCTGGCCGAGGTGCATATCTGCAGAGTAAATTTCATCAAGGTCAATAACATAGACAGCGGCCGTTCAAAGAGCAAGCGTAAGCGCGTCGAAAAATGTTACAAACTCACTTATCAGGAGAAGTTACCTGCCCTCCTGCCAGGATCAAGCCTCTCCCCTAAACCTGAAAGCATCTCTTTCATCGATTGTGATACTTTCCATGTTCGATTTCTCCATTCAAACCCCTTAGTCAACATGATTAAGGTCAAAAACCTCGCCTTCCACACTATGGTAATCGATACAGGGAGTGCAACCGATGTGCCTTTCCTTCAGATTGTTCAAACAATGAAGAAGACTGATCTCATTACTGCTGCCAATATCAAATTGAAAGGCTTCAATGGGGCCACAGAAGTTGTTGTTGGTCGAATCAGACTACCAGTCACCACAGGCCCTGCCACACTTCAAACTAGCTTTTTTGTTATCGACAAGAAGTCAGAATACCTCGGTATCCTCGGACGTGACTGGCTCCATGCCATGCGTGCTATACCTTCAACTTACAATCAGACTCTTCGTTTCGCTACCCCCAAAGGTACTTGGAGCTTGAAAGGCTCTCAGCGCCTCGCCCGTTCATGCGAGCACCCGGAGATCAATTAGACATGGAAACTCATCAGCCGTCCATAGCAATCACTGTCTCTTTCTATCCCCACACCTTTTACAAATACAACCTCACCCATCGAACCTACTATTTTCATCGAGCTCGACGGTCCTGGTCGAGGTACATTCATTGGAACTTCTCAAGACGAGGCAGAACGCCGTAAGCTTACAGATTTCCTTCGAGCAAGAAAAAATGCCTTTGCATGGACGTTCCAGGAAATGCCCGGTATCGACCCTAGTTTGGCTTGCCATTACCTCGACCTCATTCCCTATTCCTCAACAGTAAAACAGAAGAAGCGTACCTTGGCACCAAGACTTCGAGAAGCAGTGAACCTTGAAGTTGACAAGCTCATAGCTGCAGGTTTTATCAAAGAAGTAAAGTACGCAGACTGGATATCAAATATTGTGGCAGTACCCAAGAAGAATAGTAAAATCAGAACCTGTGTCGACTTCACGGACCTCAACAAGTACACACCGAAGGACAGTTTCCCCCTCCTGATCACCTCAATACTCCTCGATGCCACTGTTAGACATGAGCCCCTACCAATGCCTTGTAGCAACCATGTTTAAACCCCTGCTTGGCAAGTTGGTCAAAGTTTACATAGACAACATGTTTCTTTTCGATACTTCGAATATATAACATGAAACTCAACCCAGACAAGTGCCAATTTGGCGTTTTGTCTGGTAAATTCTTAGGCCACCTTATCAGTAAAAGAGGTATCGAGATTGACCCCACTCATATTCGAGCCCTCATCGACATGTCTTCCCCCAAAACCAAAAAAGATGTCTAAAAAGTGGCTGGTAAGATAGTAGCCCTCAACCGCTTTATTTCCAAATCCTTTGACCGATGTGCTTGGCTCTTCTCCCTCTTATGCGACCAAGGAGTCCACAAAGCCATAAAGAAAAATAACCCCGAGATCAACTGGACACCCGAATATGAACATGCCTTCCTCGAACTTAAAACTTATCTTGGTCGACCACCCATTATTAGCACCCCCATCGAAGGCGAAGCACTCTCTTTATACCTCGCTATTACAGATACCTCAATCAGTTCAGTACTTATTCGACTCGATTCAAACATCGAGAAACCTGTATATTACATCAGCAAAATACCCGCAGAAACCCGATACTCGAAACTTAAGCGTTTACTCCTCACCCTTGTCTACTCCGCCCGCAAACTCAAACCATATTTTCAAGCTCACCCCATCCGCGTTATAACAAGTTACCCCCTTCGAGAAGTACTCAGTAAAAAAGAGAAATCCAGATGAGTACAATAGTGGTCTGTCTACCTCGGCGAACATGACATTACATTCGAGAAGCAGATATCCCAGAAAGGCTAAGCAGTAGTAGACTTCCTTCCTGACTTCGCGATCAAAGATATCGATTGGGAAGAACACAAAGATGACTTAACAGAAGACCAACCCGACGTAACAGATCCCTAGAACCTTAACATTGGCTGGCGTTTATTCACAGATGAATCCGCTGGACCTAATGGCTCAGGAATTAATATTGTCCTGGGCACACCCACTAATGATTGAAGAGAGAAGGTAGTCAAGCTCAACTTCAAATATTCCAATAATTAAGCCGAGTATGAAGCATTCATTCATGGCCTCAACCTTTCCCTCGAACTCGGCGTCCCCAAACTTGTAGTTTTCACAGATTCCCAACTTATTCAAAGACATTACACAGGTAAAAATCAAGCTAACGGTCGCATGGCTGAATATGCTGCTCTCATTCGACAACGCATGAACTGTTTCCCCAAAAAATATTCCATCACTCATTACCCTTGAGGAGAAAACCGACATACAGATGCCCTCGCCTACATAACAGCTATATTAGGCCAATCAGAATTCCGAACTCTCCACATCGAAGTACTCGAACACCCAAATATCGACCAGATGGAAATTAATACCATCAATACTAGGGGCGAGAGTCCCGATCCAGACGACTGGCAAACACCATTCTTTCATTACCTAAACAATGCAACCCTCCTAGATGATCCAAAAGCCAAGCGGTTACTATTAGAGAACTATCGCAGATACATCATCCATAAACATGAGTTACATCGCAAGTCCCCAAATGGCGTCCTCCTTCGATGCATCTCTCAAGCCGAAGCTTCGTCAATTCTAGCCAAACTCCATCAAGGTAGCTGTGGTGCTCATACTGCTGGTCGTTCTATGGCCCTTCGAGCCGTTTCTCAAGGTTTATTCTGAACGAATATGAAAAAACAAGCCAAAGAGTATGCCAAACACCGTGATAAATGCCAACGTCATGCTCACGGCATCTATTGCCCATCACAAGACCTCCATTTCAGTCAAGTCTCCTGGCCATTCAAAAGATGGGCTATCGATCTCATTGGCCCTTTTCCCAAAGCCTTAGGTAGCCGAGAAAACATCCTTGTTACAACAGACTATTTTACCAAATGGGTCGAAGTAGTACCTTTGTGCCGAACCAGAGAAGAAGAAGTCATCAAATTTTTATGGGAGAACATCATCATACGCTTTGATTGCCCTCATATGATTTGATGTGACAATGGTCCACAATTCGTCGGGAGTAAAGTCAGAAACTTCCTCAAGAAACACAACATTATCCTCTCACCCTCAATATCTTATAACCCTCAAGGAAATGGTCAAGTCGAAGCAATCAATAAAACCATTGTCGACGGTTTCAAGAAAAGAGCCGATGCAAAGAAAGATCGATGGGTTCAGAAGTTACAGCATGTCCTCTGGGCCTATCAAACAACACCAAGAAAATCTACAGGCTGCACCCCTTTCCTCCTAGCATGCGGTACAAAAGCTGTGCTCCATATTCAATTCAAAGTACCTACATGAGATCCCAACCTCCCGGACGAAGACAATGAATTTAAGCTCGGATGCAACATGTTATGGATCGAAGAAATCAGAGACCGAGCTATCGCCAACCTTGGTCGTTACCTTGCAACGCTTCAGAAGTCCAATAACAAGAGAGTTCGACCACGAAGTTACAACATCAAAGATCTGGTAGTTCGGCGTGTCAACCAATTCTCGAGGCCTCAAAATGCCAGCAAGCTAACCAAATCCTGGGAAGAACCTTATGTCGTGTACGACAAAAACGACAAGGGTCCATACTATCTAATAAAAGAAGACAAAGAGCCTTTAACAAACCCGTGGAACACAATGTAGCTAGTTTCCTATAATAGGCCACGGTCTCAGCCATGTACAACTGATGTAACATTTTTCACCCATACGTCGTCTTTTTTTTTTAATAAATTTCTTGGTTTAACTTAGGTATCACGCTAGCCCTTCGAACCGATTGATACTTAGGAGCGACCTTAAGATTTCTCAAACCTCCAATTTCGAGCAAACTCAAAGGGCAAGGATGGTCGAAAGACCGAACCTTTGGGAATAAATTGGGGGAGAATAGTTCTGCTTCGCTGCGGCTTAGGCCTTCGAAGTCTAGTCGATTTCTTGGTTTACTCTAAGTATCATGTCAACCCTCGACCCGACTGAAACTTGGGGGCGACCCTAAAATTTTCAAGCTTCCAATTTTGAGCAAACTCGAGGGGCAAGGATGGTCGAAAGACCAGACCTTCGGGAATGCATTGGGGACGAACATATATGCTTCAATCAGGTTTAAAACCGTCGGAGTTCAGACAATTTCTTGGTTTACCCCAGGTATCATGTCCACCCTCGCCCCGACTGATACTTGGGGGCGATCTTGAAATTTTATGTTTCCAACATTCGAGCAAACTCGAGGGGCACGAATGGTTGAAAGGCCAGACCCTTGAGAATGCGTTGGGGGCTAACACGTCTTGCTTCGCTGTGGTTTAGGCCTACGAAGTCCACTGAATTTTCGGGTTTCCTCTAGGTATTATGTTCGCTCGCCCCGACTGATACTCGGGGGCAGCCTTAAAAATTTTCAAACTTCCAACATTCGAGCAAACTTGAGAGGCACGAATGGTCGACCGACCGGACCCTTGGGAATGCGTTAGGGGTGACCACGTCTTACATCGATGTGACTTCAGCCTTCGATGTCCAGCAGATCCCTTAATTTTAAAAGAGGCATCACAACATCCTCGAAGGTCATCAGGATTCGATCACTCTACAGTCATTCGACATAAACAACACATGCAGATACTATTATACAAGAACATCTACAGTCTACCACAGGCAAGAAGTTTCAAAACATCATCTATCAGACAAGCAATTTTAACACAACTCAAGGCAAGTCATGCAACAAGAATTTAGTACAAGTTGAGCTAACAAAATCAGCCTCAATATCTCAGCAATCCAGTAGAACGCAGGTTCAGCACAACAATACAATACAAATCAAGTTCATACAAAACAGTCTCAACATTAAACAACAGAGCAGAATCAGTACAACACCAGTCAGTTTCTCCATAATAACTCAAAGGAATAACATAGTTCAAATATTATAACTCCACAACCAATCAGAAAAAACAGGAACAAATATCCAATACAAATGCCTCCTATCGGCGCGGCCGCATCCTCTTCCCAACAGGCCCTCCAGCACCAGCACCTTCAGCACCTTCAGTCGAAGGCTTCGACCCCTCACCATCGACAACTACATCATCCATAGTTTCAGCGTTGGTCGCTTCAATTACAGGAGCCTCCACACAACCTCCAGTACCTCCATCTACTTCATCAACAACATCTGCCTCTCCTTCCTTCGTCTGCAAATCATCTCCAACAACCAGTTCTGGGGTAACATGGAAGGGTTCCAAACTATCGGGGTCATACCCCTTATCCTCTATAAACTTCTTCAGCTTCACGACGGCTCTACATTCACCATCAAACATAGCCTGATAATTCACCTTCAGTTCTGCTTCTTCTTTCCTTCGCAACAAGCTTCGCTGCCCACACCTCCTCCTGATTATTTTGCTGAACCTCGAGCCTCTTATCGAAGGAGTTAGTGATCGCCACCAGATCTTGCTTCAACACTTTGAACTCAAACAACAACGACGCCTCAGTCCCTCGAGCAAGATCTAGATTTTCAATCGCTTGTTGCAACTTCCCCTTTACTGATCTCATTGCCCTGTTGCAAGACTGCGCCCAAGCATCCGTCTGCTAGAATATTCGTTCCGTTAGTACCCCTTGAAGCATAATAAACTTACAAGAAATCTCAGAATCTCACAGAAGAATTTAATAGAAAGTTACCTGATGCATACTCCTCTTCATTTCCTTTAAAGCCTCGTTTGGGTCGTCTTCACAGAGTTCAGCCATCGAAGCGTACTTGGCTATTGCTTGCTCTCGTCGCTCAGCCTCCGTCATATCTTCATCCTCATCCGCTGCATCATCTTCCCCTAGCGCCCTTCGCCTTTTGCATTGAACAACCTTCGACTGCTGTACCTTCAGAGCCTCGGGAGGGACCTTGCCTTTCCCTTTCTCAACCTGCCTTGGCCTCAGTCTCGAAGCATCACTAGCCCTTTCGGGCACCGGCGCTGCTTGCTTCGAGGCCCTTGTTGCCTTCAGCACAAACTGAACTATTCTCGTCAAATCATCCCCTCCCATTTCTTTGGATACTTTCGAACCACCTTTGCCTCTCCTCCTCTTTGATGGCTTCGGCGTAACGGGTACGTTTCGAAGCAGAGAATCCGTTTTCTTCCTTCGCTTCCTCTTGATACCAAGACTTCTGAAAATAGAATTCACCCAATCCTCACTAGCTTCGAGCAAGGCGTTAATATAGTTCCTCGGGTTGTTCCAAGACAGATTCTTTGGACCTACAGAACAAACAAAATATGATCACCTCTTATTCGAACAATTTTAAAAAATAAACCTTCGACAACAAACTTACTCTGATTATAGACCCTATGGTACAACTTATAAAGGTCCTCCCCTTCAACATTCTCATAGTTACCCCGAACTATAACTAAGTCTTTATTCCACCCTCGACCCGTTGAGCACAGATTAAAAAACCAGGGCTTCTCTGGGTGACACTGGATGTGGTAGGTACCTGCATTTTGGCTCGCCTTCTTCTTGTAAAAGGTCACAATATCAAACCACTTAATTAAACCCCGCCTCTCACTACTCAATTTTGTATTCATGCCCTCAATCACCCTCATTATCTCGTAATAGTTTCCATTCATTTGAACCGGGTCCATCTACCAAAAATTTAACACCTCTTTCACGAGCCTTTGGAGAGGAAGTTCCATTCCCAATTGAATATAGCCTTTATATGCCATTATTCTGTCTCCAGGGTTCGATTTGAAAGTTAACCCTACTCCTGCCACACTCAACAGCACCCCCACCTTCGATAGCTCCAGCTTGGCTGCAAATCAATCTAACCTTATTTTATCATTAGCCGAGAAAGAACCCTCGGCCTTATCTGACTCAGTCGAATCCCCCCTTTGATCACTTGCCCCCCTTCTCTCTTTTCACCACCAGAAGGCCCAGCATTGCCCTCGCCTCTCTCCCCCCATACTATCTCCTCCTCTTCCCTATCCTCAGTCACTACCATCTTACGACGCATCATAATCGGAACCTCACCAGCCGGCAGCACCATAGCCAAAGGGGTATCGGTTACAACATCTAACACTTCTAAGTCGTTGTCCTCATTCATCGGAGCATGACCAGAAATACTAGCCTTAAGTTCTTCGATTTCTTCATCTATTAGTCTCAGTCTCGAAGCTCGACAGGTAGGCATCTTATCCTACAGAAGAAGGGAACGCAATCAGATCGATACATCCGATAATTACGTGTGAATAACCCATATCCCATCTACCCCCTCCAATAGATAACAAACACATTCAAAATCCTCAAATAGGTTGGAACCCAGACTCACGAATTCCCTTATCCTCGAAGATAACCTCCAAACTCCAAACCCAGAAGATTCTACTTACAGACACATAAGGCAAAGCAAAAAAAGAATAGATAGAGATCAAGTGACATACCTGTGTTAGAAGAAGTATACTCGAAACAGCAAGATCAATGCAACAACTTCAACAACTTCTCTCAAGCACCAGCACTAATGGCGTATGTTGTTTTCCTCTCACTCTCTCCAGTTTTTTCTCAATGAACAGTACAGTGGTTACTTCTCTCACATTTATATACCTTCTCGGGAAACCAAAACCGCTTCGATTTTCAAACCACTATCATTACCACGCCCCCACTACCCTGGCTTTTCGGCTGTAATATGTTTTGACTAATTTACCCCACATATCCCTCACGTGCGAACTACACGCCCACTTCAAATTAACTGTAAAACTCAAAGCCTTTCAAACCTTTTCACCCTCACTCGAAGCCAACGAGTTAAATTCCAACATCAAATCACAACTTTTTCCGTAATACGAGCAAAAATCATAATTACCTGTACGGTACATTGCCCCAGGTACACGTACCGTTCTGACAGACCAGCTGTCTAGGCTGTCAGTATGACCAGTCAAATCCAAGAAAACCGTTGACATACCCACGTCTCGTCCACGAATAATTGACTAAACCAAATATCAAAAATTCAATCTACAGTACATTCGTCACTTCAAAACTTTATGTCTTTATTACTTCGACAGATCATCCATGTACTTCGACAGATCATCCTCCCACCTCGATAGGTTACAATATTTTACTTCAGCAGTTATGAATTCCTCTTATACATAAATCAAAATTCTGAATTTTACTTCGACAAATCAAAATTCTACTTCGACAAACTACAATTTTTTACTTCGACAATTTAAGATTTTCCTTCGAAAGTCCAAACACCCTACTTCAACATATTATACTATTACTTCGACAGCTTAGGATACTACTTCGAGAATTCAGAATCCTCCTTCGATAGATTTTACCGTTACTTCGACAGTTCAAAATTTATGTTTCGATATTTTTGACTTTTAGTAAGGCAATTCAAATTGTTACTTATAAAGAGCCAGAATACTACTTCAACAGTGATTCAAAATCCCAATTTCATTCAGAAAGACAAGACATCTAGACAAAAATTACAGACCCCATCAAAAAAAAATAAAAAAAAGCAACAACAAAAACAAACCACAGACAGACCAACCAAAACACCCAACAGTACAGTTGAAAGAGACCATAATTATCAGCGGGATGCTCCTCTTCGGCCATAGGCACAACACCAGCATCCTCCTGGTCTACAATCTCTTTTGTAAATGATTCGAACAGGGACAACTGGTGGTCGGGTAATGGTCCCATCATCTGCAATATTCCCCACCAGTACACGAAGGGCATGCCAGCAATAGGTTCCCCGGGTTCCACCTCAAAAAGATCAGGCATCTCAGCCTCAATATCCTATTCAATACCAAACCTCCGTTGTAACCCCAACGTCGCCTCTCGGACTTGCCCGACCTTTACTGCCACCTGGTTCTCTTGTGCGGGTACATTTAAAGCCATTCTGATACGAGAAAGTAAGTAGAAAGATGAAGAAAGAATGCAAAACTATGAGAAATCCTCTTCACAACAACCCCTTTTATACGTGAAGAAAATATTCAACTTTCCTACTTCCTTAGCCGCATTAATTGTGGTCTTCAATTTCCCACCTTGAAAACTCAACAGTCCAACCTCTGCAACTTCCTAGACGTAACAGCTTCATCTGCATACGAATAGGAAACACCATTTACAAGGACATGCAGTCGAAACTCTTGCACCAAACCATCGACTAGTTACCCAACAGTCCATCCAGCATCGAACCATCGACCATTTTCACACTTCGACTTCAATCTCTTGTACCAAGTCTTCACTAATTCGGAGTTTATTACCTTCGACCATATTATTATACTTCGATACCATTTTTTCCAACAGTATTCATTACCACCTATTACCGATTCGATGAGAAACATTTCTTACCTTGCTTATACGTATATTCATCTACAATACCTACCAAATTCAAACACAGAAAATCTCAGCAAAAACATCGTTTCCATTCCATTCTCCAAAGTACAACAACCAAAACAGTAAATTTAGAAACCCAATTACATTCAAACTAAAGCAAAAAAAAAAAAAAAAAACTCCAAATACAACTCTATCACCATTACCTTCACCACTGCCTTAAGCAGCAACCTTACTTTCGGAAGGTCCAGTTCCACTCGCCGAGTTTCGTTCCTCCATCTCCTCTTCAGCACAAACGGGGCACTCGGCCAAAGCCGACAAAAAGAGGTAATGCTTCTCCGCAGTAATAAAGGTGCACTTCAGTTTATCCCAAAGATAGGCATAAGGCTCCATGTTGATGAGCTCTCCAGCCCCTACCTCCACCAGTTCGAGCATGTCCCAGTTCAGATCATGTTGCCCGAAAAACTTCATATGCAATTCAACAGTCTTCCACCCTATGCGACGATCCTGGGTGAACCCTATCCTCTTCTGATAGCGCATATTGGGCGTGATATCCATAGAGATTTTAAAGAGTTGCAGAAGAAAGAGAAGAGAATAAAATAGAAGAAGAACATGCAATATCCCTGCCCCCATAACCCATACTTATAGCCTCAATTTCATTTATTACCCTATAACTACCAATATCTCTATATTACCCTCTGATATTGCCTACCCGAAAGCCAACAGTCAAACTGCTTAACTTCCAAGGCCAAACAGTTTTCTCAACAAATGCCTCTACACCTATTTTTGAGACATTCGCTGAGAGGGGACGAATGTAGTAGCCTACTCACAGCCTTTTACCCCAAACAGATACTCGAAGGCTACTTCGAAGCCTACTCGAACGTCTCGAAGTCCAGTCAAATCCACAAACAAGCCTCCTAAAAATCATCTGAAGGCAAAGCCTCAACTCCAAACAAGCCTCGAGGACAGACTCCGCATCACAGCAGAAACACTTTGACCATATCTGTATATGGTCGAAGTAAGATGGGACAGACAACCAGCTTACTAGACAAGACGATGCAGCTGTTGGTCCTTACAGCTACAGTGACAGGCCCAATCACTGCTACAGTATTAAAGTACAGAGACATACCCAACAACTATTACAGTGACGGTTCCGACATTTCAGGCGCCTATACCCACATCGGAATATTCAGATAGTAATCTTGTAATCTGACCTAACCTTGGTGACTCAGCCCTTCTTATGTTCTATAAATATGAGATATGGGGAACCAGGGAGGGGTTACGAAGATTTTCCCCAGCCCCTTTGCAGTTTACCTTCAATCACCATGTAAAACCCAGTACTCGAACCTTCGACTACTCGACAGAAGTATAAACACTCTTAAAAATCCTCATCAAGGGTCGTGGAGAGTCACATTCCAGGCCTCCACGCAAGTATATTGTCTATTGATTACTCTAATTTTGAAAACGTACTTGTATTCCTTTGCTTGAAGATTTAACCCCGTGGTGTAAGAGCCAACTTCTCCTCCTTAAGAAGTTAAGCCCCTACAACATATTTAGCTTTGAAAAACTTTTTCACTGCCTTCAACTTTTTAACAAAGCAATAAGTCGGATTCCCAGTAGTTTCAATTTCCCAACATGCTTTAACCTGTACCTAAAACTCATGGTCATCCACCTAGTAATTGAAGAATTTGAACGGTTTAGGACCTCCTTTCTTATCAGAATGAAGGCTTAGCTCCATAGAAGAATGGTCTGAGACTCTAAGCTTTAGAAACTCCACTTCAAAATTGTTGCAGCTGCTAATCCAGTCTCAATTCACCATAACGATAATCAATTTTGCAAAACACCATTCTGCCCATAGTGTTTTTGTTAGGCCAGGTATGGAAGCACCCCTTGATCTTGCAGTCCACCAGACCTGTAGCTTGTATACAGTTCACAAAGTCGCTATAATTAGAATTAATAACTGGGGCTTCTCTAACCTTATCTTGGCAATGCAAGATTGAGTTGAAGTCCCCCATAAGAGCCCAAGGCATTGTCATATTGGCATTCTTCCTTATAATAGTATCCCACAATCTTTCTCTGTTTTTTCTCTCATTACATCCATAAATAATAGACAAACAAAAAGTTTTCTTATCTAGAATTTTGATGACTGAACTTATAATTTGTTCATCTATTTCTAAATTACTAACCTCCACCATGTTAGGATCCCAACAAAACCATATCATCTCCTTTATTGAGTGGCTGTAGTTTTAGACCTTCATCCAGTATTTATATATATTTTCCTTTAGTGCTAGTTTATCTTCTCGATACTTCGATCGTACAACATGAAATTAACCTCAGACAAGTGCCAATTCGATGTTTCCTCCGAAAAGTTCTTCGGTTACCTCATTAGAAAACGAGGCATTGAAATCGACTCTACACTTATTCGAGCCCTAGTTTATATGGCCTCGCCCCGCACCAAGAAAGATATCCAAAAGGTAGTTGGCAAAATAGTAGCTCTGAACCGCTTTATTTCCAAATCCTCTTATCGCTGCGCTTGGTTATTCTACCTCCTGCGCGACCAAGGAGTTCATAAAGCCAAAAAGAAAAACCCCAAAGTTAATTGGACACCCGAATGCGAGCAAGCCTTTCTCAAACTCAAAACTTACCTTGGTCAACCACCTATCATGAGTACCCCATCAAAGGTGAAATGCTTTCCTTATACCTCACGGTCACCGACACTTGCATTAGCTCGGTCAGTATCCGACCAGAAGCTGGTATCAAGAAACTTGTCTACGTCATCAGCAAAACTCTGACAACGGCCGAAACATGATATACCAAACTCAAACGACTGCTCCTTACACTCGTTTACACTTCTCGAAAGATCAAACCATACTTTCAAGCACATCACATTCGTGTTATCACTAGCTACCCTCTTCGAGAAAACCTCAGTAAGAAAGATAAATCCAGACGGGTACAACAATGGTCTGTCAAGCTCGATGAAAATGATATAACTTTCAAAAAATAGGTATCTCAAAAAGGCCAGACAGTCGTCAATTTCCTCGCTGACTTCCCGGTCGAAGACATCGACTGGGAAGAATACGAATACGATTTACCCAAAGATCAGCCCGAATAGAATGACCCTTGGAACCCTAACATGGGAGGCATCTTTTTATAGATGGATCCACAGGACCAAATGGTTTTGGGATAGGTATCGTCTTGGTCACACCTTCAAACGACCGAATCGAAAATGCCATCAAGTTAAAATTTGAATGTAACAACAATGAGGCCGAATACGAAGCTTTACTACATGGCCTTGATCTCGCCCTCGATCTTGGTGTCCCCAAATTAGCCATCTTTACTGATTCTCAGCTCGGCCAGTGACAGTATAACGGTGAAAACCAGACGAACGGTCACATGGCTGAGTATGCAACACTCGTACGCCAGTGCATGGATCGTTTTCCTTAAAAATTATCGATTACACATTACCCCCGAGGCAAAAACAGATATGTCGACGCCCTCGCTTACATTGTAACCATGTTAGGCCAATTCAAATCTTGAACCCTCCATATCAAAATACTTGAACGCCCAAGTATCGACCAGATGGAAGTCAATACCATCAATACTGGGGGAAAGAGTCTCGATCTTGAAGACTGGCGCACACCTTTCCTCGCATACTTTAATAGTTCTACTGTACCCAAGGACCCAAAAGCCAAACGATCGTTACTGAACAACTGCCGACAGTACACCATCCTCAAAGATGGTCTATACCACAAGTCACCCAACGGCGTACACCTCCGTTGCATATCCCAACGTGAAGCCGCAAACATCCTTATTGAACTCTACAAAGGTAATTGCGGGTCCCATACCCTGTCGATCCATGGCCTTCTGAGCAACCATACAGGGCCTATTATGGCCGAATATGAAGAAATAAGTCAAAGAGTATGCAAAGCACTGCAACCAATGCCAACGTTACGCCTATGACAATCGAAGCCCCTCCCAAGAACTCCATTGCAGCCAAGTCGCTTGGCCATTTAAGAGATGGGCCATTAATCTGGTGGGCCCTTTTCCCAAAGCTTCGGGCAGCAAAAACATATATAAGTCGCTACAGACTATTTTACTAAATGGGTCGAGGCCATACCTTTATGTCGAACAAGGGAAGAAGTCACCAAGTTCCTCTGGAAAAATATTATTACACCCTTCGGCTGCCCACATATGATTCGATGCGACAATAGCCCACAGTTCGAAATAAACAAGGTTCGAACTTTCCTCAAAAAATATAATATTATCCTCTCCCCTTCCACACGCTATTACCCACAAGGGAATGGTCAGGTCGAAGCAAACCACAAAACTATAGTCGATAGTCTTAAGAAACACGTCGACGAGAAGAAAGGGCATTGGGTTCAAGAATTATAACATGTACTCTGGGCTTACCGCACCACACCTAGAAAGGCGATAGGTTGTACTCCTTTCCTCTTGGCCTATGGTATCGAGGTTATTTTGCCCACTCAGCTCGAGTTACCAACAGGCGACCCTGATCTTCTCGATAAAGAAAATGAGTTTGAACTCGGATGCAATATGTTGTGGATTGATGAAACTGGAGACCGAGCCTTAGCAAACTTCGAACGTTATCAGATCTCTCTCAAGTAGTCATATAACAAAAGGGTTCGACCACAGAGTTTCGATATAGGTGATTTGGTACTTCGACGAGTCACACCCTCCTCGAAACCTCGCAATGCCAGCAAGTTAGCCGAATCTTGAGAAGGACCTTATGTCGTGTATGACAAAACCAATAAAGGACCGCAGATGACTGAAGCTGAAGAACCTTTACCCAACCCATGGAACACGATGCAATTAGTCTCATACAACAAACTACGACAACCATTTCTCACAACTGATATAACTAATATATAATCAATAAACATATTTTTCTCCATTGTGCATCATCTCATATCTCCTGTGAACTTCTTGATTTGGGCAAACCAAAGTATCTAGTCAACCCTTTGACCTGACTAATACTTGGGGGCGACCTCAAAGTTTTTCAAGATTCCAATTCGAGCATTCCTGAGTAGCATGAATGGTCGACAGACCGGACACCCGGCGATGCCTTGGGGCCGACCACATTATGCTTCGTAAAGGCTCAAATACACGGATAGAAATAGCCGAGGGCGACCTTGAAGTCCTATAAACTTCTTGATTTGGGCAAACCTAAGTATCCTGTCAACCCTTCGACCTTACTAATACTTGGTGGCGACCTCAAAGTTTTTCAAGGTTTCAATTCGAGCACTCCTGAGCGGCATGAATGGTCGACAGATCAGACACCCGAGAATGTATTGGGGCCGACCACATCATGCTTCGTGCAGGATCAAGCCTGCAGATAGAAATACGCGGGGGCGACCTCGAAGTCTTGTGCTTCTTGATTTGGCCAAACCTAAGTATCCATCAACCCTTCGACCCGACTGATACTTGGGGGTGATCTTGAAGTTTTTCAAGGTTTCAATTCTCCAACATCAATTTGACTTTCGCCAAACAAGTTCATTCGATCACACAAAATACCAGTATTTATCAACTTGTTCAAACAAGAATATCACGAATTGTTTCGACATACATCACAAACAAAATAGTTTATTACAACCAATTAGAGCAAAACAAGTTTTCCTTCTCTCAAAATAATTAATTTATATAGGTTACCTATGTTTTCCATAGGCGCAGTCACTTCTTCACCACCAAGGTTTTCTCCTATAGGCGCGGCCTCCGTATTCTCGATGCTAGAACCTTTGACCATAGGGTTAGCTTCTATCCCCTCCATACTTGTAACCATAGGGTCATATCCTAGTCCATCCACAAACTTCTTCAATGCTAAAGTCACTTCACACTCCTGATCGAACATTGCCTGAAAGCGCACATGGTTGTTTCGAAGTTGCTCCTCATGGCTTGCCACCTTCGCCTCTAACACTGCCACCTTCGCGACACACCTTTCGACTACAGACAAGCTCTCCCTCACTGCATTAAAATAAATTTACAACTGTTCTCGCTCTAGCTCTCCGATTTAGGTCTGCATAGACAGAATGGTCTACTTCGTGAGCTCACTCCCATCTCTCGCCTCTTTTAGCTTCTCACTCGACGCCTTTTATGCCCTGGTAAACAAGATCATCCAGGCATGCATCTGCAAGGATCATAAATACCTCGACTATTTAGTAGTTATCGAGACATAAATTCTGCTTTAAGCCGAAAACAAACTTGCCTAGCGCTAACCACCTCAGCACGACGCCAGGCTTTGTGTGGGTTCGTGGCACACAAGTTCATCACTGACTCTACAGTCACTCAAATAGCTTCCTCCTGTTCGGCCGCAAGCTGCCTAGCGTCGGTCGAGTCAGCTGCTTCGGACATCTGCTCATGGCTTCTCTTCCGACTCGTGGTCTTTGTGAAATGGGCGGTCTTGCCTTCGTCAGTGGCTTTGACTTTGTCCCATTGGGTCTGTTATACTGCTTCTGGAATTACTTCGGGTACAGTCGGCTAGGTCGATATAGGAACTCCTTGATGGTCCCTCGGTACAAAGCTTGACTTACGGGTCAGATTGTTATAATCCATATCACTTACATCTGTAGAGGTGCCTGCTTCTTTTTTACTCTCCGACGAACAACCTACAGTCGGCATGGCACATTTCTTAATAATGTATCTGTCTTCTTTCATCTTTTCCTTACAATCTTCAGCTTCCTGAACACCTTATTCACCAAATCCTCACTCTCGTTGATAAGGTCGTCGATATAGGTCTTCGGGTATTTTAACTCATTATTGGTGGGATCTGCAAAGCAGCAAATTGAAAGTCAAAGTACTATTCCAACAAACACAATAACAAAACTTGACTATCAACTTACCTGGTTTGAACAACCTGTTCTTCAGCGCAAATTCTACCTCCCCATGGGCACACTCATTATTCCCCTTCACTACAACAAAATCTTTATCGCACCCGCGCCCAGTCGAACACAAGTTGAATAACCACAGTTTTTTTAAGTTGTACTGGATGTGATGCACCCATAATTTTTTATTCACTTTCTTCGAATAGAACGACACTACGTCAAACCACTCAATTAAAACTCTCTTTTCGTGCCTCAGCTTATCATTCATACCTTCGATTACCCTCATCATCTCATAAAAATTGTCGTTCATCTAGCACGGAGCCACATCCTAGAAATTCAGCAACTACTTTACCAACCTCCAAATGAGTAGCCGCATCACTAATCGAATCTGCCCCTTGAACGCCATGATTCCCTGATGAGGCAAATCCATAAACGAATATTCGGCCCCTAACGGCACCAGAATAATCCCCTTCCCCCCCAACCCATGTTCTATCATAAACCGATCTAACCTTGCCTTTTCCCGAAGTGAGACCTATCCCGCATATGTCTCCTCCTCTATTTCTTCACTACTTTCGCTCTCTTCCCCTTCGTCCCTATCATCCCCCGAAAGCTTGACTCCAGCCTCCTTACCCCTTTCCCCCTCTTCCTCTTCTTCGTCACTCTCTCCGACTATCCGAGCCCTACGCCGGATCCTCCTTAATGTACCAACATCTGGCTCAAATACAATCAGAGGCACGTCTGTTACAATTTGCAAATCTTCGACGTCGCTGCTCGCCTCCCTTCTACCGGACGTACTCAGCTCGTTCACTTCGTCATCATTTTCATCTACCAGCCTCATCATCGAAGCCCCACGGGTACGCATTGTACCCTATCGAAGAAGAGGATTGACTTTAGCTCAATATATTCGAGTATCAACTAACGGGCTCATATTGTACGCTCACCGACCCACCCTCACTCATCGGCCGTGCCACGACCGAATATTAGATTACTATTTCCTCTACTAAAAAAACTCAGCGATTCTTCTTCGCAGGACCCCATAGTCGTGCCTCTAACACCCCACCTCAGTTATGCCATTTTTGGCATCACAGCAAACCCCCATCCCTTACCCCACCCAAGCACCAAGACCAGAAAGAGCATTCATATACAATAAAGGATCAGAAGGCCTACCTGTTTGATGTCGTTGAAGGTGCCTATGATGAACTCCAACAACAGCAATGACGTCTCCTTCTTTCTTCTCTTCAGCAACAAGGTGGGTTCTCTCTCTTACCTGTGTCTCTCTCTCTTTATTTTTATTGGAAATAATGTCGGTCTCTCTTTCTCTCCCCTCTTAAATATAGAATCCCAAAACCACCTCGGTTTCCCCAACCGTTATCATTACCAGTACGCCCCCCCACTACTTCCCCTACTTTCCCACATTTTTTAGCACTGGGTATTCTTACCAAACTGCCCCTACTAATACACACGTGTGTGTGTGCCATACGTCCCCTGGCCAAAGACCATCCTAGTTCTCTCGAACCTTCGATCCCTTCTAAACCAACTATTGTACATGGTCGTACTCTACCAAGCACTTTCAAATATTCTCACCCTTCGATACCAAGCTTCTGACACCTTGTCAGACCCTGCCTCAATAATCCTACCTAACTTACACGTGGCCTCCACCTCATTCCCATAACCGGGACACCATCATTATGACCTACACTGGTACACTGCCCCATGAATAGTGTCCCCTCTAACAAACTCTGCCATTACAGTTGTCAGTCTTTGCAATCGCAATATCACTACCCCTCGTTCACCGAGCCATCTTTTATGCTTAACCATATTTGTATCCTTCGATCAATAATCTTCCCTCCTAACGAAGTCTAGATTCTTTAAAAATGTTGTCATTCATTTTCCTTATTTCTTACATCGAAATATAACCGTGCCTACAATTATCATTGACTTAAGATATCTACAGGTAATACTCTTTACCCTACATTGGCACAATTTGATCAAGAACAGTTGTTTCATTCCAGCAAAAAAAGAAGCGGGAATACAACAAAACAAGATACAAAATATCCTCATCTACAAACCCCAACCACAATATCGAAAGAACCCCTCCCCCCCCCCTATCTGCACACAAGGCAGTTCTTCCAGTGCTAGGGACAAACCCCGACGGCGTCCTCAACGTTCACCAGCCGCTGCGCCAACGTCCTCAGAACATAGGAACGTGCAGTCACGCTCGGCAGGTGTCATTGCATTAGCACCCATCAGTAAGCGAACGACTCCTCGCCGATCAGTTCTTCTCGGTCAAGGTCCACCAAGTGCGACATCGGCACCCCAAGGTCCCAGCACTCAATTTTTTTTTTTGCCTCAATACAACAGCCTTGGCCTCCACTTGAGCTTCCTTCTCCTCCATTCTCAGTTGGTAGCGAGTTCGCCTGGTTGGCTCTATTACAGTACTACATGGGGAAGAAGATGAGCAGTACTTAAACAAAATCCCCCCCCCCCCCCCACCCAAAAAAAAAAACCCCTTTATTTATACCCTATTTAAGGAGCATTAATTACCTCCTTAATCAGTATCATCATTATTAATGATCATGGAAGTACCCACATTCATACCAGTCAACTTTTTAACTTCCCATACCTAATATTTTTTCTCAGCACGCGCCATCTACAACAATTTCTAAGGCACCAGCTAAGAGGGGGCAAATGTAGTCGCCTACCCGTAACCTTCTAAGACTAGTCGAATACTCGAAGGCTACATCAAAGCCTACTAAGAAACTCGAATCCCAGCAATGCAACAAAAGGTGTACGAATTCCATAAAGCCTTCCGAGACTAATCGAATACTCAAAGGCATCATCAAAGAAAACTACTATAGTCAAAGCCGAAGACAGACGGTAAGCATTAGAACTCAGCACCAGTACCAGAAAGACTTCGACCATATTGGTGCATGGTCAAAGGCAGACATATCTGACAACGAGCTCACCAGACAGAACAGTAAAAACAAGCCGCCACACAGCTACAGTGTCAGAACCAACTTCACGTACAGGACAACTGCTTCAAAGGATATACATGCAATCTGACTTCATATGGTGACTAACCCTTTTTTATCTCCTATAAATAGGAAAGAGAAAACACTATAAAGGGGTTAGATAAACTCAGCCTAAACCCTTCCCATATCACCTTCGAATACCCATTGGCTTCACCTGATTCGAGCTGTAACCAAAATCAATATATATATAATCTTCTATTAAAATCCTCGCTAGAGGTTGTGGAGAATACCAATTCATGGACTCCACAGAAGTATGTTAGTTCAGTAATATCTCTTATTATTGACATATACATTTGTTAAAACCCCTAGTCAAAGATAACCCTCAAGGTATAAGAGTGAGATTTCCCCTCTTCGAAATCACGCCCCTACAGTCCACCTGTTGTAGGGGAAAGAGTAGCTAACCTCCCATCAGCAAAAAACAATCCCTAAAAGTGGTTTTTATTTATTTATTTTTATTTGCAAGACAAGCCAATTTTATATAGGGATCCGTAACCCTGAGTTTCCAACCCTATGAGGTTTCAAACCCGCGACCTCTCTCTAGGCGAAGATGTACAACCACCAATGGGCCAAGAGCCCAATGGTATCCTTAGAAGTGGCTTGTAGATGCAATCTATAAAAGTATCTGTTGCAAACATATTGAGATATGAAAGTTAGTTTTACCTTTGCTTTATCTTATGTATGGTAGAGATCTTTGATTGAAAACTTGTATTACCTTTGTTTTAATCATAGATTATGTATAGAGGGGTGATTGAAAGCTAGTTTGACCATTTTTGTTTTTTATGGAAATTAAGCATTGAATTAAGAAAAAAGAATAAGACAAAGGTGGGGACAACCCTCTTCTCTAAAGAGCACAAGAGATGAGCAAGGAGCCTAACACCCAAAGGATCAATTACAATCAATAAACTCTCATATAGGCTTTGCTCTTCTCATCATCTATAACTTACCTCTTTAACTCGTCAGAGAATTCTGTATTCTTTAGCTCTTGGAATCCCATCTCTGTGCGAAGGTGAGAAAGTATAGTAGCTGCTCTATTAGCTTCTTTGAATATATAATTGCAGTTGAAAATCTCAAGAGTATCAATTATTTGCATAATTTCTTTAACAATTGGCCTACATTGCCAATCAGGAGTCACCTCATTATAAATTATTCGAACTGCTACCAAGGAGACAGAGTTTTGTTCCACTTTATTTCTTCTGTACTTCACTTCCATTTCCAACCCTGCCTTAATACTCTGCATTTCATGAAATACAACTGATCAGGCTATACTCATGCCTGCACAAGCAACTATAGCTGGACCCACATGCACTCTCAAAATAGCTCCATAACTCCCAATAGTATGCATAGAACTAGCAGTGTTAATCATTCAAATAGTGGGTGTAGGTTTTTTCCAAGTACACTCACTTATTGCTGAGTTCACCCACTCATTTTCCAAGTTCCACATAGCACACTTTCAAACACCCTTTTTATTTCGTTCCCTCCATAAATGATGAATGAAACAATTCGGGACCAATCTCAGAAGCGAAGCTTTTATCGACTTACTTGTAGAGTGTTGTACGATCCACTGTATTTTATCATTGTAATCTAACACAGTTCTGTTGTAACCCATTCTGATCACCAGCTTCCTCCAAATCCACTTCGCAAAGCAGCATTCAAAAAATATGAGTTTCAACTTCTTCATTATCCCAACAAAACAGACATTTGGATTGGTTTACAAGGCCCAGGAAAACTATGTCTTGGTATGTTCCCAGAATACCATACTAAATTAGCCCATCTCCAAATTGGATTATGGTGTCTAATTTCCCGATAACTGCTCTTCATTGTGAATTCCCCAGTTGAAGTTGGACTCCAGATTTCCTGATCATCGCCTTCTTTATCAATCTCCACATTAATAAGCTCATCCCAGATCTCAGCTAACCTTAAACATAATTCTCTGGAGGGTTCCATCTACCATTGCATATGATGTTCGTAACAGGGGGATTCATATACAAGTCAACATCATGCTTCATATCTTCTGTGAACTTATCACTTAACACTCCAAATGGGTGCCATGGGTCTCTCCACAAATTAGTCTCATCTCCTTTTCCAACTTTCTAATGAACCAGAGTAACAACTTCAGTTCTAGCTTTTAAAATATGCCTCCAAGACCAAAGAACGGTCTTGTAGACATTTGAGGGCCCATAAGTTCTTATTTCTAACCATATTTGCATAGATCCATTTAGCCCATAAAGATTCATTGAAAGCGGCAATTTGCCACATATTCTTTAGGGTTGCAGTTTTGTTCCAGACCTTGAACTTCTTAACCCCAAGACCTCCTTCATTCAGGGGACGACAAATGGCATTCCAATCGACTAGACACACTTTCTTATTCATATCTGTACCTGTCCAGAGAAAGTTGAGGCAGAGTAAAGTAGCTTATCAAAAAATCTTGCATGCTGCTCAGGACAGCTTTTAACAAAGTTAATCTTTCAGCATAGGATAAGAATCTAGCTTTCCAGGAGTGAACTTTTTTAAACATATTTTCAACCAAGGGTAGACAATCAGAGCGCTTTAATCTTGTTGTAATAAGAGGCAGTCCCAGATATTTCACAGGCAGAACACTTTTATCAAAGTTAAGCACTTGTATAATAACACTGGCATCATAGTCAGTCATACCTGCAAAGTAAAGTTTACTTTTATTCAAGTTCACTTGAATCCCAGTGTTGTGTTGAAAGTTTTCAAGAGTAGTAGCATGAGCTTTGGCTGTCTCCTCGTCACCTCTCATAAGCCCAATCAAATCATCAGCAAAACATGGATGTGAAATAGGCGGATTGTAGCATTTTGGGTGCAGCTTGAACCTTTCCATATCTACTTCCCTCAAGAGAGCCTTTGAGAAGATTTCCATAACCATGACAAAAATATAATGAGACATCGGATTGCCTTGTCTTATGCCTCTCTTCCTCGGAAAAAATTCTTCATGAGATCCATTTATAGAGTTAGAATATCTAAGGGTGGAGATACAAGCTTCAATCAAGGAAATTATATTGCTTGGGATATTGAAATTCTCAAGGATCTTCAAAATTGCATTCCAGCTCACCATATCATATGCTTTCTTTAGGTCTATCTTCGCAGTGCACCGTTTAGGCCCTTTATCCTTGTGATAGTTCCATAGGATTTCATGTGACAGCAAAATATTTCTGTAATGTTCCTTCCAAAAATAAAAGCAGCCTGGTTTGGAAAAATAATAAGAACACTAACAATTTTCAGTCTAATAGTGATAATCTTTGAGATACACTTGTACATAGTGTTGTAGCAGGCAATAGGTCTGTAATCACTAAACCTTTTGCGGATTTCATTCTTGGGGATCAAAGCAATGATGGTGGCATTGAGCTCTCTGATCATTTGGCTTGACTTGAAGAAGTTCATAATTGCTTTAACAAAGTCATCCTCTATAATACTCCACGCTTTCTTGTAGAATAAGGCTGTAAACCCATTTGGCCCAGGCGCCTTTTCATTTTTCAGCAAAGAAGGGTAACCACAATCTCTCCTCTAGACACCTCCTTCTTTAGCTCTTCCTACATCTTGTTACTAATCTGATCAACATTAATATTATTTAAGAATTTCCAATCATCCTCTCCAGGCCCATGAGTTCCCATAATGCTAGTAAAATACTCCACTCCCAATCTGGCAATTTCATCTGCATCCTCTATCTTGTTTCCAACTTCATCTTCCACATTGGTAATTTTATTCCCAACCCTTCTAGTCCGAATTGATCTGTAAAAGAAGACAGAGTTTGAGTCTCCAAGACCTAACCACTGTATTATGGATTTATGTTTGTTTTGAGCTTCTTCATCTCTGACCACTTTTGTATACTCCTCAACCCACTGCATTTCCCTAACGGCAGCTTCTACATTTATAGGGCCATTGAAAAGCACTTCCTGAACAGCTTCAAGCTGCTATTTAGCCATTTCAAGCCTGCTATTCCTCCCACCATGCGAGCAAGAAAACCTAAATTTAAGATTCTTCTTCACCATTTTCATTTTCTGAATAAAGCAAAAAGTAGGATTTCCAGTCACCCTTATTTCCGAGCTCACTCTCACCAAGTCAAGAAACCCAACATCCTAAACCTAGTGGTTAAAGAAATTAAACGGTTTGACTCCTCCTTGAATAGGCTGGCCGAGGTATAGGACCATGGCTGAGTGATCTGACACTCCAGGTATGAGAAACTCCACTTCATAATTGTTATAAGAACTGATCCAATCGTTGTTCACCATGACTCAGTCTAATTTACAGAAAATTCTCCTCCCAAGGGTGTTCTTGTTGGACCAGGTGAGAAAGCTTCCTTTATACTTGCAATCCATCAGACCTGTGGCTTGTATGCAGTTAAAAAAATCACAAAAATAATCATTAGTAACTGGGGGCCCTCCAGTTTTCTCATTGGAGTGGAGGATGGAGTTGAAATCCCCCATAAGAGCCCAAGGAAGTGCTATAATAGCATTCTTCTTCATAATATAATCCTACAATACTTCTATCTTTATTTCTTCATTACAGCCATATACAATTGTTAAATTAAACTTGGTTTGATCAAGATTTGTAATTTCCATAGAAATTATTTGTTTTTCCATCTCAATTAGAGATTCCTAACAAATTTGGATCCCAGTAGAACCAAATTCTGCTTTTTACTGAGTGACTATAGTTTTGAATCGTCTTCCAGTCCTTACAAATATAATCTTCCACTTGCTTTTTTTTATTTTCTGCAATTTTATGCTCCACAAAGCCACACCGGTCCAACTTGTACTTTTTAATCCAATTTTTAATCTCAACTTGTTTAACGAGGTCATTTAAATCTCTCATATTCCAGCAGCCAATATTACAGATTACAAGGTATTGGGTTTTTGGGGTGATACCTGAGCCTCATTGAGGTACTTATCTGTAGAAGGATGCACAAGCTCAAATGCTGCCTTCAATGCTCTTTCCAGCTTGCTTCTGCTGAATCTTTCTTTCTTTCTTTAATGTTTTTTTCTCCTTTTTCTCCATCTCCGCCATGCTTTATTTAGTGTCATTTGAGCTATCTGAGTCCGTCTCTTCAATCTCTATATTTTTACTCCCTCCTGGCCTGCCTGACCCCACATCCTCTCCCTCGATCCCATGTAGTGGCCCTTCATTTGTGGCTGCATTGGTAGCTATGATATCAGGTTTTTTGGCAGGGGTATCATGAGGTTCATTATTCTTACTCTCTCCTCCTTGACTTAGAACTTGAAATTGATTAGAGATCTTGATGATATCTTTGCTTGTTGTCAGTATCCACTGTTGTTCTTTCCTTGATCTAGCTTGAGCTTTAGGCATTTCCTTCTGTCCTTCATTCGGCTTAGTGGTGGATTTTGGAGGTACTTTTAACTGAGCTCCATTTTGGATAGGATCATGGTGAGGATAAGCAGGTTTTGGATAGGTTGCTGGATGGTTAGCCACTTGGGGCTTCTTTGGTCTTTCCGGTGGTGGGGCATGTTCACAATAGCTCACATTGTGTCCAAACACATTGCAGTGAGAGCACTTAATGGGCATCCATGCATACTCGGCATACACTTGTGGCATCTGACCATTTTTGCCTTTCAAGGCAATCACCTCAGGGTACTTGCATTTGGTGGAGATCTCAACACAGACCCTTGAAAATGTCGTTCTAGTTCCATCTTCAGTAGCTTTGTTTAGGTACAGCGGTGTCCCCACTGAGCTTACAATCCTCCCTAGCCCCTCGGGATTTCTCATATTGATTGGAACATTCTTAAGAACCACCCAAATTGGGATATTACTAAGATCCAGATTTTCAACTTCAATGAAAAGTCTCTACGGCCTGAGAATGAACAATCGACTTGCCATATGTTGAGATCCTGCCTTTAGAGCCCTTTCTCTATCCTCTTGATTGGAGAATTTGAAGTACATATTAAATCCCTTAGTGGACATTTCAAAGTCTCCTTTCAAGGCCCACAATTTTGTGAGTGTTTCTTTCACAAATAGATAAGCTAGATTCTTCCCAATGAAACTGCCTACAAGGTACTTTTCAAATTTATGGTTTTCCATTTCTAACTCATCCTCATCAATTAAAATGATAGGCTTCTCAGCACTTCCTTCACATGGAGTATAAGATAAGGGAATTTTGCCTCTCCATTTAGATGGAGCAGATAGTAAGGATGCCCAACTTCTAGCTTTTCCTTACACAAACCCATCCTCATTTTGGATCTCTTTCTCCTATGCAGTTTTGGTTGTTGTATGGTTTTCAGCAGAGCTGGTATCCTTTAGTTGAGCAATCTGGGTGTGCAGACAGTCTCTACAAGTACACTGATTATCCACCTCTTTCCTACACCCGGAGTTTGCACTTTCGACCACTTTGCCTTTGTCCATAGCACTCCCAATCTTGGTTGCTTGCAACTCTCTTCCATTGTTTCGTTCCTCTTTGTCCTTGCTCGCATCATCATTAGACAAATTCTGATCTACTGTAATGTTTAGATCATCGGCATACCTCTTCTGAATTGCTCCCACAATATCTCCTATAGGCTGCGTGCTCGGAGTTCGAAGATTTCTTTTAGCTTGCTTCACTCTGTCTTCTAGCATGGCAATTGCTAACGCTTTCTCTTCTTCTGTTATCTGAGCACCAATTTTGGTCAATTTTTCTCCTCCAGCAATCTTCTATAGGTCAATCAAGTTAACCATTTTCTCACCGCTTAGTAGCTCAAGAATTGAGCTGGGATCCCCACCCGATTCCAGCTGGTCCTTCTCATTACTTTGTGGATTTTCTTCACTCTGGTCCCGAAAGGTGGAGTAATGTGTTCTGTTGGCTGCCGGTGGAGCATACATTCCCTTATTCAGTTCTCGAACAAATCTCTCTCTATCTGCTAGGGGTATCTCTTTGATTCTAGAATCTAGCATCATCCTTGCAACTTGTTTCATATCTTCCGAGACCTCACCATCACTCGTCTTTAGCGCTCTACCTCTAAAAAGTTTAACTAATTCATCTATAGTATACGATTTTAATGGAACTTCTGCAGAAATTGAGGGGTGTTTATTCGAAGTTGCTATAAGAGAAGAATCAGTAGCTCCAGTCCTACTGGACGGGCCATCGCCCTGTCCCAGATTTCGTCTCCACTCAACCTCAAATTTTGAAACCCAGAAATTTCCTAAAAGGGAAAAGTGGCTATGAATCAAAAATAGCAACAGCAAAACCTACTTACCCAAATTAGAAAGCTGCAAGATCTAACGGTCAAGCTAGTTCATCATCAACGGCAACAATTAATCATGACTAGAATGCCCTTGGTGATTGGAAGGAGATGGATAACATGCACTTGAAGATTTAATTACAAGTCTACCACTCTTTAAAAAATTGCTAACATGCGCATCCTGAGCAAAAATGTGGAGATTTTTAATAGCTAGTTTGACATTTGCTTTAGTCTGTAGTTTGACCTTTTGCTTTAATGGCCTCTTTTCTGTGTTGACGGATTTATCTGAGGACGAGATCGTCAATTTGAAATGTTCGACTTCAGACTCTTCTATTGTATTGGCTGACATATGGTGATATCCACCGAAGTTGGCAATAGCGGGTTCCCTAGTTTCATCAATCCAATTCATATTACAGGGCAGTTCGAACTCATTTTCTTCATTTTTAATCTCGTAATCTTTAACTGGATGGTTGTATTCTGTTGGAATGATGGCTTATGTAACATAGGCAAGGAGGAATGGGGTACAACCGGTTGATTGACGTGGAGTGGTACGGTATGCCCATAAGACATGAGGAAGCTCGCGTATCCAATTTCATTTTTTCTGTGATTGAGGCCTTTTCTTGAGTCCATCAACGATGGTTTTATTGGTGATTTCGGCTTGGCCATTGCCTTGAGCGCAGTAAGGATTGGATGGTGGTGAGTGGATGATGTTGTATTTGTTGAGGAAGGCTACGACTTTCTCACCAAGGAACTAGGGCCCATTACCGATCCAACTTAGGTTGGGGCATCCAAACCATGTGATGTTGTTTTCCAAGATAAAAGTGATGACCGCTTTTTCCCTAGTTCGACAGAGTGGAACTGTTTCCACCCATTTTGTAAAATAATTTGTTGCTACGAGTAGGTATCGCCGGTTACCTGGAGTATTAGGAAATTCTCTGACGAGGTTGAGCGCCCATCTCTTGAATGACCAGAACACCTTGCTTGCATGAAGTTCGAGCGCAGGGGCACAGATCATATGTCTATGTCGTTGACATGTGTCGCATTTGTGTGAGTACTCTTCTGTTTGCTTGCGCATGCCTGGGCAGAATACTCCTTGTATAATTGCTCTGTTAGCAAGTGATCGACCTGCGGTATTGGAGCCACAAGTCCCTTTATGTAAATCTCTGAGCATTCCGTCTACTAGCGAGGTACTTGAGATAGGCCCCGTGACTGAACGGCGATATAGAAAACCGTTTTGAACTGTATAACACTTTGAGTTCTCGATTAACTGTCAACAATTTTTCAGATCTGTTGGAAGGGGTCGTCGTATTCGTTCTTTAGGCTAAAGTAGGCAATAAAGGGCTTTCGCCAATTGCCATTTTCTTCTTCGTCTCCCCCAGTGTTGATCGTGCATTCAAAATGGTAATCATTACTGGGGGTTGATAGTACTTTGATCTGGAGATATCTGGCTTCTGTACCCAAGACCCCGGCTAGATAAGTCAAGGAATCGACGTCTCTGTTTTCACCTCGAGGTAGATAGTCGAGAGTTTCTTACTCAAATCTGCTCATCCTGTCGGCAACGAGGGCTGTATACTCGATCATCTTACCATTCTTCTTATATTGTTCAGAGTAATGGTAGATAATGAGTAGATAGTCTGTGTAGACTAAGAGCTCTGGGACGCTAAGCCCGAGAGCGAGGTCGAGTCCATGAATGAAAGCTTCATATTCTGTGACGTTGTTAGAGGCTTCAAAATTCATGCAGATAGATTTCTTAATTCAGTCGTTGGAAGGGGTAATCAATACGATTCTAATTCTTGACCCTGCAGGTCCTACTGTGCCATCTGTAAGAAGTCTCCACCCTTTCTTTATTACCTATTCAACTCGTTCGTCAAATGCATTGGTAGGTGGATCTTTTTTAATTTCTTCTGTAAGGTTAGGATCGTGCTCCTCCTACTCAGGCCACTCGGGATCTTCCACTAAAAAATCTGTGAGAAAATTGGCAACAGTCTGACCCCCTTTTCTAAATATCGTTGTTCGAACTTGATATCATGCTCTCCGAAACTGACTGACCATTGTTGTATGTCTGGATTTTCTTTTTTGTACAATACTTCCCTGAGTGGGTAGTTTGTCATGAGTATAACTGAATGAGCTTGGAAGTAGTGCTTAAGTTTCTATGAAGTGTAAGCAAGAGTTAGAAGGAGTCTCTCGATTTTATAATACCTCAATTCCGCTAGAGTGAGGGTTTTGCTGATGAAGTAGATTATCTTTTCAATCTTTCTTTCAAGTCGAATAAGAACTGAGCTGATAGAAGTATTTGTAACTGCCAGGTAGATGATCAGTTCCTCATTATCTACCACGGTGCTCATGATGAGAAACTTCCCAAATAGGTTTTAAGTTCCTAAAAAATTGCCTCACATCCTGATGTCCATTGGATCTCTACATTGGGTTAAACTTTTCCTCGATTAGTACAACCTCGGAGTTGTAGGAATAACCAATGACAATGATCTAAAGAGTTAGAAATGAATTGGTTGATAACAGTGATCTTGCTTGCAAGTTTTTATACGTTCTTTGTTGTTTTTGGAGATGACATGTTGATAAGAGCTCGAATTTGATCTGGATCAGCCTTAATCCCCTTCTTACTGATGAAATGGCCAAGGAATCGGCCTGAATGTACTCCGAATTAATACTTATCAGGATTGAGTCGCATCTGGTAAGATCGAAGAATATTGAATATTGCGGTGAGATTTGTGATGCGGTTGTTTGACTGTATAATCTTGCACAAGAGATCTTCAATGTAGATTTCCATGATTTTCCCATTATGTGATTGGAATATAGTAGCCATCAACCGTTGATAAGTTGTGCCTGCATTTTTGAGCCCGAAGGGCATAACTTTGTAGCAATAAAGTCATCTTCTGCTGATAAAAGTAGTTTTTTCTTGATCTTTTTCCAAGAGAGGAATCTAATTGTATCCAGAAGCAGCGTCCATCATAGATAAGAGTTCGTGACCTACCGTAGAATCATGAATTTAATGGATGATAGGAAGAGGGAAACTATCCTTTGGAGTATATTTGTTTAGATCAGTGAAATCTATGCAAACTTGGACCATTCCAAGTTCGAGAGTGAGGTCGAGACCATGTATCAAAGCTTCGTATTCGGCCTCATTGTTGGTGCATTCAGAATTAAGTTTGATGGCTTTCTTTATTTGGTCATTTGAAAGTATGACCAGGACAATACCTATCCCAAAACCGTAAGGTCCGGCAGATCCATTGGTAAAGAGATGTCATCCTGTATTAGGGTTCCAAGGGTCATTCTATTCGGGATGATCTTCAAGTAAATCATTTTCGTGTTCTTTCCAGCCGATGTCTTCGACTGGGAAGTCGGCAAGGAAATCAGCGACTGTCTGGCCCTTTTGAGATGTCTATTTTTCGAAAGTGATGTCTTGTACACCATGATAGATAGACCATTACTGTACCTATCTTGATTTATCTTTCTTGCTGAGGATTTCTTGAATAGGGTAGCTGGTGATAACGCATATGGGGTGAGCTTGGAAGTAGGGTTTGAGCTTCCAAGCAGTGTAAACGATTGTAAAGAGCAGTCATTTGAGTTTTGTATATCATGTTTTGGTAAGTGTCAAAATTTTGCTGATAAAGTATACAAGTTTCTCGATACCGGCTTCGAGTCAAAGAAGGACCGAGTTAATAAAAGTATCGGTGACTGCGAGATATAAGAAAAATGTTTCGCCGTCGAGGGGGGTGCTTATGATAGGTGGTCGGGGGAGTTAAGTTTTAAGTTCGAGGAAGGCCTCTTGACATTTGGGTGTCCAATTAACTTCGGGGTTGCTCTTTTTGGTCTTATGGATGCCTTGCTCACGCAAGAGGGAGAAGAGCCAAGCACAACGGTCAGAATATTTTGAGATAAAACGGTTCAGGGCTGTTATTTTGCCTGTGACCTTTTGAACATATTTCGTGGATCGGGGAGAAGGCATATCAACGAGGGCTCGAATGTGTGTGGGATCAATCTCGATACCTCGTTTGCTATTGAGGTGACCTAAGAATTTGCCGGATGAGACGCCGAATTGGCACTTATCAGGGTTTAATTTTATGTTATAGGAATGAAGTATCGAGAAGACGTCGGTTAAGTCTTATATTTGGGTATGTTTTTGGAGGCTTTTACACAATATCGTCGATATAAACTACGACGAATTTTCTTAGCAAAGGTTTGAGCATAGTGGTAACCAAACGCTGGTAATTGGCACCCGCATTTTTTAGGCTGAAGGGCATCACATTAAAACAATAAAGCCCTTATTTTGTGATAAACAAAGTTTTAATTGGTCCTCGGGGAAGAGGGGTACCTGATTGCAACCTGAAGCTTCATCCCTAATAGATAACCGTTCGTAGCCGGCTGTAGCATCCAGAAGCACGAAAATAACCGGGAGAGGAAAACTGTCTTTCGGCATATGCTTTTTGAGATTGGTAAAGTCAATGGAGATTCAGATCTTGCCATTCTTCTTGGGGATAGCAACAATGTTTGAAATCCAGTCAGCATACTTGACTTTTTTGATGAAACCAGCGGCAAAGAGTTTGTCGACCTCAAGGTTCACAGCTTCTCGAAATCGCAGGGCCAAAGTGTGTTTCTTCTATTTTACTACCGTGGATTTGGGGAGGAGGTCAAGTCGATGGCATGCCAGTGTGGGGTCAATGCCGGGCATTTCATGGAAGGTTCAGGCGAAGATGTCTTTGTTAGCTCGAAGAAACACTAAAAGTTTGTGGCATTCGACATCATCCAAGAAACTGCCAATAAATGTGCCTCGACCAAGGCCGTCGAGTTCGATGTAAACAATAGGTTCGACAAGTGTAGTAGAAGGAAACAAGGTAGTGATGGAGAGAGAGGGGTACATTAATTGTTATGGCTTAACAAGTTTTCTGGTAAGGTCGTTTTTGGGGTGTTCACATGAGCGGGTTAAGCGTTGGGTGCCTTTCATGTTCCGCGTACCGCATGGGGTAGTGAAACACAGTATTTGGTAGTAGGCAAAAGGTATGGCTTTCATCGCATGGAGCCAATCACGCCCTATAATACCCAGATATTCAAACTTTTTATCAATGACAAGAAAACTGGTTTGGAGGATAGCGAGACCGGTGGCGACAGGGAGGCTAATACGACCGACGGTGACCTCGGTAGCGCCGTTAATGCCCTTGAGTTCGACGATGGCTGGTGTAATGAGGTCAGTTTTTTGCATGGCACAGACGGTCTGGAGGAAAAACACGTCTGCTGCACTGCCTGTATCGATGAGCATCGTGTGTAAGATACTATGCTCGACCTTGATCATGATGACCAAAGGTTCAGAATGGGGAAAAAAGACGTGAGGGGTGTTATAATCGATGAAGGATATACCTTCAGGACGAGAGCGTTGGCTTGATTCGTGTAGGAGGATGGGTAATTTATGTTGGTAAGTAAGCTTACAACATTCTTCGACTTGTTTGCGCTTGCTTCGAGTATGACTACTGCCGATATTATTAACTTCGATGAGGCGAAGTTGGAAAATATGGACATTGGCAGGGTCGGTATTTGGAACGGGTTAGGGCTTGAGGTACGACACGTCGAGATAGCTGGAGAGATCGGTTACATATTGATGTAGACGACCAGCTTTAAGAATTATTTCCAGCGATCGCTGCAGAGCATAACATTTATTTATGTAATGGCAGTTGTATTTGTGATTTTTGCAGTTGGGCTCATCCTTTCGGACCTCAATGGGGATGGGAGTGTGCCAGATAGGATCAGCCTAGATATGTGTGAGAAGGGTGCTGATTAGGGCAGTAAATTTCAGTAGGATGGGCATGGGTCAGTTTTAGAAAGGTTCGGAATAATGGGCATAAAAGTAAGGGAGTTTGCGGCCGTCGTTATCGTGGGAGACGGGAGCGACCATAGGAGTAGTCGATGGTCGAGGTTTACTGGGGTCGGTGGTCGAGACTTGTCCCTGGCGATTAGATTCGCGGAGACATTCGAGGTCGATGTATCCGTTAACCTTAGATAGCATCTCCTCGAGTGTTCATGGTTTTTGGAGCACGATATACTCCTTAACGCGACTGTGGTCTAGCAGAGCGTTGGGGTATACGAGAATGGCATTCGCAGAGTTGAGGTTTTCAATTTTGCGCGATTCATCTAGAAATCGCTTGGTAAAAGTTTCATGAGTTTCGTTGTGTAATTTACAGAAGTTGAAGAGGGCATCGACCTGGACCTCATAATCTTTATTAAAGGCAATCTGGGAGATGAAAAGGTTCGACAGTTGTTCAAAACTATGATTGGAACCATTAGGGAGGTTGTGGTACCATTTGAGAGGGCTATTAGTAAGACTGATGGTAAATCTGTGCATAAGATGTGGTCGGCTGTGAAATACAGGATCAAAGAATTTTGAACTGGAGGACATGAGATTGGGGGTGGATATTGCGGTATTTGCAGATTTTTGGGCTATGGAAAATTTGAAGTACCTAGACAGCGAGGAGCTTGGGGTAGATGAGATTGTTTAACCGACTCCAGGAGTTCAGTGTGGGGCTCGAGCTGATGCAGATGGCAACATGAATTTTTTGGTCAAGTTCAAGCTGTGTAAGGTAAGCAGGGCGAGGGGGAGAGCGCTATGGTCGAGGGTGATAAGGCCGCGGGTTTGGGGTATGTTTAGTGCTATGATCTCCAAGGCGCTCCCGGGCAGGGCGCCGTGTGGGGTAGCGAGAAATACGAAGTGTAGAATCAGGGGAATTCTTCGAAACGGAGACGCCTAGATGGATCCAGCCAGCAGGGATGGCAGTGGGAGTACCCTCGGCAACGGGTGGACTGGAGGGACTTCAATTGAGGGGTGGAGCTCAAGGCGTATGTGGGCTAAGATACGCGAGAGCGCGGGTACCCGAGAACACGTGGGAGCGTCCTGAGTGTGGACTTGTTAAAGGTCGCAAACTGTATGATGCAGTTTGTCCAGGGCTCGATATTGCCAATCATTATCGTCTAAACGGTGCTACCATTTAGCCTCTAGTTCCTGCCGGCAATCCTCACGTTCAATACGTAACTGGCTCTTGTGGCCCTCATCGGCATAAACGAATTGTCGACTAATGAGGGCAAGTTGAGCGGCAATGCCGTCAGCAGAGTTGCCGACAATGACATAGGTGGAATGAAGGGTTAAGGCCATCGAATAGGGTGAATGGAAGAGATGGGGGAGAGATTGGGTATAGTGGGTATAACACAGACGACACCAAATATAGGAGCCAAGTTTTGTAGAAGGGAAATTAGCTCTTACACCACGGAGGTCATCTTCGACTAGGGGTATTAGCAATCATATAAGGCAATAATAAACTAGATTACTGTACTAATTTACTTGCATGGAGTCCATGAATTGGGTATTCCACGACCTCTAGCGAGGATTTGAAGATAGATTGTTATATATATATATTGATTGAGATGACAGTTCGAGTAGGGGGTGATTAAAAGGTATTCGAAGATAATCTCAGAGAGGGTTTTTAGGCAGAGTTTTCCTAACCCTTTCATAATGCCTCCTCCCTCTAATTTATAGGAGATAGGAAAGGGGCGAGTCACTATGGGGGGTTAGATTACATGTATATCCTTCGGGACAGTTTTTCTATACGTGGAGTCAATTCAGACACTGTAGTTGTCTGGAGTCTTATTTTTACTAGTCTATCTGATGAGCTGGCTGTTAGATGTGTCTGCCTTCGACCATGTACTACTATGGTCAAAGTCTATCTGGTACTGGTACTGAGTTCTGGTGCTGACCGTCTGTCTTTTGCTTCAACTATGGTAGTTAGCTTCGATGATGCCTTCGAGTGTTCATTTAATCTCGGAAAGCTTCGTGGAAATTGTTGCTAGTCTTACTAGGCTTCGAATCTCTAGGTAGGCTTCGGTGAAGCCTTCGATTACTTCACTGGTGTTGGAAGGCTGCGAGTAGGCTACTACAACTCTAATGGTTTGATCGCAATTCTTAGAAGTTTGGCTACCGGCAACTTGTTTAAGAGATTAGATCATGGTTAAAAGTTTCTTTTTGACCGACAATATGCTAGGATAGTTACCAAATGAATCGCAATATCCCAATTTCAATTTTTAACCGGAATGGAATTTGCACCTCTCTGTTGCGTTAGATCATAATTTTGAGAAGCTATGCTACCAACAACTCATTTGAGAGGCTTGATTGCTTTTAGGAGTTTCTTTTCGACCGAAAACATTCTAGGATTGTTGCCGAATGATTCACAATACTCCTGGTTTATATTTTTGCCTGGTACGGATTTCACATCTTTCCGATGGTTTAGATCACAATATTGAGAAGCTTGGCTACCGGCAACTCGTTTTAGATGTCGAATCAGGGTTAAGAGTTTCTTTTTAACCGATAATACGCTAGGATAGTTACGAAATGAATTATAATACTTCCAGCATCAATTTTTGCCCGGTGTAGATTTTGCACCTCTCTGTTGCTTTAGATCATAATTATGAGAAGCTTGGCTACCATGACTCATTTGAGTGGTTGTATCACTTTTAAGAGTTTCTTTTCAACCGGCGATAATCTACGATTGTTGCCAAATGAATCGCAATCCTCCCGATTTCAATATTTGACTGGTATGGATTTCCCATCTCTCTGATGGTTTAGATCATAATTTTAAGATTTTTTTTGTTGCAATGCCAGCCAGTTGTATATAAGAATCCATACCCTGAGTTTCCAACGCCATACGATTTTGAACCCGCGACCTCTCTCTAGGTGTACAACCACCACTGGGAGCCTAGTGGTGGTTAGATCGCTTTTGGGAACCTTGGCGACCAGCAACTCGTTTGAGAGGTTATATTGCTTTTAATAATTTCTTTTCGACCGATAACACGTAAGAATAGTTACCAAATGAATCGTAATACGCCCGTTTTCAATTTTTGACAAGTACGGATTTTAAACCTCTCGGTTGCTTTATATCGATTTTCTAAGAAGGTTGGTGGCTACCAGCAACCCGTTTGAGAGGTTGGATCATTTTTAAGAGTTTCTTTTCGACCGATAACATTCTAGAATAGTTTCAAAATAAATCACGATACTCCCACTTTGAATTTTTGACAGATACAGATTTTGCACCTCTCAGTTGCTTTATATCGCAATTCTAAGAAGTTTGTCTGCCGACAACTCATTTACGAGGTTGGATCGCTTTTAAGAGTTTTATTTCGACTGACAACTACTTAGGATAGTTACCAAATAAATCGTGATAATCCAGGTATGAATTTTTTGCCGGTATGGTTTTTGCACCTCTCCAATGGTTTAGATCACAATTTTGAGAAGCTTGGCTACCGACAACTTGTTTGAGAGGTTGGATCATTTTTAAGAGTTTTTTTTAGACCGGCAACACACTAGGATAGTTGCAAAATGAATCACAATACTCCTAGTTTAAATTTTTGACAGGTACGAATTTTACACCTCTCCGTTTCATTAAATCGTAATTATGAGAAGCTTGGCTACCGACAACTCGTTTAAGAGGTTTAATCGTTTTTAAGGGTTTCTTTTATACTAACAGCTACCTTGGATAGTTACCAAATAAATTGTGATACTCCCAGTTTAAATTTTAGACCAGTACAGATTTCGTATCTCACCGTTACTTTAGATCGTAATTCTAAGAAGCTTTGCTACTGGTAACACGTTTGAGAGGTTGTTTCGCTTTTAAGAGTTTCTTTTCAACCGGCAACTCCCTAGGATAGTTCCAAATTAATTACGATACTCCCGGTATAAATTTTTAACTAGCAAAGATTTCGCACCTCTCTGTTCCTTTTTATCGTAATTTTGAGAGGCTTAACTACCGATAACTCGTTTGAGGGGTTGGATCGCTTTTAAGAGTTACTCTTCGACTGACAACTCCCTTTGATAGTTACCATATTAATCGCGATACTCTCGGTATGAATTTTTTACCAGTGGGGATTTCGTACCTCTCCGTTGCATTAAATTGTAATTTAGAGATGCTTGGCTACCGAAAACTCATTTGAGAGGTTGGAATACTTTTAAGAGCATCTTTTTAACTGATAGCTTTATAGGATTGTTGCCAATTTAATCACAAATGTCCCTGTAGGGGCCTACCCCTCGATATAACCCCAAATCGAGCTGTCTCCAGTTTAAATTACCTTCATGTCAGACTCACGTATTCTACACACGACTTAAATATTCGGCATTGCCACCTACTCCACGAACTGATGAAGAATGTGGGTCGAGCTCAAACAGAAAAGACTAAACAAGTCAAAGATACCTGTCTCTCACGAGCTTAACAGTTACTCAATTAACCACCACTAACCACATTTTTTGGAGAACGAGCTTCAGCACGATGAAGAACGACAGACAAGGCCTATATGAAGAAAAGGTTCCATAAAAGACAAAGACAAGAAAAATACACCAGAAATCACCAAGAAAACTATAATGTTTCGATTTATCAAAAACATCCAAAACTTCTTATTCACAAGATTCAAGTATTTATGAGTGAAAAGATCACTTGTAATAAGATATCAGCCTCAAGCAATAAAAGTTACTATTACAAAAATCCTCAAATCGAGGTCGTGCCGTTTTTTACCTATTCAGAGGTTTTCCACGCTAAATCACCTATGTTATCTCTCTTTTTTAAATTAGTATTTGTCACAGGAATATTGGTGTAAGAGCTAATTCCAAGCCATCTCGAGCTTACTGAATTATGCCATTACATTTGGCGCCGTCTGTGGGAAAAATTTCATTTCCACGATATCCTAAGGCATACTTTCACTCTACTACAAATTTCAGTCATGTTCACTTCCACACGACCAGCAACCGGAATCCAGCTCGATCTTTCAGTTGAGCCAGAACAACTTATAGAGCTACGGGTAAATCTCAATGTCGAAATAGAGAAACACAATGAGCTCGAACGTCAATTAACTCTTGATCGAGCGCTCTGTGAGAAGGAGCTCGATGACGAATAACAAGCTCGCTTGACAGTGTCCAATAACATAAGGACCAGATGACAATAATGTAGACTGGCTTACAGGCTCTAGAAAGCATTCAACAAGCTCCTCTAACAAGAGATCGCGATTAATTGCCAGAAACCTCCCGGGTTGTTGCACGGGAATGGTTGAGACCTTGATGAGCCACCAACAAAGCTATTTCTAGAAATATTCAGCACGAACCTCAGCCTTCAATTCATTTGGGTTGGCAAAGTTCAATTAGAGATCAGCCAAGGTCACCGATTTTCCATATGTCAGGAGGAAGAACAGCGACCTCAACCTCGAATTCCAGCACGTAATTGTTTGAGTGAAGGAACCGGTACTCACCATCCTCCACCTCCTCGTCAAGCCACTCAGCCGACAAGTCAATATGTCACACAAGATAATATGAATCAGTGTATTCAAGAGTTGATCGAAATATAAGTTCTGGGCACTACAGACGACCTTAGCAAGTTACAAGAAAGTCTAATTGCCAAAGAACTATTCGATATGGATATACCGAAAAGGTTCCATACTCCGAATATTCGCAAATACAATGACACCGATTCAACAAAGCACATTTAACAATACCGTGATTCATTGGGGTTGTATTCTAATCTCAACCACATCTTCTGTCATTTGTTTACAACAAATCAGTAGGAAGAACTACTCAGGTGGTTCCACTCTTTACCTAAAGACTCCATACACACATTCGACCAGCTGCAAAAATAATACCTCAAGACGTATGCTCACAATAAAGACAAATAAGAAAATTTATATTCTCTTATCTGTCTCAAACAGTTACACAGGGAAAAGTTTGAGGCCTTTGCGAAGAAGTTTTGGGGCTAGCGTGTAAAGTAGGCAATTTTGGTAAGAAAATAGCTGTTACTGCCTTCACCAAGGTCAATCGTTACGTGGACCTAGAAAGGATGATGTTCGAAAGGCATAAATCTACTAAATCCGACCTTACCACAAAAGATCCATCTACAGATCGAAGCACTGAACCAAAGGAAGACCAGGGTGATCAAAAGTACTCCAAGGAAAATACTGGCAACCCTTGGAAAGGTGGCTCACAACCCAAACTGGTCTTCCCAAGGATAAATGTCTGAATCTCCACAATTTTTCCAATCTTTTCCAAGGATAGGCTCTACCGTCTCTCTCAACCATTGGAACCAATCGAGAACTGCCCGCCCGTACTGCATGTTCGAATATATTATCGACCTGGAATCATACAAGGATGACAACTATAAGAAGCAACTTGAAGTCGTCCAGATCGAAGATCAAGCTGAGGAGAAGCATCTTTAACATATGCACCACATCAACATGATTAAAATCCATCAGATCACCAACTTTAGCATATTCAAGCACAGGAGACTGTAAAAATACTGCGATCTCACACCTCAAGACAAAGAAGCCAAGCTTCTACCTGAGTTAAGAATCGCCGGCTTGGGATCTCATTTGAAGATTGCGACATTAGCCATGTCAAGTTTCTACATCATGATATGCTCAAGATGAAGAAGTTTGTCATGCGCACAATGATGACTGATACTGGAAGCGGTATTGAGATTCTCTTTCAGAGCACTATCGACCAAATGGGATTGCCCGTTAAAGTTATTCCAAGCGACACAAATATCAGTGGATTCAATGGTTCTAAAGATGAACGAGTAGGCAAGATCATCTTACCTATTACCGCAGGACCAACCACCATCGACGTTATCTTCTGCGTAATCAACACCAAAGCTGGTTACCTTGAGATTATGGGCTGGTGCTGGATTCATATCATGGAAGCAATCCCTTCCACGTATCAACAAACACTCTGCTTCAAACATAATGATGGTATCTATGAAATCAAGGGTAGTCAAAAGCTTTCTCATGCTTACGAAAACATCGTCTCAGCAATTTTAGATACCTCCGATAGATACGCTGCATAGCAATTATAGAAAGCTGATCATCTTGATCAGTTATCCACAAAGGAGCTTTCAGAATACATCATCATTGATAGACCTAGCAGAGGTACTTTCATCGGTACTAAGCTGGTTCAACACGATAAAAATGCTCTAATTCAGTTCTTATGACAGAATTGAGACATTTTAGTATGGACTTTTAAAGAGATGCCTGGGGTCAATCCAGTCAAGGCATGTCACTAATTGGCCATCAACATCAACGCCACAGTGGTCAAGCAGAAATAGCGACGACTATCACCTCAACTTTGAGATGAAGTTAACACGGAGATTGAGAAATTGATTAAAGTGAGATTCATTCGAGAAGCTAAATATCCAGATTGGATATCCAACATCGTCGATGTCCCAAAGAAGAATGGAAAAGTTCGAGTTTGTGTAGATTTCCTTGATCTAAACAAACATACTCCAAAGGACAGTTTCCCTCTTTTTAACATTCATCAAATTCTTGATTCCACAGCAGGTCACGAACTCTTATCTACAATGGACGCTACTTCTAAATACAATCAGATTCTACTCTTGGAAGAAGATCAAGAAAAGACCACTTTCATCACTAAAAGAGGACTTTCCTACTACAAAGTCATGCCCTTCAGACTCAAAAATGTAGGCGTGACTTATCAACGGTTGATGACTACTATGTTCAAAGCACATCTTGGGAAAGTCATGGAAGCCTATATTGACGATCTCTTGTACAAGAGCATGCAGTCTACCAACCACATTGCAGATCTCAACACAATATTTAACATTCTTCAATCTTATAGGATCCATCTCAATCCTGATAAATGTCAATTCAGAGTACATTCAGGTCGATTTCTCAGCCATCTTATCAGGAAGAAAGGGATTGAGCCGATCCAGATCAGATTCGGGATCTTTTCAACAAGTTATCTCCAAAAATGACGAAAGACGTACAAAAACTTGCCGGCAAGATTGTCGCTATCAGCCAATTCATTTTAAAATCATTAGACCACTATCGTTGGCAGTTTCTACTACTCCGCGGTTATACCAAACAAGAAAAAGTTTAGCCAAATATAGAGGTTCAATGGACATCAAAATGCAAAACAGCTTTTCTGGATCTCAAAACCTATTTGGGGTGGTCTCCCATAATGAGCACCCCAATAAATAATAAGGAACTGCTTATCTGCCTAGCAGTTACAAATACTTCATTCAGCCCGGTTCTCATTCGACTTGAAAGAAAAATCAAGAAGTCAGTCTACTTCATTAGCAAAACCATCACTTCAGCGGAAACGAGGTATTCTAAAATCGAGAGACTTCTTCTAACTCTTGTTTACACTTTACAGAAATTCAAGTACTACTTCCAAGCTCATTCAGTCAAAGTCATGATGAACTACCCACTTCGGGAGGTTCTATCCCAAAAAAAAATCCAGGAGAGTGCAACAATGGTCAGTCAGTTTGGGTGAACATAATATCAAGTTTGAACAACGTCATTTCGAAAAGGGTCAGGCCGTTACCGATTTTCTAGTAGAAAATCCTGTGTTGGAAGAGCACGATTAAGACATTCCAGAGGAAATTACAGAAGATCCACCCCCAAAGTATTTGACGAGCGAGCTGAATGGATTACAAGGAAAGGGTGGAGGCTTCTCACAATTGGTTTAGCAGGACCCACAGGGTCAGGAATTAAAATCGTACTGATTACCCATTCCAACGATAGAATTAAGAAATCAATCTGCTTAGATTTTGAAGCCTCCAATAATGTCACTAAATACAAAACTTTTATTCATGGACTCGACCTCGTACTTGAGCTCGATGTTCCAGAACTCTCAGTTTATTCAAATTCACTACTCATCATCCACCATTACTCTGAGCAATACAAGATGAATGACAAGATGATCGAATACGCAACCCTCGTTACAGATAGGATGTTCAAGTTCGCGCAAGCAAGTCTCGATTATCTTCGGCGAGGTGAAAATAGATACACGCTGATTCTTTGGTATATCTTGCCGGGGTCTTTGGAATTGAAACTCAATATCTCCAGATCGAATTAATTTCAACCCCCAATATTAATCCTATTTTTGTATGCAGGATCAATACTAGGGGCGATAAAGGGGAAGATGACAATTGTCAAAAGCCCTTCCTAGACTAACTCGGTATCGACAACAATTGTAACGGACGACTTCTAAAGGATCCAAAGGAGTGTCGACAGCTGATCGATAACTCAAAGTACTACAAAAATCAAAATGGTTCCTTATGCCAACATTTAGTCACGGGGACTTACCTCAAGTGCCTCTCCAGAAAGAAAATGGATGAGATGCTCCGCGATTTACATGAAGGGACTTGTGGCTCCCACACCGCAGTTCGATCATTCACAAACAGGGCCATTACGCAAGGAGTATTTTTGTCGGGCATCCGTAAGCAAGCAAAAGAGTACTCACACAAATTTGATACATATCAACGACATGGACAAATGAAACGTGCCCCTGCACTAGAACTTCATACAAGCAAGGTGTTTTGGCCATTCAAAAGATGGGCACCCGATCTTGTCGACGAATTTCCTAATTCCCTTGGTAACCGTCGATACCTACTCATAGCTACAAATTATTTTAAAATGGGTAGAGGCAGTTCCACTATGTCGAACCAGAGAAGAAGAGGTCATCTCTTTTATCTAGGAACACATCATTTCTCAGTTTGGATGCCCCCACCTAATTCGTATCGATAATGGGCCATAATTCGCTTAAGAAAAAGTTGCAGCTTTCCTCAACAAATACAATATCATCCACTCACCATCCAACCTTTATTACCCTCAAGGCAATGGCCAAGCCAAAATCACCAGCAAAACCATCGTGGATGGAATCAAGAAAAGGCTTTACTTACAGAAAAAAGGAAACTAGGTTCGAGAAGTTCCTCATGTTTTATGGGAATATGTACCACTCCATGTCAATCAATTGGCTGCACACCGTTCCTCCTTGATTATGAGACCGAAACTATCATTCCCTCAGAATACCATCGTCCAGTCAAAGATCACAAGCTAACTAACAAAGATAATGAGTTTAAATTGGCCTGCAACCTCAATTGGATCGATGAGACCAATGAATGCGCCATTACTAACCTAGGTCGATATCACCATATGCTGGTCAGCTTGTACAACAAATAAGCCGAAAGTTGTACCTTCCAAATTGATAATTTTGTCCTCAAAGAAATCTCTCAGGACAAAAAAGGGCCTCATGTGCGAAACTAGCAGAAAATTGGGAGGGTCTATTCCTTATCACAGGTCTCTCAAGCCTGGGATCATATTTTCTCATGACAAAAGATGAAGTTCACATCTCAAATCGTTCGAACACTAGGCGACTGAAACGGTATTATCGTTAAATCCCTCACTACTCCATTTCAATTTCTCGCTTTTTTATTCCAAAAGTGAGATTTCCATCTCCTTCCAATGTAAATCCTTTTCTATTCAATGAAAACTTCTAAGTTTTTTTTCTCCTATAAATCTCTCTACTTCGCAGATAATACATAGATTAAAGCATAGGTAATACTAGCCTTCAATCGACCTCTATACCAGTTAAAATAAGGATAACACTTGATTTGATCGACTCTTCTAAATTTTTGAGATAAAAACAAAGGTAATACTAGTTTTTAATCGTGGAGCTCTACCAGACATAAGATAAAGAAAAGGTAAAACTAGCTTTTATCTCACTTAATATGGCTGCGACATTCTACCAGTTGAAATAAGGATAACACTTGATTTGGCTGACTCTACTATATTTCTAAGATTTAAACAAAGGTAATATTAGTTTTCAATTGAGAAGATCTACCAGACATAAGATAAAACAATGGTAAAACTAGCTTTCATCTCACTCAATATGGCTGTGACATTATACCAGTTAAAGCAATGATAACACTTGATTTGACTAACTCTACTAAATTCTTGTGATTAAAACAAAGTCAATACTAGTTTTCAATCGAGGAGCTCTACCAGACATAAGATAAAGCAAAGGTAAAACTAGCTTTCATCTCTCAATATGTCTGCGACAGATACTTTTTTCAGGTTACATATACAACAACTATAATGGATTATTTTCTACTGTAGAAAAGGTCAACTACTCTTTTTCCCAGTACAGGAGCACGACCAGCCATAAATTCTTGAGCTCGAACAGTCACAGTAATCCTGCACTGTTCTTCCAATTCAACAAGCCGAGGGAAAAACTCTGTTTCCAAGGAGTTCATGCAATTTTCTCGATCTATATCAACTCTACAAATATATTCCCTTTCTAAAAAATAGTCACGCAAGGTATTCCTCTCTAACTCAAGTCTTTTAACCTCCTCTACAAAATAGGCGATCACCGCCACCACCAATTCTAAGTGTGATGCCTCAGGTATAACCGCCTTGGAGAAATTTACTTTCGCCCTCTGAAGGCGAATTTCCAACTTCTTATACCATTCTTTTTACCATTTCATTTCACTATGTACTCGATCCATGAATGCAATATTCTTTTCTGCCTTCTTATTAACTTTAGCTGATTCAACCTGATTAATCACCCTAAACTCCGCCACATGAGCTTAAAGTGCCTCTATCTCCCTGTTTAAATCAACCCCAGCTAAAGTTTTCTGTAATAGTTCTTCTTTCCTCTTTATCAAAACCTCCTTCCCTTTGATAGCCCATTCTAACCCTTATTTCCTGGAAAGAGCAGGATCCAACTTAATTTGGCACTCCCTTAACCGCTCATTTCCTTGTCAAAAATCACCTTGAGTTTGGGCCATAATTCCCTTCAGTTCCATTATTCGAGCTGATAGGCTAACTACATACCCTTGAACAAGGGAGGCCTTGGCATCACTTTTATTCTTCCTTGAGCGCTCCCTAGCCTTGTTATTTCTGGCACATGAATTGGCCTGCGCCAATTAGGTCGCTAATTTTGCTACCCTTTTATTCAACTCATCACACTTTCGTTGCACCGTCTGAAACTCCATATCTTTAGCAGGTAAAACTGTATACAACTGCTCAGTCACAACTTCTGAAGTAGATAGATCATCTCAAGCTTTCTTCAGCTCGCTATCTTTCTCAGCAATTTTCTCTTTCAATCGCTCCAGCTAATTTTTGGTATTTACTAGATCAGCTCGAGTTTGCTCATGTTCATTCGTTTTACTGATCATTTGGTCCTTTAGACTAGTCACAAAATGACTTAACCCTTTCTCTGATTTTTTTAATGCCTATATGCGGCATCGAGCCATGTTAGCATCCCTACTCTTTGCCATCAGCGCATCATTCTGACTTTTAAGCTTCGCTGCGTGTTCTTTTATCTCTGTGAGCTCTTTTTGCCCGTTATTAATTTTGGCATCTTTCACCTCGATCTACTGAGTGAGGCTGACCGTAGTTTGGGTTGCCTCCACAAACTTGAAGTGTACCTTTAAATGTTGATCTTCCCTGTCTTCAGTTGCCTCTCTCATCCTATCAAATCCCTCCATAATTTCTTGGTTACATTGGTGTATCTCATCTCCGCTCAAGCGAACTATTTCCAATTCGACCTGCACATTACAGATACAATATATCAAGTTCGATTCAGAATACTCATTCCACACATATACCTCTTTTCTAACGAGATATATATTTTTTGACATTTACTGTGTAAAACTACTTCTAAACTTAAGGTCAATGTACGGTCTTAGATGGATGATCAATAACACGTACTTCCAATTTTAAGATACACATTCTCTATTCTTTAATTTGTCAATACTTGATATTTTCTATACACCATTTCAGTGTCGTTGCCCCTAAACCGATAACAGGTTTTTGGTCTGTCTCAAAACTCTATTTTTTTTTAATTTGTAGCTCTATACTAATGAAGCACACAAGTCTAATATTTATTGCTCTTTTCTAACTTGTACCTCCGTTTGTGAAGATAACAGGAACACTGAAATGTCTCTCTCCTTATCGAGCTCAGTCTTTAAATCTTTTATTCTGATTCACATTTCCTTAAGTACTTACAACAAGGCTTACAAGAATATCTTAGTTTACAACATTCTAAAAATCATTCATACAACTACATAATCAATATTCTACTCTACCTTCTCATTTTCTCACTCCGAACGCTCAATGTCATCCCCTTGTTTGTCTTACACCGTTTGGGGAGATACATCATCAATCCCATCCGCAACTCCAACAGCAATATATTCTGCCTCATCATCTTCCTCCTCCTCAACATAGGTATCCGCCATGATGGCATTCACCTCATCTTCGGAATACCCCTTTGGTATAAGGTGGCTCCCGAGTCTATCATGCTCAGTTACCACCCCCTCTATGTTTACTCTCGCTTCTGCAGATAGATTGTTGATCTCTACCACTTGGGAAGCCTTCAGGGCCTCCAGCCACTTCCCCTCCTTAATCAAGTCAGCCTTCAATCGAGCTACGTTCTTTTCAAGCTCGAGATTTACCTTCCTTAGATCAGCTTTCTCCTCCTCGACACCGAGGCATATTCCCTTCAATAGACGAGCAACCTACAAAATAAACAAGATTGACCTCATTGTTTGCTCGAATCACAATATAAAATGTATCACATATTCAAGTAAATGAGCTTACCATTTTGCTCATCTCCTCCTCCCCATTACGAGCTGCAAGCCTCGCCCTTTCCTCCACCTTTTTAAGCTCACCTTCTAAATAGGCCGATCCTCTCCGACCTTCGCCCCTATTAGTTTAGAAGGTTCAACCCTTCTCTTTTTCGCCCCTCCTGCGACCTCACCAGTTCTTGTGGTTCCAGAGGTTGAACCATGCTTCAACATCTTCTTCTTGGGTAACGTTCAAACTAGTTTGCTTGACGTAGATGACTCTGTTATACCCACGAAGTCCATTCTAGAGGCCTTGGGAAGATTCACTCGCCTCTCCTCTTCAGTTCCTTTCTTCTTGTTGCCATCACCCATTATTAGCTTCACCGATTGAGACTTTTCCACTTTCTCGGATCGACTGTTAGCACGTTTTTTTCTGCTAATACCGAGTTCTTTCAACATAATCTCAAGCTCTGTTCCTTCCTGAGCAACTATTTCCAACATGGACTCCTTCCTCGTCACCTTGGATTTAGGACCTGTCAATAACAATACATTGTCATCAGTAGAGCAACATGCAATTTCAACATATCAATCTTATACATTATACATTGTTATACTTACTTTATTTTACTATTCTATACAGAAGTTCCATGGGTTCTTCGTCATCTCTCTGAAGGCAATCACCCTTCACCCATATCATATTATCATTCCATGATCGACCTACTGAGTTCAGATCGAAGAAATGAGGCCGAGTCGAGCTCACAAAAAAATTTGCTCCTCCACTTGCAGAAAAAAAAAAATACCCATAAAACTGCAAAACATCTTCAGGAGATATCCTCCCCTGACTCTCATCCTCCTCTCATAGCTTATTCAGAAATTCACAAACATTTATCACCTCTCACATGTTCTGATAATGTCTATAATCCCTTTCGCCAGATAGCTAAGGGGAAGACTCAACCCGTACTCCAACTGAGACAGGTAACACAAAAAATCTTTTGTCAGGTCGCTCTGGACGTCCCCATCAAAATACTCCATAGAGATCGATTCATTTAAACCCCTATCTCTTATCTCCTTCTCCAAATCAGCCATCATAAAAAAGTATTTCTCCCCAGATCCAACAATATAACTCCTAAAATGCCTACCGACATGTTCTATACAACTGCCCCATCTTCCCCCTATGGAAGCCTTGCATTTACAAAATACTTTGAACACATCAAAATTAAGAGGATTGGTTACTAATTTTCCAGGGAAATTTGGAAATTAATCAACCCCTATTTCTTCCTCCCTATTAAACATTACAATTTCGGAATCTGATTGACCAAAGGTCGACGCCTCATTGATAGGTGAAATGTCCATATCACTACAATTCTAAAGGTGAGGGCTTGATCCTGCACAGAACTCCTCACGATCGACCTACATACAGGTCCATATATCCATCATTATATTTTACATATACATCGCCCATATACATATATCTTTCATATATCATATATCAAACAAGTTTTTATCGATTACTATAAATAGTAATTTTTAGATTTGCCTAACACATAATATGATCTTCAAAAACAAGGCATTACAAATCCTCTACTAACCTTTTATATCAGAATATGAGTCTAACGCAGTTTCAAATCCTTCCCTCACAATGCTGATATATAACCACCTTCGTGACTCAGTCTCTGCATGTCTCTCGCGCTTTAACTGTTGATCAATCTCAATTAATTTCTCACGAGATTCTTCGTTATTTCTTCCCCTCCCTCTCTCACTACTCTTCAATTTTTCAGAAGTTGAGAAACGTTTGAATGACGAAGATGAAGCATTATTTATATTTTCTCTCTCTAAATGCTGACAGTTATTGAGCCTTGCACGAGCCGTCCCCTATTTTGAAACTGAGGTATCCCTTCCACTATCAATGTCAGACGTCTTGCACCATTTCAGTGAAAATGTTTTTCCGTCATTACCCTTTGCCCTATATTTTATTCTATTTTCATCTCTATTTTCCAAATCTCTCTTTGACCTCCCCACACTTATGATGACTCACACTTATACACAATCGAGTTTTTACAGCTTTTACACAAGGGACCAAATCAGAAGCTCCCTGCTTTTTCTATTCTTACTTCTTCTACTTATAAAAGTACTGACGTCATTTCCAAAGCTTTCAAAAATTTTAATAAAATATTCAAGTCCATTTTTCACAATAGTCACAAACAACATTCGCAACAATAGAGGATCGATTTAAGCTTTATTCTCATTTTATTTCTTTACCAATTAATCAAACCTATTGCATGCATTCATAACACCCCTATTTACATTCACTTTATTCACATCACATATAATTATACCTAAGAACCCATGATATCCTGATAAACTACATCCGATCAGTTTGCCTCCAGCAATCCTCACATCTTTTTGTTCGATCTCCTCTTCAGTAATTAATCTTACAACATTTTTTCAAGCTGCAGAATCCACCATTACTTCATGAAGCAACTCCTCATAGAAATGATGTTCATACTCCAGTTCCCTACCTATCTAATCAAAACCATTAATTGACACTCCCTCACTAGCAGTTCAGCATCATAGTCCAACAAGCTAAAAATTTGCTCCGGCGATTCGGCTATCTTTATCGCCAACTGCCCCTCAGGGACATAACAAATTCTCTCAGATCGAGTCCACACCACTTCTATTCATTTCTACCTGTTTAAAGTTCATTTCCCTTTATTTTATATAATTTTCTAAACTGCTGCGGATCCCCACATTCCGTAATATTATCCTGTTTTTCATAACAGAAAATCCTAGTATCTTGAGAAAAGTTATCTGAACATATCTCTCCCTATCAGCCTCTATCAATTCAACCCATTCCATATTGAGTTATTCTTTCCAAATCTAATTTTTCAAGACGACCTCTCTGAGCTTGAGTTCCCCTTCCTAAAACTTCTACAATTTTCTCTCTCACCCAAATTTTAACCCCGAGGTCAAACATAATATATTGCACAAATTTCATGTTACAGCTCGATTATTATAACCAGGTTATACGTTCTAATCTCATACATAACATTCCAACTATATTCATAAATCTTCGGATCATTCCTATCTTGATTTCTAGAGTTATTTCGTACATATATCAATATAAAGTTCTGATAACAAATTTTATTTAGCTCAAATACAAATTACAGGTACTTTACAGATAACAAGCCTTTCAAGAACTCCAACATCAGGTACTTTTCAAATAACAAGTTGCCAAGTGCTTTTACAGATAACAAGTCTTTCAAGTACTCCAACATCAGGTACTCCAAAACATCAAATCCTTCAGTTCATCTGACTTCAGTGATGTTTCACCCCAAAATCCTCTGATGCAAAATAGGCATTGGAAGTCACCATAGGTCCTTCTTCTTTCACACCAACTTACTCTGACCAAAAACTCAATTTGGATGAAGTCTGGGTATGAAATAAAAGGACTCAGTGCTTGAACCCGCTCTTCAAACAGAAGATCTTCTCAGTGCCAAGAAATAATGGAAATGCTAAAGAAGACTTCCATTCTCCGTCTTCCTCCTTCACTACCATCGTCGTCTCTTCTATAACCACAACCTCCATAAATTTAGTAGAGATGGAGAGGATCCGGTCATAGAACCTAGTCCTACGCAAGACATTGCCGTAACCGCCCCGCAGTTACACCGAACCCCACATTCGTCACCCCAACCTTGTCTTCCGCAATGATACGCAGGCAACCCAACATTGCTCGCCGGTTAAGATAACATGGTAAAATCCCCACATACAGTAAAAAATTTCGCCGCTTTAGCCGCTTCTTCTTCCGCCATACCTTGATACGTCGGAGGAATGAGAACGGTAGTAGGCATCTCCAAGGACTGATCGCCAAAATATTTTAACTTCAACATCTGCATCTCAATTGTAATTATCTCTTTAAGAACCATTCTCTTTGTTTTTACCATCATTAAAACTGGTATGTATGTGAAAGTTAATTGTTACTGCAGGGGGAACTGGCTGAGGTTCAAAGCCAGTGTGAAGCATTGTGTGTGTTAAATGATAAATTGAACACCGATCTAAATTTTTATCAGGAAACAGTAAAATGTGTTACGGAGTTAAATATAAAAATGGAGGCGAGGGTAACTGAAGAGAAAAGTATGTTGGGTCGTTTGACCGAACAACTGGATGATAAGGAGGCTTAACTAGATATTGTGCAGAAAAATTTATAAGAATTGACGGAGGTTGTAATGAAAAAAGAGTTGGATATTGAAAAAATTCAACGTCATGCTAGTAATATTTCAGAACGAATAAACCAGCAGGAGGTGGAACTAATTCCTACGCGACTTAAAATAACAGAGTTGTTGGCAATATTGAAGAAAGAAGAAGATAGTGCTAAACGCTTGTAAGCTCAGATAAATACGCTTGAAGCGAAAATAGCTGATATGCGAGTTGTCGTGAGGGAGGTAGATGGGCGTGCTCGTAATTTTGACGGATTGTGGTATGTGGCTAATGTTAGGGTAAAAGAGTAAGAGAAAGCCAACAACGAATAGAATAAATTAATAAAAAAAGTATTGGCTTAAGATAGGGACTTTAGAGGATGCAACTCAAGTGTTAGAGTTAAATGTGTTGGAGTACCAAATGGAAATTAGGGTACTGATTAGCTCGAAGACCAAATTGAAGGCGGATCTTGATATAGCTGAGCAAAGTTTAAATGCTGAGGTTATTAAGAGGGATCATAATCAGTTTGTTATGGAGGAAACAATGACTGCGTTGGACGAAATAACCCAATTCATGACGGTAATGGAAGCACATAATAAAGCTTTAGTGGATGAAAAACAGGTGATGGAAGATTGTTGTAAAACTTTAAAAGGGATACTGAATGAGGCTAAGGAGAAAATTATGGTGCCCGTTGTCCCTGACAAGGTTTAGCGCAAGGTAAGTGATGTGCATGACAGAGAAATGACGGCAGTGCTTTTCTTTTTTGTGTCCGAGTTCAAGAGACTAGAAAAAGAAACATATACAATTCATTACAATATGATTACAAATGGTGTGGCGTATGATCTGCAACTGGTACAGACTGAGTATTTGGAACGTATTATGTCAAAAATTGATACTCTTACTATGAGAAAGCTGAACGAAGGAAGACCAATTGTTACTTCGGGGATACCAGAGCTGATGCGTCTGCGACTTTCGGGGTACAGGGAAAGTTTGCCTGGTGATGTACTGTCTGAGAGTTTGAGTGACTAAGGAGGCGTTGTTATTAATGTAAAAATGAATTATTCGTACTATACCAACTGAAATATAGTAGATAGAGTGTGAAGGTTATGCTGCAACAAAATTTGACTAATAGTAGAATTAGTGACCCGTACTTATTTTTACTATCCTTTTGATGAACCAATTATGGTGTAAAAGTCTGTCGTCTGTTAGCCAGATTTTGGAACCAATTGCTGACCTGTGGTATGATAGAAGATCGAATTGTCTGAAGTAATAAGCGATCTATTATGTAATAGAAGATCAGGTTGGCTGAAGTAGTAAGCGATCTGGAATGTAATAGAAGATTGAATTTGGCTGAAGTAACAAACGATCTGTAATGTATTTAGAAGATCAAATTAGCTGAAGTAACAAACGATCTGTAATAGTAAAATGGGATAAACCCACTGGAAACCTGTAATATCATAAAAATGTATAAAGTACTTTCATGTAGGTCGCTAAAATATAAGTATTTTATTGATGTAAGAACTACGTACACAATTAGAAAAAATAGTAGAATAGTACACTGTGATAGATTATTATTTGCGATAAAACTTGAATCTCCTCGTATTCCAAGGATTAGGGACTTGATCTCTATTTTATGTGACGAGGTCATAAGAGCCAAGTCTGATTTTTCTAACAACGATAAAAGGTCCTTCCCAATTTTTAGTGAGTTTCCCAGCATTGAGTTCCCTTCTGTGTTTTAGTACCTCTTGTAGGACGAGATCTTTACTATCAAACTCTCTATGATGAACTCGTTTGTTATAAATCTTGCTAAAGCCTTATGGTACCTTCCCAAGTTCGTAAATGTTCTGCCTTTTATTCCTCGATCCAATTCATGTTATATGTCAATTGGAACTCGTTTTCTTCATCTGTCATGGTATGATCATGTAGTGGGTGATGATATTAAGAGGGGATTATTGCTTCTGTACCGTATCCCAATAAGGGCGACGTACATCCAGTCGATAGTTGAGGTGCCGTTCGGTATGCGCATAACATGTGTGGTAATTCTAGTACCCAATTACCCTTCTTTTCTGTCAAGCACTTTTTGATTCCGCTGACTATAATTTGATTGGTGATTTCGGCCTGACCATTTCCTTGTGGGTAATACTGATTTGAAAGAGAGTAGATAATGTTATGCTGGTTGAGGAAATCAGCGACCTTGGAACCAACGAACTGTGGTCCACTATCGATTTTGATGTGGTGGGGGTAGCTAAGCCGTATTATAATAGTTTCCCATATAAACATGATGACTTCATCTTTACGTGTTCGACATAAATGAACTGCTTCTACCTATTTGGTGAAGTAGTCCATTGCTATTAGGAGGTGTTTTTGTTTTCCTAGTGTAGTTGGGAATTCTCCCATGATATTAAGGGCCCATCTTTTGAATGGCCATACAACTTTGCTAAAATAGAGTTCCACTGCTAGAGCTCGAATTTTAGGTCCATGTCGTTGGCAGGCATTACATTTGCTGGCATATTCGATGGCTTATACTTGCATTTTATGCCAAAATACTCCTTGAGTAAGAGCTAGGTTTTCTAAAGACTGTCCTGCTACATGGGCTCCACAAGTGCCTTCGTGTAAATTGTGAAGAACTTGGGCCTCCTTATCAGATAAAAATTAGAGATAGGGTCTGATAACCGATTTTTTTTGAAAGGTAAACTGGGGTTAAGGTAGACCCCAACCAGCTATATTACTCACACATAAAATTTACAACCTGAGGTACTCAACACCAGTAGCATCACTATATAACAAGGCATGCAATCCTGAAGGAATGCTACTAGGTGAGAGAATTTTATCACCTATTTCATTACAAATAACAGTTAAAAAAAAAGCACAGGCATTGGCTTCTTTGTAGACAAATTCAATCTTGAAGTTCTGACCATCTTGATCTTTTCTTGGATATTATTATTGATTGCAATTCAATCCCAAGGGGGAACTTTCCTCACCAGCACAATAACAATAAGCATATCTAATGTTGTAGAAATACTGAAATCGGCAAATCTGTTGCTGATAGCATGAGTAAGTCCTCTCTCAAGAGCTCTAACCAGATGTTGCAACTTTGACACTACTACTTCTTTCCCAGTAAACCCAAGAATGAAGGTTTCTTTTACATCTCTGAACAATCTGCCATAGCATCCATCAGCTGAACCATCAATGCTTAACAGAAATTCACCAGCTAGGGGAGGCTTCCATTTACACCTAAGCACCTCCTTAGCAACTAACCTATCTAGAGTCTTCTAAGCCGGCCCCATTTGCCTATTAGCTGTATTGCCTTCTTTTCCATTTAGAGCATGGTTGATTCTAACAGTCAGTTCAGAGATTATCGCCGACAAAGTGGATTTAGGAGTAACGAGCTTGTTATCAAAGTGTTTGAGATTCCTTTCCATCCATATAAAAGAAACCATGGCGCAGAAGGTAGCCTTTAAGATCCTGGTTCTGATATCTCCTTTCTTAAAACTAAGCAACCAGTTAACATAACTGTTAAGGTTCCCAATGACCCTTGTAGCAGAGCACCTAGTAAGAAGCTTGGACCATAAATCTCTAGAGAAGATACAACCCATAAACAAATGCTCTTCAGATTCTCTATCATTCCCACAGATGTAGCAGCAAGAAGAAGATAATACCCTCATCTGCATGAGTCTATTTTGAGTTTTTAAGCTGCCATTGATAGCTCTCCAAGTAGTAAAGCTATATCTGGGAGTGCAAACTTTATTCTAGGGAATTGAGTACCAATTCACCACTGTCCTTTAAGGTCTAAGGGCTTCATAAGTTGCTACACGAGATAATTAACCATTGGCTGCAAGAGTCCAAACAATTTTTTCATCTCCAAGACCACTGATATCAATACTAGAGATCCGCATTAGAATATCATCCCTTAACATACCAGCTATATGAGGGGGAATATTCCACTTGCCATTTGAGACAATAGCTAAAATCTTTGCATTGAGATGCAGTGTAGAATCATATCTAAAACATTGATCAAACCTTTCAAGAAGGATCCCATTGGGGTGTCAAGGGTTCTTCCAAAATAAAGTATTCTCACCATTGATCAAACAAATTTTTTGTAAAGGAGGTTATTGTCAACGACATACTATTTAGCATTGTCCAGCAAATATCTTCTTTCATTAACATCCTTGGGGACTTCGCCATCAAAATTATTTTGGCCCGATATATGTGAGGAAGGGCCGTTTCCAATCGCCTTCGACCTCTTCGTCGCCCCCAGTATTAATGGAGTTTGAGCTGATAATCTTAATTATGAGGGTGGATACTACTTTGATCTTCAAGTATCGGGCTTCTATTCTAAGGACTCTGGCAAGATTGGCAAGGGAGTCCAAATGTCTATTTTCTCTACGAGGCAAGTGTTCAATTGTAGCATTTTTAAATCTGTCCATTCTGTCAGTCATCTTTCCATTCTTTTGATACTTGTCTGTACAATGGTTCATGATTAACAAAGAGTCCATGTACACAAATAATTTGGGTATTCCAATCTCTAGAGCCATATCTAGTAAGTAGATTAATGCCTCATACTCGGTTTCATTATTGGTGGCTTCGAAGTTGAGTCGGATAGATTTCTCAATTTAGTCATTCGAAGGTGTACTAGAACTATCCCGATGCCTAACCCAGCTGGTTTGGTAGAACTGTCAGATAAAAGATGCAAACATTTCTTGGATATCCAGTCTGATTTCTATTTGAACTATTCTTTATTAATTATAGTAATATCTTCTTCCAAATCAGGGTCATCTACTCAATGAGCTTGAAAGTATTGTTTTAACTTTTGTGATGTTACAAGAGCTAAAAACAATTTTCAATCTTTGTGCACCATATTTCTATTGGAGTGGGAGTCTTACTGATAAAGTAGATAGGTTTTTTCATCTTTTTATTGAGTCGAATGAGAACTGAGCTTAGTGAATCATCTGTAACAACGAGATATATCATGAACTTTTCTCCTTTTTTGGGTGTACATATTACTGGTGGCTTTCCTAAATAGTGTTTCAGTTCACTGCTTCACATTCTGTAGTCCATTCGATCTCGAGATCTTTTTTAGGTTTCCATTTCTTTGTCACTTTGTGAAGGAGGTCGAATAACCATCGACACTAATCTGAAGACTTAGGGACAAAGCGATTTATTGCTGTTATCTTGTCGGCTATCTTCTGTACGTTTTTCTTTGTCTTTGGAGAAGACATGGACAACAATACATGAATGCGATCTGCGTCTGCCTCGATACCTTTCTTGCTTGCTTATCTAATATCCTAAGAATTTGCCTGATTGGACTATAAATTCACATTTTTTAGGATTTAGTTTCATCCTATGTGACCGGAGGATTTCGAAGGTCTTGTGTAAATCTAGTAGATGGTTTTCCTTCTTAAGACTTTTACACAACATATCATCAATGTAAACTTCCATTATTTTCCTACGATGGTCCTTGAACATCTGTATTATCAGTCTTTGGTAAGTGGCTCCTACGTTCTTGAGGCCGAAAGGCATAACCCTGTAGCAATATAAACCATACTTTGTGATAAAAGCTATTTTCTCTTGATCTTCGGGCAATAGAGGTATCTAATTGTACCCTGCTGCAGCATCTATCATGGATAAGAGTTTGTGTCTCACGGTGGAATCGAGCAAATGGTTGATGATAGGAAGGAGAAAACTATCCTTCAGAGTATGTTTATTGAGATCTGTGAAATCTACGTATAATCTTATCTTATCATTTTTCCACAGAACTGCAGCGATGTTCAAAATCTATTCGTGGTAATTGGCTTTCCGAATAAAACCAACTTCAATGAGTTTATCGATCTCTATATTGACTTCTTCTCGTAGTTTTGGTGTCAAATTCTCTATTTTTGTTTGACTGCCTCTCATTTTATACTAAGCATGTGGCAAGCCAAATTTGGATCAATGACCGGCATTTAATAAAATTTCCATGCGAAGACATCATTATTGTCTTTGAGAAATTGAATGAGAACATTGCGCTATGTCGTGGGTAAAAGAGTACCACTGAAGATGCCCGTTTGTCCACTGATCTCGACGTATTCTGTAGTTTTTGCATTTAGCAACTAGTTTTCTATAAAGTTGTCTTTAATATTCTGTGGTATTCTGTAATTGCTATGTGAGCGACTGTGCTGGTGGTTCTATCATGATGGTAACAGTTTTTTCACAAGCTCGAGCTTGCTTCTGATAACCTTTGATTTCGTAAATGCCACCATTCCAATCGAATCGTAGCGCCAAATGATAGGTCAATGGGATAGCTCGCATGTTATGCAGCCAGCAAAATCCCATGATTCCCAAATAATAGAATTTTGCATTGATAACGCAAAATACTACGTCAACCGTTACTGGTCCAACAGTAATAGGAAGTATGATTTTTCTGGCACATTCTTCTTTAAAGCCATTGAAACCACTGACATCATGTCACTAGGCTGTACCTTATCAGCCAGTCCCATCTGATTAATTATACCCTGGAAGAGTTATTCGATACTACCGTCAGTATGTAGCACGACATTTCAAATTTTCAGCGTGATCACGAGTGCATCATGATGTGGAAACTTGACATGACAAACTTCACAATCATCAAAGAAGATCCCTATGAGTTGAGAACTAAATGCGGGGAGTAACCAAGCTTCTTTATCGACCATGGATAAATCGTGGCATTAGCCGTGATGTCATCCTTTGGATCTGACCGATCTGTTAACTGTATGAGGCTTGACAAAGTGGCTGAGGAAAATGTGGCATAAATGTTTTTCTTTTGTCGTTCCTTCTATCTGTACGATCTCAGTAGTAAGCTTGCAACTCCCATTGTTATAACTTTCAACGTCCACTATGTACTCATGCATTTGTCCACCCGTAAAAAATATATTCCAACAATTGATGTAAAGCGAATCAACATTTTGTGTCATGATGTCGGACTTTATGGTGTATGTAATATGGTTTGCTTCTGATGGGTTAAAGATATTGGGAATTTTGGAAAAAATTATCCTTTTGAAGTGAGGATACAAGCTAGCTATTGTAGCAGTCATCTTTGGAAGATAGGGCTTGGGCATATTACTACCTCTCCGAGTTCGATCATCATTAGATTTGGTCTGCTTTCAGTCTCCTCCGTGATCTTCAGCATGATTGAAATCTTGCTCTATGGATTGATCTCTTACTATCAAGGTTGATTATTGGGTTTTTTGCCTTTTAGACACTATCCTTTCGAGGTCGATATATCTGTTTACCTTTTTGATCATGTCTTCCAAGGTCGTAGGTTTGCTTAGAATTAGGTGCTCCTTCGCTCTTCCATCCACGAGCAATGCATTGGTAAAGGCCAAAATAGTCGGTCAACTTTTTTACCAACTTTAAGAATTTCATTGTAAATGTTTCGAGCATCTCTCCTGGTCCTTAATTAAGGCTTAACAGGGAATATATATTCTCCTCTTTGACTTTATTGCGCTAGTAATTCTTGACAAAGAGTTTTCACAACTGTTTAAAAGTTGTAATGTACCCATCTTGTAATGAGTGGAACCATCGCAAAGGTTCGCCTTGTAGGCTAGTAGGAAAGATACAACATAAAATATGGTTGGATATAGAGTGTAAGCCTAGAGCGTCCTGAAATTCTTGAACGTGCTCCACAGGATCATTTCCCATGTATTTTTAGATTTTTGGGGTGTTGAAACTGGTGGGACTTCGTCGTCCAATAGTTCCTAAGCGATCAAACTTTTATTTAGTCTGTTACGAATGCCTTTAACGGTTTGAACTTGGGCTTCGAACAATTCTTTGATATGCTTTTCAACATGTTTATGAGTCACATAATGACAAGCTGTGATGGTCTGGCGTGGGTTGTGTCCTTCACGAGGATTGTGGTTGCTACTTCCTAAACTCAGTCGCTCACGTGCTGGAATACAAACTTTTCTACAGGGTAGATCTTCTGCTTGTCAGACTCCAACAAGATCGCCAACAACTTCTTGGCGGACTTCTTGTATCTGGATAAGATCGACCCCCTGCTGATTATGATTAGATCGAACATCACCTCCCAAGATGTTAGCGTGGGGTCCTAGTCTGTCTCAAATGAAAGCTCGTGAGGTGGCTGGTAGCACTCCTTTGTTCTTCTGGGCTGTAATCTGTTGTCCCTACAGAACTTTCAACGCATCTTGCAAACCCGCCAGCTACTATTCTAGAGTGGCTCATCTTTCTGTCTTGGAGTATAAAGTAGCCCGTAATTCTACAAGCCCGGTGTATCCTTCTATTAGGCCAATAGACTGAATCTGGTATAGCATTCTGTGAAGAGAGTAGGTATCAACTGTTTTTGGGAACTGTGGCTTAAAAAAATTTGTTCCCACAAACGGCGCCAAATGTAATTGCATAATTTTGTAATCTAAACTTAGTCTTTACACTAATGTTAATCAGAACATTAATTAGCGATAAATAATTGCTAACACAAAGTTTAGCGTGGAAAATCTTTGAATAGGTTAAAAACCATGACCTCTCTTAAGAGTTTTAGAAAAAGAGAGATTTTACTATAGATTACTAGCTATTACAAATGATGTTTTAAGTAGTTTTGTATAAAGTTTGAGAAAGGATTCATTTGTCATTCATCTGGAATTCTCTAGTCTTATTAATAGGTATTATAATATGACCGTTTGGCGGCCATTATTATTCTGAATGATGGACGTTACAATATAGATTTGATATTCTGAAGAGATGTTACCAAATGAATCACAATATCCCAGTTTTAATTTTTGACCGGTACGAATTTTGTATCTCTCTGATAGTTTAGATCACAATTCTGAGAAACATGGCTACTGGCAACTCGTTTGATATGTTAGATCGCTTTTAAGAATTTATTTTCAAACAACAACTCCCTAGGATGACCAAATAAATCACGATACTCCCGATTTGAATTTTTGAACGGTTTAGATATCTCACCTCTCTGTTACTTTTAGATTGTAATTCTTTGAAGCCTGGCAACCGAAAAATTATTTAAGAGGTTTTATCACTTTTAAGAGTTTCTTTTTGACTGACAACATTCTAGGATTATTGCCAAATGAATCACAATACTCCCAATTTTAATTTTTGACCGGTACAGATTTTGTACCTCACCATTGCTTTAGATTGTAATTCTAAGAAGCTTTGCTGTCGGTAACTTGTTTGAGGGGTTGGAGAGCTTTAAAGAGCTTGATTTTGACAAGAAACTCACCAGGATAGTTACCAAATTAATCGCGATACTTCCAGAGTAAATTTTTGACCGATACAGATTTTAGACCTCTCCATTGCGTTAGATCATAATTCTGAAAAGCTTGGCTACCAAAAATTTATTTGTGAGGTTGGATATCTTTTAAGATCTTCTTTATGACCAATAGCTCCCTAAGATAGTTATCAAATTAATCCCGATACTCCCAATATGAATTTTTGATCGGCATGGATTTCTTAGCTCTCTAATGCTTTAGATCGTAATTCTGAGAAGCTTGGCTACCGACAACTCGTTTGTGAGGTTGGATCTTTTCTTAAGAGTTTCTTTTTGGCTCACAATATTTGAGGATTGTTGCTAAATGAATCGATATACTCCCGGTTTCAATTTTTTACCGGTACGGATTTCGTAACTCTCCGTTGCTTTAGATTATAATTTTTAGTAGCTTGGCTACCGATAACTCGTTTGAGAGGTTGGATTTCTTTTAAGAGTTCCTCTTTGGCCGACAACTCCTAAGGATAGTTACCAAATTAAACGCGATACTCATGGCAAGAATTTTTGAATAGTATGGATTTCGCACCTCTCCATTGCTTTAGATCGTAATTCTAAGAAGTTTGGTTAACGGAAACTCATTTTAGTGGATGGATTTCTATTAAGAATTTCTTTTCAACCTGCAATATTCTAGAATTGTTGCAAAATGAATCGCAATAGTTCCGGTTTCAATTTTTTACCAGTACGGATTTTGTATTTCTTCGATGGTTTATCGACAACTCGTATGAGAGGATGGATCACGGTTAAGAGTTTCTTCGTGATAGACAACACGCTTGGATAGTTACTAAATGAATCGTAATACTCCCGGTTTAAATTTTTGAACGGTATGGATTTCATACCTCTCCGCTGATTTAGATCGTAATTCTGAGAAGTTTGGCTACCGGCAACTCGTTTGAGAGGTTGGATCGATTTTAGGAGTTTCTTTTCGATGGTCAACATTCAATGATTACTACCAAATGAATCGCAATAATCTCGGTTTCAATTTTTGACCGGTACGAATTTCGCATCTCTACATTTGTTTAGATAACAATTATGAGAAGTTTAGCTACCAGACACTCCTTTTAAAGGTTGAATCACTTTTAAGAACTTATTTTTGACCGACAACTACCTATGATAGTTACCAATCAAATTGCGATACTCTCAGTTTGAATTTTTGGCCGGTGCAAATTTCGCACCACACTATTGCTTTATATCGTAATTATGAGAAACTTTGCTACCGACAACTCGTTTGAGAGGTTGGATCGGATTAAAGAGTTTCTTTTCGACCGACAATATTCTTGGATTGTTACCAAATGAATCGCAATACTCCTGATTTCAATTTTTAACCGATATGGATTTTGGATCTCACTGATGGTTTTGATCAAAATTTTGTGAAGCTTGGCCACCGGCAACTTCGTTTGAGAGGTTAAATCGCTTTTAAGAGTTTTTTTTTTCATCCAACAAGACCCAAGGATTGTTATCAAATTAATCATAATACACCCAGTTTCAATTTTTGAAAAGTACAGAATTTGGACCACTTCGTTGCTTTATTTCGTTATTCTAAGAAACTTGGCGGCTACCGGCAAGTCGTTTGAGAGGTTGGTTCATTTTTAAGAGTATATTTTCGACCTACGACACTCTAGGATAGTTACGAAATTAATCGTGATACTCCCAGTTTGAATTTTTGATAGGTATGGATTTCGCACAACTCTATTGCTTTAGATTGTAATCCTGAAAAGCTTGGCTACCGGTAACTTGTTTGAGAGGTTGGATCACTTTAAAGAGTTTTTTTTCAATCGAAAACTACCTAGGATAGTTACCAAAAAAATTGCGATACTCCAGGTATGAGTTTTTTACCGGTATAGATTTCGCACTTCTCCGTTGCTTTTGATAATAATTATGGGAAATTTGGCTACCGGAAACTCGCTTGAGAGGTTGGATCGCTTTTGAGAGTTTTTTTACTAACAACACGCAAGGATAGTTACCAAATGAATCGTAATGCACTCGGTTTCAGTTTTTGAAATGTATGGAATTCATACCTCTCCGTTGATTTATATCGCTATTTTGAGGAACTTGGTGGCTACCGGCAAGTTGTTTCAGAGGTTGGATTGTTACAAAATGAATCGAGGTACTCCCAGTTAAACTTTTTGACATGTACGGATTTTGTACCTTTCAGTTTCTTTTGATTGTAATTCGGAGAAGCTTGGCTACCAACAACTACCTAGGATAGTTGCCAAATAAATTACGATACTTCAGATATAAATTTTTTACCGGTATGGATTTTGTACCTCTCTGTTGCTTTTGATTGTAATTCAGAGAAATTTGGCTACTGAAAACTCGTTTGAGAGGTCGGATAGCATTTAAAAGTTTCTTTTCGTCCGACAACATTGTAGGATTGTTACTAAATGAATTGTAATACTTCCTATTTCAATTTTTGATTGGTACGGATTTTGCACCTCTCCGATAGTTTAGAGTACCATTCTATGAAGCTTGGCTACCAATAACTTGTTTGAGAGGATGGATTGCTTTTAAAAGTTTATTTAAGACCAACAACTCCTTAGGATAGTTTCGAAATTAATTGCGATACTCCTGGTTTGAATTTTTTACTGGTATGAATTTCGCACCTCTCCATTGCTTTAGATCGTAATCCTTTAAAGTTTGGCTACCAGAAAATTGTTTAAGAGGTTTTATCACTTTTAAGAGAATCCTTTTTACTGATAACATTCTATGATAGTTTCAAAATAAATCAGGATACTCCCAGCTTAAATTTTTGATAGGTACGGATTTCGTACCTCTCTGCTGCTTTAGATTGTAATTCTGAGAAGTTTGACGGCTACAGGCAACTCGTTTGCGAGGTTAGATCGCTTTAAAGAGTTTCTTTTCAACCGACAACTACCTAGGATAATTACCAAATAAATTGCGATAATCCAGTTATAAATTTTTGACCAGTATGGATTTCGCACCCCTCCGTTGTTTATGATTGCAATTCTAAGAAATTTGGCTACCAAAAACTCGTTTAAGAGGTTGGATCGCTTTTAAAAGTTTCTTTTCTACCAATAACATTCTATGATTGCTACCAAATAAATCGCAATACTCTCAGTTTCAATTTTTGACCGGTAGAGATTTCGCATCTCTCCTATTGTTTAGATAACAATTCTTAGAAGCCTGGCGACTGGCAACTCGTTTGTGAGGTTGGATCGCTTTTAAATTTTTTTTTTACCGACAACACGCAAGGATAGTTACCAAATGAATCGTAATACACTCGGTTTAAATTTATTAAATGTATGGAATTCGTACCTCTCCGTTGCTCTATATCGTTATTCTAAGAAATTTAGCAGCCACCGGCAAGTTGATTGTGAGGTTGGATCATTTTTAAGAGTTTCTTTTCTGCCAACAACACTTTAAGATAGTTACAAAATGAATTGCGATACTTTTAATTTCATTTTAAGATAGTTACAAATTTCGCACCTCTGCGTTGCTTTAGATCGTAATTCTGAGAAGTTCGGTAGCTACCTACAACTTGTTTGAGAGGATGGATCGCTTTGAAGAGTTTCTTTTAAATTGACAACTACCTAGGATAATTACCAAATAAATTGCGATACTCCAGGAATGAATTTTCTACCGGTATGAATTTTGCACCCCTCCGTTGCCTTTGATTGTAATTCTTTAAAATTTAGCTATCAGAAACTCATCAGAGAGGTTGGATCACTTTTAAAAGTATCGTTTCGACCGATAACATTCTAAGATATTTCCCAAATTAATAGCAATACTCTCAGTTTCAATATTTGACCGGTACAGATTTCGCATCTCTCATATTATTTAGATAAGAATTCTTAGAAGCCTGTCTACTAGCAACTCATTTGAGAGGTTGGATCGCTTTTAAGAAAAAACAATTACCAGCAACACGCAAGGATAGTTACCAAATGAATCGTAATACACTCGGTTTTAATTTTTGAAAAGTATGGAATTCGCACCTCTTTGTTGCATTAAATCTTTATTCTAAGAAACTTGGCGGCTGCTGGCAAGTTGATTGTGAGGTTGGATCATTTTTTAGAGATTCTTTTTCACTAACAACACTTTAGGATAGTTACAAAAATGAATCGTGATATTTCCATTTTCAATTTTTGTTAGGTACGGATTTTGCACCTCTCTGCTGCTTTAAATCGTAATTCTGAGAAGTTTGGCGGCTACTGGCAATTCGTTTGAGAGTTTAGATTGCTTTGAAGAGCTTCTTTTTAACCGACAACTACCTGGGATAGGTGCCTAATATATCGCGATACTTCAGGTATTAATTTTAGACCTGCATGGAGTTCGCGCCCTTCTGTTGCTTTTGATTGTAATTCTGTGAAATTCAGCTACCGGAAGCTCGTTCGAGAGGTTTGATCGCTTTTAAAAGATTCTTTTGACCGATAATATTCTAGGATTGTTACCAAATAAATTGCAATACTCACAGTTTCGATCTTTGACCGTTACAGGTTTAGCATCTCACCTATTGTTTATATAACAATTCTTAGAAGCCTGACTGCTAGCAACTCGTTTGAGAGGTTGGATCACTTTTAATATTTTTTTTTACCTACAACATGCAAAGATAGTTACCAAATGAATCGTAATACACTCGGTTTCAATTTTAGAAAAGTATGGAATTCGCATCTCTACGTTGCTTTATATCATTATTCTAAGAAACTTGGTGGCTACCAACAAGTTGATTGTGAGGTTGGATCATTTTCAAGAGTTTCTTTTCTACTAACAACACTCTAGGATAGTTACAAAATGAATCGCGATACTTCCATTTTCCTTTTTTGACGGGTATAAATTTCGTACCTCTCCGTTGCTTTAGATCGTAATTCTGAAAAGTTTTACTGCTACCGGCAATTTGTTTGAGATGTTGGATCGCTTTGAAAAGTTTCTTTTCAACCGACAACTACCTAGGATAGTTAGCAAATAAATCGAGATACGCCTGGTATGAATTTTTTTTCGGTATGGATTTTGCACCCCTCCGTTGCTTTGGATTATAATTCTGAGAAATTCGGCAACCAAAAACTCGTCTGAGAGGCTGAATTGCTTTTAAAAGTTTCTTTTCGACCAATAATATTCTAGGATTGTTACCTAATAAATCACAATAATTTTAGTTTCAATTTTTGACTGGTACAAATTAAGCATCTCTCGTATTGTTTAGATAACAATTCTAAGAAGCCTGACTCTACTAGCAACTCGTTTGAGAGGTTGGATCAGTTTTAAGATATTTTTTTATCGACAACACACAAGGATTGTTACCAAATGAATCATAATACACTCGGTTTCAATTTTTGAAAAGTATGGAATTTGCAACTCTCCGTTACTTTATATCGCTATTCTAAGAAACTTGGCGGCTTCCGGCAAGTTGATTGTGAGGATGGATCTTTTTTAAGGGTTTCATTTTTACCAACAACACTCTAGTGTAGTTACAAAATGAATCACGATACTTCAATTTTGAGGTATGGATTTCGTATCTCTCCGTTGCTTTAGATCATAATTTTGAGAAGTTTTGCAGCAACTGACAACTTTTTTGAGAGGTTGGATCGCTTTGAAGAGTTTCTTTTCAACCGACTACTACTTAGGATAGTTGCCAAATAAATCATGATACTCCAGGTTTGAATTTTTTACTGGAATGGATTTCGCACCCATCCATTCCGCTTGATTGTAATTCTAAGAAATATGGCTAACGAAAACTCATTTGAGAGTTTGGATCACCTTCAAAAGTTTCTTTTGAACCAATAATATTATAGGATTATTTCCAAATAAATCTCAATACTCTCAGTTTCAATTTTTTATCGGTACTGATTTAGCATCTCTCCTATTGTTTAGATAATAATTCTTTGAAGCCTGTAAACTAGCAACTCATTTGAGAGGTTGGATCGCTTTTAAGATTTTTTTTACCGACAACATGCAAGGATAGTTAACAAATGAATTGTAATACACTCGGTTTTAATTTTTGAAAAGTATCAAATTCGCACCTCTCCGTTGCTTTATACTATTATTCTTAGAAACTTTGCGGCTAACGGGAATTTGATTGTGAGGTTGGATCATTTTTTAGAGTTTCTTTTCGACCAACAACACTCTAGGATAGCTACAAAATGAATCGAGATACTTCTATTTTTAATTTTTGACAGGTACGGATTTTGTGCCTCCCCATTGCTTTTGATCTTAATTCTGAGAAGTTTGGCGGCTACCGGCAACTTGTTTGTGAGGTTAGATTACTTTGATGATTTTCTTTTCAATCGACAACTACCTAGAATAGTTACCAAATAAATTGTGATACTCCACGTATGAATTTTTGAACGGTATGGATTTCACACACCTCCGTTACTTTTGATTGTAATTCTATAAAATTAGGCTTCTGGAGACTTGGTTGAGAGGTTGGATCGCTTTCAAAAGTTTCTGTTCAACCTATAATATTCTAGGATTGTTACCAAATAAATCACAATACTTTCACTTTCAATTTTTGATCGGTACAGATTTAAAATCTCTCCAATTGTTTAGATAATAATTCTTAAAAACCTGGCTACTAGCAACTCATTTGAGAGGCTGGATCGCTTATAAGATTAATTTTTACTAACAATGCCCAAGGATAGTTACCAAATGAATTGTAATACACTTGGTTTCAATTTTTGAAAATTATGGCATCGCACCTCTCCGTTGCTTTATAGCGTTATTGTAAGAAACTTGGCGGCTACCGGCAAGTTGATTGTGAGGTTGGATCATTTTTAAGAGTTTTTTATTTACCAACAACACTCTATCATAGTTACCAAATGAATCGGGTTACTTAATTTTTCAATTTTCGACAGGTACGAATTTCGCACCTCAGCGTTGCTTTAGATCATAATTTTGAGAAGTTTTAGCGGCTACAAACAACTTGTTTGAGAGGTTGGATCGCTTTGAAGAGTTTCTTTTCAACCGATTAATTCCAAGGATAGTAGCCAAATAAATCGTGATACTCCAGGTATGAATTTTTTACCGCTATGGATTTCGCACACATCCGTTGCTTTTGATTGTAATTCTAAGAAATATGGCTACCAGAATTTTTTTTGAGAGGTCGGATCGCTTTCAAATGTTTCTTTTTGACCGATAATATTCTAGGAATGTTACCAAATAAATTGCAATACTCTCAGTTTGAATTTTTGACCGGTACAGATTTTTGCATCTCTCATATTGTTTACATAACAATTCTCAGAAGCTTGGCTATTAGCAACTCATTTGAGAGGTTGGAACGCTTTTAAGATTTTTTTTTACCGACAACACACAAGGATAGTTAGCAAATGAATCTTAATACACTCTGTTTCAATTTTAGAAATGTATTGAATTCACACCTCTCCGTTGCTTTATATCGCTATTCTGAGAAACTTGGCGGCTACCGACAAGTTGATTGTGTGGTTGGATCATATTTAAGAGTTTCTTTTTGACCAACACTACTCTAGGATAATTACAAAATGAATCGAGATACTCCCATTTTCAATTTTTGACAGGTACATATTTTGTATTTCACCGTTGCTTTAGATCGTAATTCTGTAAAGTTTTGGGACTACCGGCATCTTGTTTGAGAGGTTGGATGGCTTTGAAGAGTTTCTTTTCAACCGATAACTACTTAGGATAGTTAGTAAATAAATCGTGATACTCTTGGTATAAATTTTTGTCCAGTATGGATTTCGCACCCTTCCGTTGCTTTTGATTGTATTTCTGAAAAATTTGGAAACCGGAAAATCGTTGGGGAGGTTGGATCATATTTAAAAGTTTCTTTTCGCCCGAAAATATTCTAGGATTGTTACCAAATAAATTGTAATACTTTCAGCTTCAATTTTTGACTGGTACAGATTATGCATCAATTGTATTGTTTAGATAATAATTCTTAGAAGCCTGACTACTAGCAACTCGTTTGAAAGCTTGGATCGCTTTTAAGATATTTTTTTACCAACAACATGCAAGGATAGTTACCAAATGAATCGTAATACACTCGGTTTCAATTTTAGAAAATATAGAATTCGTGCCTCTCCGTTGCTTTATATCGTTATTCTAAGAAACTTGGCGGCTTCCGACAATTTAATTGTGGGGTATGATCATTTTAAAGAGTTTCTTTTCGACCAACAACAATTTAGGATAGTTACAAAATGAATCGCGATACTTCCCTATTCAATTGTTGATAGGTACGGATTTCACACCCCACCGTTGCTTTAGATTGTAATTTTGAGTAGTTTGGTGGCTACCAATAATTTATTTGATAGGTTGGATCGCTTTGATGATTTTCTTTTCAACCGACAACTACCTAGGATAGTTACCAAATAAATTGCGATGCACAAGGTATGAATTTATGACCGGTATAGATTTCACACACCTCCGTTGCTTTTGATTGCATTTCTAAGAAATTTGGCTTTCGGAAACTTGTTTGAGTGGTTGGATCGCTTTCATAAGTTTCTTTTCGACTAATAATATTCTAGGATTGTTACCAAATAAATCACAATACTCTCAGTTTCAATTTTTGATCGGTATAGATTTAATATCTCTCCTATTGTTTAGATAACAATTCTTAGAAGCCTAGCTTCTAGCAACTTATTTGAAAGGTTGGATCACTTTTAAGATTTTTTTTACCGACAATACGCAAGGATAGTTACAAAATGAATCACAATAAACTCGGTTTCAATTTTTGAAAAGTATGGAATCGCACCTCTCCGTTGCATTATATCGTTATTGCAAGAAACTTGGCGGCTACCGACAAGTTGATTATGAGGTTGGATCATTTTTAAGAGTTTGTTTTTGACCAAAAACACCCTAGGATAGTTACAAAATGAATCGCGATACTTCAATTTTCAATTTTTGACAGGTACGGATTTCGCACTTCTCCTTTGCTTTAGATTGTAATTTTGAGAAGTGTTGCGGCTACCGCCAACTTGTTTTCGAGGTTGGATCGCTTTCAAGAGTTTCTTTTCAACCGACAACTACCTAGGATAGTTACCAAATAAATTGCGATACTCAAGGTATGAATTTTTGTCGGGTATGTATTTCGCACCGCTTCATTGCTAATGATAGTAATTCTAGGAAATTTCGCTATCGAAAATTCTTTTGAGAGATTGGATCGCTTTTAAATGTATCCTTTTGGGCGATAATATTCTAAGATTGTTACCAAATAAATCGCAATACTTTCAGTTTAAATTTTTATCAGGTACAGATTTGGCATTTCTCCTATTGTTTAGACAACAATTCTTAGAAGCCTGACCACTAGCAACACGTTTGAGAGCTCGGATCGCTTTTATGATTTTTTATGACCGACAACACGCAAGGATAATATACGAATGAATTGTAATACACTCGGTTTCAATATTTTAAAAGTATGGAATTCGCACCTCTCTGTTGCTTTATATCGTTATTCTAAGAAATTTAGCGACTACCAGCAAGTTGATTGTGAGGTCGGATCATTTTTATGAGTTTCATTTTGACCAACAACACTCTAGCATAATTACAAAATGAATCGCGATACATCCATTTGCAATTTTTGACAGGTATAGATTTCGCACCTCGCCCTTGCTTTAGATCATAATTCTGAGAAGTTTGGCGGCTACCGACAGCTTGTTTGAGAGGTTGGATGACTTTGAAGATTTTTTTTTCAGCAGACAACTAGCTAGGATAGTTACCAAATAAATCGCGATACTCCAGGAATGAATTTTTGACAGGTATGGATTTCGCGCACATCAGTTGTTTTTAATTGAAATTCTAAGAAATATTGCTACGGGAAACCCGTTTCAGAGGTTGGATCACTTTCAAAAGTTACTTTTCGACCAAAAATATTATAGGATTGTTACCAAATAAATCAAAATACTCTCAGTTTCAATTTTTGACCGTTACAGATTTAGCATCTCTCCTATTGTTTAGACAACAATTCTTAAAAGCCTGGTTACTAGAAACTCATTTCTGAGGAAGGATCACTTTTAATATTTTTTTTACCGACAACACACAGGGATAGTTACCAAATTAATCGTAATACACACGGTTTCAATTTTTGAAAAGTATGGAATTTACACCCCTTCGCTGAATTAAATCGCTATTCAAAGAAACTTGGCGGCTGCCGACAAGTTGATTATGAGGTTGGATCGTTTTTAAGAGTTTCTTTTCGACCAACAATACTATAGGATAGTTACAAAATGAATCGCGATACTTATATTTTCAATTTTTTACAGGTACGGATTTCATACCTTTTCGTTGCTTTAGACTGTAATCTGAGAAGTTGTGCGGCTACCGACAACTTGTTTGAGAGGTTGGATTGCTTGGAAGATTTTCTTTTCAGCCGACTACTACCAAGGATAGTTACCGAATAAATTGCGATACTCCAGGTATGAATTTTTTACCGATATAGATTTCACACCCCTCCGCAGCTTTTGATTGTAATTCTAAGAAGTTTGGCTACCGGGAACTTGCTTGAGAGGTTGGATCACTTTCAAGAGTTTCTTTTAGACCGATAATATTTCAGGATTATTACCAAATAAATCACAATAATCTCTGTTTAAATTTTTGACCGACACGGATTTTGCATCTCTCCTATTATTTTGACAACAATTCTTAGATGCCTGGCTAATAACATCTCATTTGAGAGGTTGGATCACTTTTAAGATTTTTTTTAGCGATAACACAAAAGTATAGTTACCAAATGAATCATAATACACTCAATTTATATTTTTGAAAAGTATGGACTTCGCACCTCTCCGTTGCTTTAAATCATTATTCTAAGAAACTTGGCGGCTACCGGCATGTTGATTGTTAGGATGGATCATTTTTAAGAGTTTCTTTTCAACCAACAACACTCTAGGATAGTTAAAAAATGAATCGGGATAATTCCATTTTCAATTTTTGACAGGTGCGGATTTAACAGCTTTCTGTTGCTTTAAATCGTAATTCTTTGAAGTTTGGTCGCTACCGGTAACATGTTAGAGAGGTTGGACCGTTTTGATGATTACCCTATCAACCGACAACTACCTAGGATAGTTACCAAATAAATCGCGATACTCCAGGTATGAATTTTTGACCGGTATTGATTTCGCACCCCTCCGTTGCTTTTGATTGTAATTATGAGAAATTTGGCTATCGGAAACTCGCTTGAGAGGTTGGATCTCTTTTAAAAGTTTCTTTTCGATCGATAACTTTTTATGATTGTTACCAAATAAATCTCAATACTCTCAGTTTCCATTTTTGACTGGTACAGATTTAACATCTCTCCTATTGTTTTGATAATAATTCTTAGAAGACTGGCTACTAGCAACTCGTTTGATAGGTTGGATCTCTTTTAAGATTTTTTTTTACCAAAAACACGCTAGGATAGTTACCAAATGAATCGCAATTCACTCGGTTTCAATTTTAGAAAAGTATGGAATTCGCACCTCTCCGTTGCTTTATATTGTTATTCAAAGAAACTTGGCAGCTACCGACAAGTTGATTATGAGGTTGGATAGCCGCCAAGTTGATTGTGAGGTTTGATTATTTTTAAGTGTTTCTTTTCGATCAACAACACTCTTGGATAGTTACAAAATGAGTCGCGGTACTTCTATTTCCAATTTTTTTCATATACGGATTTCGCACCTCTCCGTTGCTTTAGATCATAATTTTGAGAAGTGTGGCGGTTACCGATAACTTATTTTTAAGTTTGGTTCGCTTTGAAGAGTTTCATTTCAACCAACAGCTACCTAGGATAGTTACCAAATAAATTGCGATCCTCCAGGTATGAATTTTTGACCGGTATGGATTTTGAACCCTTCCGTTGCTTTTGATTGTAATTTTGAGAAATTTGGCTACCGGAAACTCATTTGAGAGGTTGGATCGCTTTCAAAAGTTACTTTTCGACCAATAATATTTTTGGATTTTTACCAAATAAATCGTAATACTCTCAGTTTCTATTTTCTACCGGTACAGATTTAACATCTTTCATATTCTTTAGATAACAATTCTTAGAAGCCTGACAACTAGCAACTCGTTTGAGAGGCTGTATCATTTTGAAGATTTCTTTTTACCGACAAGACGCTAGGATAGTTACCAAATGAATCGTAATACACTCGGTTTTAATTTTATGAAAGTATAAAATTTGTACCTCTCCGTTGCTTTATATCGTTATTCAAAGAAACTTGGCTTTTACCAGCAAGTAGATTGTGAGGTTGGAATCTTTTTAATAGTTTATTTTTTACCAACAACACTCTAGGATAGTTACAAAATGAATCGTGATGCTTCAATTTTCAAATTTTGACAGGTACAGATTTCGTACCTCTTCGTTGCTTTTGATCGTAATTCTGAGAAGTTTAGCTGCTACCGGTAACTTGTTTGGGAGGTAGGATCACCTTGAAGAGTTTCCATTCTACTGACAACTACCTAGGATAGTTACCAAATAAATTGCGATACTCTAGGTATTAATTTTTGACCGGCATGGATTTCGTACCCTTTCGTTGATTTTGATTGTAATTCCGAGAAATTTGGCTACCGTAAAATTGTTTGAGAGGTTGGATCGCTTTAAAAAGTTTCTTTTCGACCGATAACATTCATGGATTGTAACAAAATAAATAGCAATACTCTCTGTTTCAATTTTTTACCTGTACAGATTTTGCATATCTCCTATTGTTTAGATAACAATTCAAAGAAGTCTGGCAACTAGCAACTCGTTTGAGAGGTTGGATCACTTTTAAGATTTTTTTTTACCGACATAACGCAAGGATAGTTATCAAATGAATCGTAATACATTCGGTTTCAATTTTTGAAAAGTATGCAATTCGCACCTCACCATTACTTTATATTGTTATTCTAAGAAACTTGGCGGCTACAGACAAGTTGAGTGTGAGGTTAGATCATTTTATAGAGTTTCTTTTCGACAACTAACAATATAGGATAGTTAAAAAATGAATCGTGATACTTTCATTTCCAATCTTTGACAGGTATGAATTTTGCAATTCTCTGTTACTTTAGATCGTAATTCTGTTAAGTGCTGCGGCTACCGGCAACTTGTTTGAAAGTTTGGATCACTTTGAAGAGTTTCTTTTCAACCGACAACTACTTAGGATAGTTACCAAATAAATCGCAATACTCCAGGTATGAATTTTTGCCCGGTATGGATTTCGCACCCCTCCGTTTCTTTTGATTGTAATTTTGTGAAATTTGGCAACCGATAACACGTTTAAAAGGTTCAATCACTTTTAAAAGATTCCTTTCGACTGATTATATTTTAGGATTCTTACCAAATAAATCACAATACTCTCAACTTCATTTAAGAGGTTGGACCGCTTTTAAGATTTTTGTTAACCGACAACATGCAAGGATAGTTAGCAAATGAATCGTAATACACTGGGTTTCAATTTTTGAATAGTATGGAATTCGTACCTATCCGTTGCTTTATATCGTTATTCAAAGAAACTTTGTGGCTACCGGCAAGTTGATTGTGAGGTTGGATCATTTTTTAGAGTTTCTTTTTGGCCAACAACACTCTAAGATAGTTACAAAATGAACCGCGATACATCCATTTAAAATATTTGACATTTACGGATTTTGTACCTCTCCGTTGCTTCAGATCGTAATTCTGGGAAGTTTGGTGGCTACCGACAACTTGTTTGAGTGGTTAGATAGATTTGATGATTTTATTTTCTACCTAAAACTATCTAGGATAGTTACCAAATAAATCTCGATACTCCAGGTATGAATTTTTGACCAGTATGGATTTCGCGCCCCTCTTTTGCTTTTGATTGTAATTCTAAGAAATTTGGCAGCCGGAAACTTGTTTGTGAGTTTGGATCGCTTTTGAAAGTATCTTTTTGACCGATAATATTCAAGGATTGTTACCAAATAAATCGCAATATTTTCAGTTTCAATTTTTAACTGGTACTGATTTAGCATCACTCCTATTGTTTAGATAGTAATTCTCAGAAGCTACTAGCAACTCCTTTGAGAGCATGGATTGCTTTTAAGATTTTTTTTTACCAACAACACTCAAGGATAGTTACCAAATGAATTGTAATACACTCGGTTTCAATTTTTGAAAAATATGGAATTCGTACCTCTCCGTTACTTTATATCGTTATTCTAAGAAACTTGGCGGCTACCAACAAGTTGATTGTGAGGTTGAATCGCTTTTAAGAGTTAATTTTTAACCAACTACACTCTAGGATAGTTACAAAATGAATCGTGATACTTCTATTTTCAATTATTAACAGGTACGAATTTCACACCTCTCCATTGCTTTAGATCGAAGTTCTGAGAAGTGTTGTGGCTTCCAACAACTTGTTTAGGAGGTTGGATAACTTTAACGGGTTTCTTTTCAGCCGACAACTACCTAGGCTAGTTACCAAATAAATTACGATACTCCAGGTATGAATTTTTATACAGTATGGAATTCGCACCCTTTCGTTGCTTTTGAATGTAATTCTGAGAAATTTGGCTTTCGAAAACTCGTTTGAGAGGTTGGATCGCTTTAAAAAGTTTTTTTTTTACCGATAATATTCTAGGATTGATACCAATAAGTCACGGTACTTTCAGTTTCAATTTTTAACTAGTACAGATTACGTATCTCTCCTATTGTTTAGATAATAATTCTTAGAAGCCTAACTACTAGCAACTCATTTAAGAGCTTGGATCGCTTTTAAGATATTTTTTTACCGACAACATGCAAGGATAGTTACCAAATGAATTGTAATACACACGATTTCAATTTTGGAAACGCATGGAATTCGCACCTCTTCGTTACTTTATATCGTTATTCAAAGAAACTTGGTGGCTACTGGCAAGATGGTTGTGAGGTTGGATCATTTTTAAGAGTTTCTTTTTGGCCAACAACACTCAAGGATAGCTACAAAATGAATCGCGATACTTTAATTTAAATTTTTTGACAGGTACGGATTTTGCACCTCTCCATTGCTTTAGATCGTAATTTAGAGAAGTATTACGACTAACGGTAACTTGTTTAAGGGGTTGGATCACTTTGATAAGTTTCTTTTCAGTCGACAACTACCTAGGATTGTTACCAAATAAATCGCGATACTCCAGGTATGAATTTTTGACCTGTATAGATTTCACACCCATCCGTTGCTTTTGATTGTAATTTTTTGAAATATGGCTACCGGAAACTCGGTTGAGAGGTTTGATCGCTTTTAAAAATTTCTTTTTGACCAAATTTTTTCTTGGATTGTTACCAAATAAATCACAATACTCTGAGTTTCAATTTTTTACCGGTACAAATTTAGCATCTCAACTATTGTGTATATAACAATTCTTATAAGCCTAGCTTCTAGCAACTCCTTTGAGAGGTTGGATCACTTATAAGATATTTTTTACCAACAACACGCAAGGATAGTTACCAAATGAATTATAATACAAACGGTTTCAATTCTTAAAAAGTATGGAATTCGCCCCTCTCCGTTATTTTATATTGTTATTCATTGAAACTTGGTGGCTATTGGCTAGTTGATTGTGAGGCTGGATCACTTTTAAGAGATTCTTTTCGACCAAAAACACTCTAGGATAGCTGCAAAATGAATCGCGATACTTCCATTTTTAATTTTTGACTGGTACGGATTGCGCACCTCTCCGTCGCTTTAGATCATAATTTTGAGAAAATTGGCGGCTACCGACAACTTGTTTGAGAGGTTGGATCGCTTTGAAGAGTTTTTTTTCAACAGACTACTACTTGGGATAGTTTTTAAATAAATCGCGATACTCCAGGTATGAATTTTTGACCTGTATTGATTTCGCACCCATCCGTTGCTTTTGATTGTAATTCTAAGAAATATGGCTACCGGAAACTCGGCTGAGAGGTTGGATCGCTTTCAAAAGTTTCTTTTCGACCAAAAATATTCTTGGATTGTTACCAAATAAATCACAATACTCTCTGCTTCAATATTTAACCGCTAATAATTTAGCATATCTCCTATTGTTTATATAACAATTCTTAGAAGCCTGGCCATTAGCAACTGATTTGAGAGGTTGGATCGCTTATAAGATTTTCTTTACCAGCAGCAGGTAAGGATAGTTACCAAATGATTTGTAATACACTCGGTTTCAATTTTTATAAAATATGGAATTCTCACCTCTCCGTTGTTTTATATCATTTTTCTAAGAAACTTGGCGGCTACCGACAAGTTGATTATGAGGTTGGATCATTTTTAAGAGTTTCTTTTCAGCCAACAAAACTCTAGGATAGTTACAAAATGAATCGCGATACTTCCATTTTAAATTTTTGGCAGGTACGGATTTTGTACCTCTCCGTTGCTTTAGATCAAAATTTTTAGAAGTTTGGCGGCTACCGACAACTTGTTTGAGAGTTTAGATCGCTTTGAAGAGCTTCTTTTCAACCGACTACTACTTAGGATAGTTACCAAATAAATCGTGATACTCCAGGTATGAATATTTGACCGGTATAGATTTCGCACCCATCCGTTGCTTTTGATTGTAATTTTAAGAAATATGGCTACCCGAAACTCGGTTGAGAGGTTGAATCACTTGCAAAAGTTGTTTTTCAACCGATAATATTCTAGGATTGTTACCAAAAAAATCACAATACTCCCAGCCTCAATTTTTGACAGGTACAGATTTAACATCTCTTCAATTGTTTAGATTACAATTTTTAGAAGCCTGGCTACTAGCAACTCATTTGAGGGGTTGGATCGCTTTTAAGATATGTGTTTATCGACAACACGCAAGGATAGTTACCAAATGAATCAAAATACAATCATTTTCAATTTATGAAAAGTATGGATTTCACACATCTCCGTTGCTTTATATCGTTATTCCATGAAGCTTGGCGGCTGCCGGCATGTTGATTGTGAAGCTGGATCATTTTTTAGATTTTCTATCCGACCAACAACACTCTAGGATAGTTACAAAATGAATCGCGATACATCCATTTAAAATTTTTGACAGGTATGGATTTCCCACCTCTCTGTTGCTTTAGATTGTAATTCTGGGAAATTTGGAGGCTATGACAACTTGTTTGAGAGGTTGGATCACTATGAAGATTTTTTTTTCAACCGACTACTACCTAGGATAGTTAATAAATAAATTCCAGGACTCCAGGTATGAATTTTTGACCGGTATGGATTTCAGACCCATCCGTTGCTTTTGATTGTAATTATAAGAAATATTCCTACCGGAAACTCGTTTGAGAGGTTGGATCACTTTCAAAAGTATCTTTTTGACCGATAATATTCTAGAATTGTTACCAAATAAATCATTATACTCTCATCCTCAATTTTTGACTATTATAGATTTAGCATCTCTCCTATTGTTTAGATAACAATTGCCAAAAGCCTGGCTAATATAATTTCATTTGAGAGGATGTATCGCTTTTAAGATTTTTTTGACCGACAACACGCTAGGATAGTTACCAAATGAATCACAATACACTCGGTTTCAATTTTTGAAAAGTATAGAATTCGCACATCTCCGTTGCTTTATATCGTTATTCAAAGAAACTTTGCGGCTACTGGCAAATTGATTAAGAGGTTGGATCATTTTTTAGAGTTTCTTTTTGACCAAAACACTCTAGGTTAGTTACAAAATGAATTGCGATACATCAATTTTCAATTTTTGACAAGTACGGATTTTGCACCTCTCCGTTGCTTTAGATCGTAATCCTGTGAAGTATTGCGGCTACCGGAAACTTCTTTGAGTGGTTCGATCGCTTTGAAGAGTTTCTTTTCAACCGACGACTAGGAAGGATAGTTACCAAATTAATCGCGATACTCCAGGTATGAATTTGTTTCCGGTATGGATTTCGCATCCCTCTGTTAGTTGTGATTGCAATTCTGAGAAATTTGGCAGCCGAAAACTTGTTGGAGAGGTTGGATAGCTTATAAAAGTTTCTTTTAGACCGATAATATTCTAGGATTGTTACTAAATAAATTGAAGTACTTTTAGTTTCAATTTTTTACTGGTACAGGTTTAGCATCTCTCCTATTGTTTAAATAATAATTCAGAGAAGCCTGACTACTAGCAACTCGTTTAAGAGCTTGGATCATTTTTAAGATATTTTATTACTAAAAAAAATGCAAAGATAGTTACCAAATGAATCGTAATACACTCGGTTTCAATTTTAGTAAAGTATGGTATTCGCACCTCTCCGTATTTTTTATCGTTGTTTAAAGAAACTTGGCGGCTACCGGCAAGATGATTGTGAGGATGGATCATTTTTAAGAGTTTCCTTTTGACCAATAACACTCTGATAGCTACAAAATGATTCGCGATACTTCCATTTTCAATTTTTGACAGGTACGGATTTCGCACCTCTCTTTTGCTTTAGACCGTAGTTTTGAGAAGTTTGGCGGCTACCGACAACTTGTTTGAGAGTTTGGATCGCTTTGAAGAGTTTCTTTTCAACCGACTACTACTTGGGATAGTTACCAAATAAATCGCGATACTCCAGGTATGAATTTTTGACCTGTATAGATTTTGCACCCATCCGCTGCTTTTGAATGTAATTATAAGAAATATGGATACCGGAAACTCGACTGGGAAGTCGGATCGCTTTCAAAAAAAATTTTTGGCCAAAAATATTCTTGGATTGTTACCAAATAAGTCACAATTCTCTCAGTTTCAATTTTTGACCGGTACAGATTTACCATATCTCTTATTGTTTATATAACAATTCTTAGAAGCCTGTTTACTAGCAACTCATTTGAGAGGTTGGATCGCTTATAAGATTTTTTTAACCAACAACACGCAAGGATAGTTATAAAATAAATTGTAATACACTCGGTTTCAATTTTTAAAAAGTATGCAATTCGCACCTCTCCGTTGTTTTATATCGTTATTCTAAGAAACTTGGCGGCTACCGTTAAGTTGATTGTGATGTTGGATCATTTTTAAGAGTTTGTTATCGACCAACAACACTCTAGGATAGCTACTAAATGAATCGCGATACTTTAATTTTCAATTTTTGACAGGTACGGATTTCGTACCTCTCCGTAACTTTAGATCGTAATTTTGATAAGTTTGGTGGCCACCGACAACTTTTTCGAGAGGTTGGATCGCTTTGAAGAGTTTCTTTTCAACCGACTACTACTTGGGATAGTTACCAAATAAATCGCTATACTCCTTGTAAATTTTTTTGACCGGTATAGATTTCGCACCCAACCGTTGCTTTTGATTGTAATTCTAAGAAATATGGCTACCCGAAACTCGGTTGAGAGGTTGGATCACTTTCAAAAGATGTTTTTCGACCGATAATATTCTAGGATTGGTACCAAATAAATCACAATACTCTCAGTCTCAATTTTTAACCGGTATAGATTTAGCATATCTTTTATTGTTTAGATAACAATTCATTGAAGCCTGGCTACTAGCAACTCATTTGAGAGGTTGGAACGCTTTTAAGATTTTTGTTTACCGACATCATGCAAGGATAGTTACCAAATGAATCAAAATACACTCAGCTTCAATTTTTGATAAGTATGGAATTCGCACCTCTCTGTTGCTTTATATCGTTATTTCTAGAAACTTGTTTGGGAGGTTGGATCGCTTTCAAAAGTTTCTTTTCGACTAATACTATTCTTGGATTGTTACCAAATAAATCACAATACTCTCAGCCTCAATTTTTGACCGGTACGGATTTAGCATCTCTCCTATTGTTTAGATAACGATTCTTAGAAGCCTGACTAATAGCAACTCATTGGGGAGGTTGGATCGCTTTTAAGATTTTTGTTCACCGACAACATGCAAGAATAGTTACCAAAGAAATCGTAATACACTCGTTTTCCATTATTGAAAAGAATGTAATTCGCACCTCTCCGTTGCTTTATATCATTATTCTAAGAAACTAGGCGGCTATCGACAAGTTGATTGTGAGGTTGGATCGTTTTTAAGAATTTCTTCCCGAACAACAACACCCTTGGATAGTTACCAAATTAATCGTGGTACTTCCATTTTAAATTATTGACAGGTACGGATTTCACACCTCTCCGTTGCTTTAGATCGTAATTCTGAGAAGTGTTCCGGTTACCGGCAACTTGTTTGAGAGGTTGGATCGCTTTGAAAAGTTTCTTTTCAACCGACAACTATCTAGGATAGTTACCAAATAAATCGCGATACTTCAGGTATGAATTTTAGTCCGGTATGGATTTCCTACCCCTCCGTTACTTGTGATTGCAATTTTAAGAAATTTGTCAGCCGAAAACTTGTTGGAGAGGTTGGATCGCCTATTAAAGTTTCATTTTGACCGATATTATTCTAGGATTGTTACCAAATAAATCGCAATACTTTCAGTTTCAATTTTTGACTGGTACAGATTAAACACCTCTCCTATTGCTTAGATAATAATTTATAGAAGCCTGACTACTAGCAACTCGCTTGAGAGCTTGGATCGCTTTTAAAATATTTTTTTACCGACAACATGCAAGGATAGTTACCAAATGAATCGTAATACACTCGGTATCAATTTTTGAAAAGTATGGAATTCGCACCTCTCCTTACTTTATATCGTTATTCAAAGAAACTTTGCGGCTACCGGCAAGATGATTGTGAGGTTGGATCATTTTTTAGAGTTTCTTTTTGTCCAAATACACTCTAGGATAGCTACAAAATTAATCGCGATTCTTCTATTTTCAATTTCTGACAGGTACAGATTTTGCACCTCACCGTTGCATTAGATAGTAATTTTGAGAAGTTTGGCGGCTACCGGGAACTTGTTAGAAAGGTTGGATCGCTTTGAAGTGTTTCTTTTCAACCGACTACTACTTGGCATAGTTACCAAATAAATCGCGATACTCCAGGTATGAATTTTTGACCTGTATAGATTTCGCACCCATCCGCTGCTTTTGAATGTAATTCTAAGAAATATGGTTACCGGAAACTCGGCTGAGAAGTTGGATCGCTTTCAAAAATTTCTTTTCGACCAAAAATATTCTTGGATTGTTGCCAAATAAATCACAATACTCTCAGTTTCAATATTTAGCCGCTACAGATTTAGCATATCTTCTATTGTTTATATAACAATTCCTAGAAGCCTGACCATTAGCAACTCATTTGAGAGGTTGGATCGCGAATAAGATTTTTTTTACCAACAACACACAAGGATAGTTACCAAATGAATTATAATATACTCGGTTTCAATTTTTTAAAAGTATGAAATTCGCACCTCTCTGATGTTTTATATCGTAATTCTAAGAAAATTTGCAGCTACCGGTAAGTTGATTGTGAGGTTGGATCATTTTTAAGAGTTTCTTTTCGACCAAAAATACTTCAAGATAGCTACAAAATGAATCGCGATACTTCCATTTTCAATTTTTGTCAGGTACAGATTTTGCACCTCTCCGTTGCTTTAGGCCGTAATTTTTAGAAATTTGGCCGCTACCGGCAACTTGTTTGAGAGGTGGATCGCTTTGAAGAGTTTCTTTTCAGCCGACTACTACTTGGGATAGTTACCAAATAAATTGCAATACTTCAAGTATGAATTTTAGACCGATATAGATTTCGTACCCATCCGTTGTTTTTGATTGTAATTCTAAGAAATTTGGCTACCCGAAACTCGGTTGAGAGGTTGGATCACTATCAAAAGTTTATTTTCGGCCAATAATATTATCGGATTGTTGCCAAATAAATCACAATACTCTCAGCCTTAATTTTTGACCGGTACAGATTTAACATCTCTTCTATTGTTTAGATAACAATTCTTAGAAGCCTGGCTACTAGCAACACGCTTGGGAGGTTGGATCGTTTTTAAGATTTTCTCTTGCTGGCAACACGCAAGGATAATGACCTAATGAATCGCAATACACTCGGTTTCAATTTTTGAAAAGTATGGAATTCTCACCTTTCCGTTGCTTTATATCGTTATTCCAAGAAACTTGGCGGCTACCGGCAAGTTGATTTTAAAGCTGGATTATTTTTTAGATTTTCTTTTCGGCCAAAAACACTCTAGGATAGTTGCAAAATGAATCGCGATACAACCATTTACAATTTTTGACAGGTATGGATTTTAAACCTCTCCCCTGCTTTAGATCGTAATTCTGAGATGTTTAGAGGCTACCGACAACTTGTTTGGGAGGTTGGATCGGTTTGAAGATTTTCTTTCCAACCGACTACTACCTAGGATAGTTACCAAATAAATCCCGGTACTCCAGGTATGAATTTTTCACTGGTATGAATTTTGGACCCCTCCGTTGCTTTTGATTGTAATTTGGAGAAATTTGGCAACCAAAATCTCGTTGGAGAGGTTGGATAGCTTTTAAAAGTTTCATTTGGAACGATATTATTCTTGGATTGTTACCAAATAAATTGTAATACTTTCAATTCCAATTTTTGACTGGTACAGATTAAGCATCTCTTATAGTGTTTAGATAACCATTATTATAAGCCTGACTACTAGAACCACGTTTGAGAGCTTGGATCGCTTTTCAGATATTTTTTTATTGACAACACGCAAGGATAGTTACCGAATGAATCATAATACACTCGGTTTCAATTTTTGAAAAGTATGAAATTCATACCTCTCCGTTGCTTTATATCGTTATTCAAAGAAACTTTGCGGCTACCAGCAAGATGATTATGAGGTTGGATCATTTTTAAGAGATTGTTGTTGACCAAGAACATTCTAGGATAGTTAGAAAATGAATCGTGATAATTCTATTTTTTAATTTTTGACAGGAACAGATTTTGTACCTCTCCGTTGCTTTAGATCGTAATTTTGAGAAGTTTTGTGGCTACCGGCAACTTGTTTGGGAGATTGGATCTCTTTGAAGTGTTTCTTTTCAACCGACTACTAGCTTAGATAGTTGCCAAATAAATTAAGATACTCAAGGTATGAATTTTTTTCCGGTATTGATTTCGCATCCCTCCGTTGCTTTTGATTGTAATTTGGAGAAATTTGGCAACCAAAATCTCGTTGGAGAGGTTGGATAGCTTTTAAAAGTTTCATTTCGAACGATATTATTCTTGGATTGTTACCAAATAAATTGTAATACTTTCAATTTCAATTTTTGACTGGTACAGATTAAACATCTCTCCTATTGTTTAGATAACAATTTTTAGACGCCTGATTATTGATAACTCATTTAAGAGCATGGATCATTTTTAAGAATTTTTTTTACCAACAACATGCAAGGATAGTTTCCAAATGATTCGTAATACACTCGATTTCAATATTTGAAAAGTATTGAATTCGCACTTCTCCGTTGCTTAATATCGTTATTCAAAGAAACTTGACGGCTACCGGCAAGATGATTGTGAGGTTAGATCGTTTTTAAGAGTTTCTTTTTGTCCAACAACACTTTAGGATAGTTACAAAATGTTTCGTGATACTTCCATTTTCAATTTTTGACAGGTACGGATTTCACACCTCTACATTGTCACGCCCCAAAATCCAGTAATTGGTAGCTAGACCAATTACTGAGATTCGAAGATGTGCAGGTCGGGGAATCCACAGATTTGCCCCATGAACAACCGATCCATAGACAGATTCTGGTCCAGTCATTCACAATAGTATCACAACAGAGTAATAAGGATAACAAAAATAGCGGAAGACTAAGATAATAAATATCTAAACGTAAGATTCTACAAACCTCTATACAGCAAGCCCAACAGTAATAACGGAAGAATGAGCTTCCAGCCCAGCTTCCCAAAGATCACCACAGCAACAACTAAAACCTAAAACAACCTGCCACTGAAAAGGGGATGCGAGAGTGAGCAAACAACGACCTCACTAACTCCCAAGAATAGCTACGCGATTATACTAACCAATGAGATGGATATAATAATGATAATAGAATATAATAATATCTAACGATATATATATATATATATATATATATATATATATACCAAGGATGTCTAATAGGTATTTAATAGGTACATAACTAGTCTAAATATTATATTTAACTATACTATAAATATATATACATATCTCGAGCAAAGGAGTGCTAAGACTATAACTACACTCTAGTCGCAAGGACTACTAACTACACTTTAATCACTACCGTGGCCCTCAGCGCCACGCACAACTAATCTACCTCAGAGATACAATCACACACAAGGGTAAACACCCTCGGCTCACAATAATCCAATAGGGTTACCCAAGCCCCAACCAGGCACAACCCCGAAGCTATCACAAGCTAAGCGAGATCGCCCACAACCAGATATCAGCCTAAAACGCACAACAGCCAGTTTGACTAAATAACCAATTAATTAACCAGATACAGAAGAGGGAGGAATAGATGTAGATGGGAGAGGAATATACAGAAGGAAGATGAATCTAATTTCACCGAAAATCAATTAGGAGAAGATGAATTAAGATAAGGGGAGAAGAATATGATGAACTAGGATAATCCCATAATTATCCCAATGTAATGATATGTTATGATGATGATATGATGGAAAGAGATAATCTTATGATTATCCAAAGTGCAGAAGATTCTATATTAAACATAATTCAGAAAGGGTTAAGGATTTCTATCAGGGGAACCTACGAATTGGAAGTATGCAGAGATGCAATGATATGCTTGATAATGATGATGATGATGCAGAATGATTTAGCGATGTCAACTCAAAGGGCTAGCCCCCAAGACTAAAGTGGGCAGACAACTGCTGAAAAAGGATTTACCTTACCGGATATTGTTGGATACAAGGGTACGATGTGCTGTACTAGCTCGACCAGACTATGAGGATATTACATCAATCTATCAAATCCCACGGAGCTAACGTCTAAACTATATATACATTCTGAGGCATTTTAGTCTCCAGGATAAGCCCTGTACCAGATTATAAATATTGTTTTATACCATCCCACACTCCCGAATGGCTGACTAGGTATAATAGTTTCCATCCTGGACCCACCTTCTATTTGAACCCGATTTAAGGAATCCCTGAACCTCTCGAGGGTCAGCCGATGCGGAGTTATTTATGTATCCAATCGCAGTAAGATAAGGAGATAATATATTATCTATGGATGTGAGCAAAAGTCCTAAAGACTGAAATACAACTACTGCTAACACAGCCAATACACAGTAGGATAACCACCTGCCTGAGAGTGTGGCAACTAAAACTAACACAGATGCCCTCCTGTGACTCAGCTGCACCATCTAAACCTAGATAAAATAGTAACTTAACCGTCACGATATTTAAACAACATCAGTCTCTAAGATTCCTCAAAGTAATATGATTACCATCAAATATTAGAGTGCTCTAGCTGTCAACACAGACTAGTACTCATGGGGTGACCTACAAGTGTCCAACAAGTAGCCAACAATCCCCAATAATAGAACTGCCTCACATTCCTCCTAATCATGTGCATAAGTCACCAGCACGGATGTACAGGAACTGGATTCAACAGGAGGTTTCAGCTGCATTCCAACATCTCGGGTGACGTACAACTTCATAAACCACCTGTCTCAGCCGCGAACCTCACTGAGCCATGCTATCTCACTGCCTCCTAGATAACGGAAGGGAACATAGCCCTAACAACATCATCCCGGGGAAAGAAGACTTACAGGTAAGCTCTATTAGCTCTAAGAATCATGAGGACAATAAGTGTCACAACCCGATAAGCAAACAATCCTAAGGCAAACTATCAGAAGTTCAACATCCATAACCAACCACCACGGACAAGCCGTCTGCTCACCACCAACAACTAACAGTCCTGGAGATACCACACTCCCACATGGAATCCAACATTCTAAACACCTACCAATCACAATGACAGTGCCCAGGGACCAGGCCTCGAGAGCATAAAGTACACCTAGACTAGTCCTAAGACTAATTAAAATAATAGCAGGCAAGAGGACGAGCTCCGAATCCAAGACCATGTCTTACTGAAGCTATGTCACCCCAAGACTACCCTGGAACCAAGTCCAGCAACCTAAACTAACCAAGGTGCTACACTATGAGATGAGAAATATAGTCTCTGAACTACACTATCTCAGAGAAATGGCGGCTAAACCACACGCCGTCCATACATCTCCACTAATCGTCAACCTAGTTACTAGTACCCTGAAACAAGCTGGGCACCCTAATAAATAACCAACAATAATACACTTAATATATTATATGCATATATATATATATATATATATATATATAGCGACGCTGAGGCGTCGCAACCCACTGAGAAATGCCTTTGTTCTCAACCTCAATGAAGAAAAGATTTGTGATAACCACCCTAAATGAAATCAGTCTAAGAGGAATCACATGAGTTATCGTCACATCGACGATAACTGAGAACAACTACCTATGACTAAACATAACCTACAGGTTCTATCCAGTAACTAAACTTACAACTAACTCAGGTTTTACTAACTTATCAAACCCTTAAGTACTCTCGCCTAAGGTATGCCAAAGGGATAACCCGTGAATGTGTCCTAAGCAATTAACCCATATACTAACATAATCGCGGTAATAAACATGATAAACTATGTGATACAATAACTCACAAATCAATATAATGGTCTAGTTATTAAGGAAGATAAAACTCGCCTAAAAGCAATCTCGAGTCCTGCGGAAATCCAACACGGAAAACCAACTAAAATCCGTAGAATGGCAAACGGAATGCATGACAAGCTAACACAATCACCAAGAACAACAAATAACCAATCAATTTAAGAAAATGACAATAAACCCAAACCCTTGAAATCAAACCTACGCCGAAATCGAATGAAAAGAACGGAATAGGAATCGGGAATACTTATCGAGGATAGAAGCGAAGCTTGCGACGAAGCGGACGAAGAATCCTCGATGCGTTGGGGAAGAGTAGATCAAGAGTATGGAAGAGGGAGGAGTAGGCTAGGGAGAGGAGAGAGAGAGAGAGAGAGAGAGAGGAAAAGGAAGTGAGAAATAGAGGGAACAAAACATAAAAAAAGCTAAAAACGCGCCTCTGTTTGAATAGGAAATGATCCTGTTCGAACAGAGTAAAGTGTATTCGAGCAGAGACAAGTCCTGTTCAAATAGAAAGGGTTCTATTCAAACAGAAAAGGTCCTGTTCAAATAGAATTGGTCCTTCCCTAAAAAATACACCCCGGAAGTACAACGGATTATCCCGGATACCCCGGAATCACCCCAAACCACCCCCACTACCACACAACTAATACAGCAAGTCCAACAAGTGCTTTCCAAAGTAGAAAGACCATCACCACCGCCTCACGGCCACCAAAATGCCTAAGCTCCCAAAAAGGAATCTTTTCCTCGGGAAACTCTGAAAACCTACCGGCCAATCCAACGGCTAGAAACTTATCCGAAAGGAATAAATTGATGCGGAATAGATAAAAAAGACTCGTGAGGAATAATATACAAATGTGTGATGTGTTGGAGTGTATACGGAAGCTTACTGGAAGACAGAAGGAATCTTTTCTGATGAAATGGACAGAAAGGAAGAAAATAGACAGAAAGGATTAAGAATGGACGGGAGGAATCTGACAAACCAGATAAAAGGGGAAGCACCAAGAAAGCCCAAATCTACCCTAGGATTCTCTGAGATCACACCACACCACCACACAACAATATCACATAACCACCAAGCCACAACGGGCACCCAAAACAAAAATACAAACACTTCTGCCCTGAAACCACCGAAACCAACAGAACTACCGAAAGGAATCTAATACAAACCTACCAAAAGAAATAATACTGATGCATAACGAATAATAATATATGAATAATAGTAACAATACTTAATAATAAACAGAAAAAATACCCTGAAATTCCTGGACATTACATACGTTGTTTTAGATCATAATTTTGTGAAGTTTTGCGGCTACCAGTAACTTGTTTGAGAGGTTGGATCACTTTGAACAGTTTCTTTTCAACCGACTACTACTTAGGTTAGTTACCAATTAAATCGAGATACTCCAGGTATGAATTTTTGACCGGTATGGATTTCACACCCATCCGTTGCTTTTGATTGTAATTCTAAGAAATATGGCTACCAGAAACTCGTTTGAGAAGTTAGATTGCTTTCAAAAGTTTCTTTTAGACTGATAATATTATAGGATTGTTTCCAAATAAATCACAATACTCTCAGCTTCAATTTTTAACCGGTACAGATTTAACATCTCTCCTATTGTTTAGATAACAATTCTTAGAAACCTATCTACTAGAAACTCATTTGGAAGGTTGGATCGCTTTTATGATTTTTGTTTACCGGCAACACGCAAGGATAGTTACCAAATGAATCGTTATACAGACGGTTAACGGCAAGATGATTATGAGGCTGGATCGTTTTTATGAGTATCATTTAAGCCAACAACACTCAAAGATAGTTACAAAATTAATCGCGATACATCAATTCTTAATTTTTGACATATACGGATTTTGTACCTCTCCGTTGCTTTAGATTGTAATTCTGTGAAGTTTGGCGGCCACCTGTAACTTCTTTGAGAGGTTGGATCGCTTTAAAGATTTTCTTTTCAACCAACTAATACCTAGGATAGTTACCAAATAGATCCCGGTACTCCAGGTATGAATTTTTTACTGGTATGGATTATCCCCCATCCGTTGCTTTTTATTGTAATTCTAAGAAATATGGCTACCGGAAACTCATTTGAGAGGTTGGATCGCTTTCAAAAGTTTCTTTTCGACCGATAATATTCTAGGATTGTTACAAATTAAATCACAATACTCTCAGCTTCAATTTTTGACCGGTACATATTTAGCATATCAACTATTGTTCAGACAACAATTCTGAATCCTGCCTATTAGCAACTCATTTGAGGGGTTGGATCACTTTTAAGATTTTTTTTACCGGCAACACGCAAGGATAGTTACCAAATGAATCGTAATACACTCGGTTTCAATTTTTGAAAAGTATGGAATTCGCACCTCACAGTTGCTTTGTACCATTATTCAAAGAAACTTTACGGCTACTGGCAAGTTGATTGTGAGGTTGGATCATTTTTTTAAAATTTATTTTCGACCAACAACACTCTAGGATAATTACAAAAATGAATCGCTATACTTCCAGTTTCAATTTTTGACAGGTACGGATTTCGTACGTCTTCGTTACTTTAGATCATAATTCTGAGAAGTTTTGCGGCTACCGGTAACTTGTTTAAGAGGTTGGATTGCTTTGATGATTTTATTTTCAATCGACAACTACCTTGAATAGTTATCACATAAATTGCGATACTCTAGGTATGAAATTTTTACCGGTATTTATTTCGTATCCCTCCGCTGCTTTTGATTGTATTTCTAAGAAATTTGGCTCTCGCAAAACTTGTTAGATAGGTTCGACCACTTTCAAAAGTTTCTTTTTGACCAATAATATACTAGGGTTGTTACCAAATAAATCACAATACTCTCAGCTTCAATTTTTGATTGGTACAGATTTAGCATATCTCCTATAGTTTAGATAACAATTCCTAGGAGCCTGACTACTAGCAACTTATTTGTGAGGTTGGATTGCTTTTAATTTTTTTTTACCGGTAACACGCAGGGATTGTTACCAAATGAATCGTAATACACTCGGTTTCAATTTTTGAAAAGTATGGAATCGTACCTCTCCGTTCCTTTATATCTTTATTCTAAGAAGCTTGGCAGCTGCCGGCAAGTTGATTTTGTGGTTGGATCATTTCTAAGAGTTTCTTTTCGACCAACAGTATACTAGGATAGTTACAAAATGAATCGCGATACTTCCATTTTCTATTTTTGACTGGTACGGATTTCATACTTCTTTGTTGCTTGAGATCGTAATTCTGAGAAGTTTTGCAGCTACTGGAAACTTGTTTGAGAGGCTGGATCGCTTTATAGAGTTTCTTTTCAACCGACAACTTCCTTGCATAGTTACAAAATAAATCGCAATACACCTGGTATGAATTTTTTTCCGGTATAGATTTCGCACCCCTCCGTTGCTTTTGATTGTAATTTTGTGCAATTTGGCTACCGAAAATTCGTTTGAGAGGTTGGATTGCTTTTAAAAGTTTCTTTTCGGCCGTTAATATTCTAGGATTGTTACATAATAAGTCGCAATACTTTATGTTTCAATTTTTGACAAGTACAAATTTAGCATCTCTCCTATTGTTTAGATAACAATTCTTAAAAGCCTGACTACTAGCAACTCGTTTGTGAGCTTGGATCGGTTTTAAGATTTTTTTTACCAACAACACGCAAGTATAGTTACCAAATGAATCGTAATACACTCGGTTTCAATTTTTGGAAAGTATGGAATTCGTACATCTCCGTCGCTTTATATCGTTATTCTAAGAAACTTGGATGCTACCGGAAAGTTGATTGTGAGTTTGGATCGCTTTCAAGAGTTTCTTTTTGACCAACAACACTCTAGGATAGTTACAAAATAAGTCGCGATAATTCCATTTTAAATTTTTGACAGGTTCAGATTTCACACCTCAACATTGCTTTAGATCATAATTTTAAGAAGTCTGGCGGCTACCGACAAAATTTTTGAGAGGTTGGATCACTTTGAAAAGTTTCTTTTCAACCGAGTACTGCCTAAGATAGTTACCAAATATATTGCGATACTCAGGGTATGAATTTTTTGCCGGTATGGATTTCGCACCCATCCGTTGCTTTTGATTGTAATTCTAAGAAATATGGCTACCGAAAACTCATTTGAGAGGTTGGATCGCTTTTAAAAATTTCTTTTTGACTGAAAATATTCTTGGATTGTTACCAAATAAATCACAATACTCTAAGTTTTAATTTTTGACCGGTACAGATTTAGCATATCTTCTATTGTTTAGATAATAATTCCTAGAAGCCTGGATATTAGCAACTCATTTATGTGGTTGGATCACTTTTAATATTTTTTTTACCAACAAATTGCTAGGATAGTTACCAAATGAATTGTAATACACTCGGTTTCAATTTCTGAAAAGTTTGGAATTCACACCTCTCCATTGCTTTATATCGATATTCAAAGAAACATGGCGGCTACCGGCATGTTGATTGTGAGGTTAGATCGTTTTTATGAGTTTTTTCGACCAACAATACTCTAGAATAGTTACAAAATGAATCGCGATACTTTCATTTTCAATTTTTGACGGCTTCAAATTTTGTACCTCTCGGTTGCTTTAGATTGTAATTCTTTGAAGTTTGGCGGCTACCGGCAACTTGCTTGAGTGGTTGGATCGCTTTGAAGATTATCTTTTCAACCAAAAACATCCAAGGATAGTTACCAAATAAATCGCGATACTCCAGGTCTGAATTTATGACCGTTATGGATTTAGCACCCCTCCGTTGCTTTTGATTGTTATTCTAAGAAATTTGGCTACCGAAAACTTGCTTAAGAGGTTGGATCGCTTTCAAAAGTTTTTTTCGACCAATAATATTCTAGGATTGTTACCAAATAAATTACAATAATCTCAGATTCAATTTTAGATCGGTACAAATTTAACATCTCTCCTATTGTTTAGATAACAATTCTTAGATGTCTGGCAACTAGCAACTCATTTGAGAGGTTGGATCGCTTTTATGATTTTTTTAACTGACAACACGCAAGGATAGTTACCAAATGAATAACAATATACTCGGTTTCAATTTTTGAAAAGTATGGAATTCGCACCTCTCCGTTGCTTTATATTGTTATTCTAAGAAACTTAGCGGCTACCAGAAGTTGATTGTGAGGTTGGATCATTTTTAAGAGTTTCTTTTCGAGCAACAACACTCTAGGATAGTACCAATATGAATCGCTATACTTCCATTTTAAATTTTTGACAGGTACAGTTTTCTCAACTCTCCGTTGCTTTATATCGCAATTCAGAGAAGATTGTTGGCAACCGACAACTTTTTTGTGAGGTTGGATCGCTTTAAAGATTTTCCTTTCAACCGAAAACTACCTAGGACTGTTACCAAATAAATCATGATACTCTAGGTATTAATTTTTGGCTGGCATAGATTTTGCACTCCTTCGTTGCTTTTGATTGTAATTCTGAAAATTTTGGCTATCGGAAACTCGCTGGAGAGGTTAGATCGCTTTTAAAAGTTTCTTTTCGGCCAATATCATTCTAGGATTGTTACCAAATAAATCTCTATACTCTCAGTTTCAATTTTTGACTGGTACAGATTTAACGTCTCTCCTATTGTTTAAATAAAAATTCTACGAAGCCTGGCTACTAGTAACTTATTTGAGAGGTTGGAATGCTTTTAAGATTTTATTATACCGACAAGACGCAAGGATAGTTACCTAATGAATCGTAATACATTCGGTTTCAATTTTTGGAAAGTATGGAATTTGTACCCCTCCATTGCTTTATATCGTAATTCTAAGAGACTTGGCGGCTACCGGCTAGTTGATTGTGAGGTTGGATCATTTTTAAAAGTTTCTTTTCAACCAACCACTACCTATGATAGTTACCAAATAAATCGCGATACTCCAGGTATAAATTTTGGCCGGTATGGATTTTGCACCCCTCCATTGCTCTTGATTGTAATTCTAAGAAATTAGGCTTCCGGAAACTCGTTTGAGAGGTTGGATCCCTTTTAAAAGTTTATTTTTGACTGATAATATTCTTGGATTATTTCCAAGTAAATCACAATACTCTCAGTTTTGATTTTTGACCGGTACAAATTTAACATCTCTCCTATTGTTAAAATAACAATTCTTAGAAGCCTTGCTACTAGCAACTCGTTTAAGAGGTTGGATCGCTTTTCGGATTTTTTTTACCGACAACATGCAAGGATAGTTACCAAATGAATCGTAGTACACTAGGTTTCATTTTTTGAAAAGTATGGAATATGCACCGCTCCGTTTCTTTATATCGTTATTATAAGAAACTTGGGGGCTACCGAAAAGGTGATTGTGAGGTTGGATTGTTTTTATGAGTTTATTTTTGACCAACAACAATTTAGGATAGCTACAAAATGAATCGCGATAATTTAATTTTCAATATTTGACAGGAACGAATTTCACACCTTCCCGATGCTTTAGATCGTAATTTAGAAAAGTTTGGCGACTACCGAAAACTTGTCTGAGAGGTTGGATCGGTTTGAAGAGTTTCATTTCAAGGTATAACTACCTAGGATAGTTACCAAATATATTACGATACTCCAGGTATGAATTTTTGCCCTGTATGGATTTCGTGCCCCTCCGTTTCTTTTGATCGTAATTCTGTGAAATTTTGCTACCGGAAACTCGTTTGTGAGGTTGGATCGCTTTTAAAAGTTTCATTTCGACCGAAAGCATTCTAGGATTGCTACAAAATAAATTGCAATACTCTCAGTTTTAATTTTTGACAGGTATAGATTTCACTTCTTTCCTATTGTTTAGATAACAGTTCTTAGAAACCTGGCTCCTAGCAATTCGTTTTAGAGGTTGGATCGCTTTTAAGAAAAAAATTAACCGACATAACTCTAGGATAGTTACCAAATGATTCGTAATACTCTCAGTTTCAGTATTTTAAAAGTATGGAATTCATACCTCTCTGTTACTTTATATCGTCATTGTTAGTAACTTGGCGGCTACCGGAAAGTTGATTGTGAGGTTGGATCATTTTTAAGACTTTATTTTTGACAAAAAGCACTCTTGGATAGTTACAAAATGAATCCTGATGCTTTAATTTTCAATTTACGACAGGAAGGATTTCGTACCTCTCCGTTGCTTTGGATCGTAATTCTGAAAAGTTTTGCGGCTACCGATAACTTGTTTAAGAGGTTGGATCACTTTGAAGAGTTTCTTTTCAACCGATAACAACCTTGGATAGTTACCAAATAAATCGCGATACTCTAGGTAAATTTTCTTTACCTGAATGTATTTCAAAGAAATTTGGCAACCGGAAACTCGTTTGAGAAGTTTGATCGCTTTTAAAAGGTTCTTTTTCAACCGATAACATTTTGGATTAATACCAAATAAATCGCAATACTCCAGTTTCAATATTTGACCGATATAGATTTCGTATCTCTTCTATTATTTTGATAACAATTCATAGAAATCTGGCTACTTGAAACTCGTTTAAGAGGTTAGATCACTTTTAAGAAATAAAATTTACCGGTATAACGAAGGGATAGTTACTAAATGAATCGTAAAACCCCCGGTTTCAGTTTTTGTAAAGTAAGGAATCATACCAATCTATTTCTTTATATCGCTATTGTAAGAAAGTTGGCGGCTGCCGCCAAGTTGATTGTGAGGTTGGATCATTTTTATAAGTTTATTTTCGACCAACAACAATCTAAGATAGTTACAAAATGAATCGTGATACTTCAATTTTGAAAATTTTGACAAGAACGGATTTTGTACCTCTCTGTTGCTTTAGATCGTAATTTAAAAAAGTTTGGCGGCTGCCGGCGACATGTTTGAGAGGTTAGATCGCTTTGAAGAGTTTCTTTTCAATCGAAAACTACCTAGGATATTTACCAAATAAATCGCTATACTTCAGGTATGAATTTTTGACCGGTATGGATTTCGCACCCCTCAGTTTCTTTAGATTGTAATTCTGAGAAATTTTGCAACAGGAAACTTGTTTAAGAGTTTGGATCACTTTTAAATATATATTTTTAGACTGGTAACATTCTAGGATTGTAACCAAATAAATCGCAATACTCTCAGCTCTAATTTTTGACCCGTACAGATTTTGCATCTCTCATATTGTTTTGATAACAATTCTTAGAAGCCTGGCTACTAGCAACTAGTTTGTGAGATTGAATAACTTTTAAGAATTTTTTTTTACCGACATAATGCAAGGATAGTTACCAAATGATACACTCGGATTGAATTTTTGTATAGTATGGAATTCGCACCTCTCCGTTGCTTTAAATCGTTATTCTTAGAAATTCTGCGGCTACCGACAAGTTAATTTTGAGGTTGAATCATTTCTAAGAGTTTATTTTCGACCATTAACACTCTAGGATAGTTACAAAATGAATCGTGATACTTTCATTTTTAATTTTTGACGGGTATGGATTTTGGCGCTCTCCATTGCTTTATATCGTAATTCTGAGAAGTTTGGTGGCTACCAGCAACTCGTATAAGAGGTTGGATCGCTTTGACGAGTTTCTTTTCAACTGACAACTACCCAGGATAATTACCAAATAAATCGCAATACTCTAGGAATGAATTTTAGACCGGTATGGATTTCGTACCCTTCCGTTGCTTTTGATTGAAATTTTGAGAAATTTTGATACCGGAAACACGTTTGAGAGGTTGGATCGATTTAAAAATTTCTATTTGACCGTTAATATTCTAGGATTGTTACCAAATAAATCGCAATACTCTCAGTTTAAATTTTTGACCGACACACATTTGCATCTCTCCTACTATTTAGATAACAATTCTCAGAAACCTTGCTACTAGCAACTCGGTTTAGAGATTGGATTGCTTTTAAGAATTTTTTTTACCGACATAACGCAAGGATAGTTACCAAATGAATCGTAATACACTCGGTTTCAATTTTTGAAAAGAATGGAATTCGTACCACTCCGTTGCTTTATATCGTTATTGTAAGAAACTTGGCGGCGACCGGCAAGTCGATTTTGTGGTTGAATCATTTCTAAGAGTTTTTATTCGACCCGCAACACTCTAGGATAGTTACAAAATTAATCGCGATACTTTCATTTTCAATTTTTGACCGGTACGGATTTTGCAGCTCTCCATTGCTTTAGATCGCAATTATAAGAAGTTTGGCGGCTACTGACAACTTGTTTGAGAGGTTGGATCACTTTGAAGAGTTTCTTTTCAACCGACTACTACCTAGGATAGTTACCAAATAAATTGCAGTGTAATGATTTTTAGACTGGTATGGATTTCGCACCCCTCTATTGCTTTTGATTGTAATTTTGAGAAATTTGGCTACCGAAAACTTGTTTAGAGGTTGGATCAGTTTTAAAAGTTTCTTTTCGAACAATAACATTCTTGGATTGTTACCAAATAAATCACAATACTCTCAGCTTCTATTTTTGATCTGTACAGATTTTGTATATCTCCAATTTTTTAGATGACAATTCTTAGATGCCTGGCTACTAGCAACACGTTTGAGAGGTTGGATCGTTTCTTAAAATTTATTTTTACCGACAACTCGCTAGGATATTTTCCAAATGAATCGTAATACAATCGGTTTCAATTTTTGAAAAGTATGGAATTCGCACCTCTCCATTGCTTTATATCTTTATTATAAGAAACTTGGCGGTTTTCGGCAAGTTGATTGTGTGGTTGGATTATTTTTAAGAGTTTTTTTTTCAACCAAGAATACTCTAGGATAGTTAGAAAAATGAAATGCAATAATTCCTTTTCAATTTTTGATAGTTTCGAATTTCGCACCTCTTCGTTGCTTTAGATCGTAACTCTAAGAAGTTTAGCGGCTACCGGCAACTCGTTTGAGAGGTTGAATCACTTTGAAGAGATTATTTTTAGCGGACAACTGCCATGAGAGATACCAAATAAATAGCGATACTCCAGGTATGATTTTTTTGCCGGTATGGATTTCGCACCCTACCATTGCTTTGGATTGTAATTTTGAGTTATTTGGATTTTGGAAACTCGTTTGAGAGGTTGGATCGCTTTTAAATGTTTCTTTTCGACCGATAATATTCAAGGATTGTTGCCAAATAAATCGCAATACTCTCAGTTTCAATTTTTGACCTGTACAGATTTAACATCTCTTCTATCGTTTATATATCAATTCTTAGAAGCCTGGCTGCTAGCAACGCGTTAGAGAGGTTCTATCGCTTTTAAGATCTTTTTTATCATCATCATGCAAGGATAGTTACAAAATGAATTGTAATACACTCGGTTTCAATTTTTAAAAAGTATGGAATTCGTACCTCTCTGTTTCTTTATATCGTTAATGTAAGAAAATTGGTGGCTACCAGCAAGTTGATTATGAGTATTGATCATTTTTAAGAGTTTCTTTTTGACCTGCAATACTCTAGGATGGTTTCAAAATGAAATGCGAATCTTCCATTTTCAATTTTTGACTGGTACGGATTTGGCACCTCTCCGTTGCTTTAGATCGTAATTTTGAGAAGTTTTATGGCAACCGGTAACTTGTTTTAGAGGTTCGATCAATTTGGAGAGTTTCATTTCAACCATCAACTACCTTGGACTGTTACTAAATAAATCGCGATACTCCAGGTATGACTTTTAGACCGGCCTGGATACTGCACCCCTCCGTTGCTTTTGATTGAAATTCAGAGAAATTTTGTTACCGAAAACACGCTTGAGAGGATAGATCGCTTTTGAAGGATTATTTTTGACCGATAACATAATTGAATTGTAACCAAATAAATTGTAATACTCTCAGTTTCAATTTTTGACCCTTTATAGATTTTGCATTTCTCCTATTGCTTAGATAACAGTACTAAGAAGCCTGGCTAGTAACAACTTGTTTGAGATTTTAGATCACTTTTAAGAATTCTTTTTACCGATAACACGTAAGGATAGTTACCAAATGAATCGTAATACAATCGGTTTCAATTTTTGAAATGTATGGAATTCGCACATCTCTTTTGCTTTATATCTTTATTCTAAGAAACATGGTGGCTAACGGCAAGTTGATTGTGTGGCTGGATCATCTTTAAGAGTAACTTTTCGACCATCAACACTCAAGGATAGTTACAAAAGGAATTGCGATACATTCATTTTTAATTTTTGAAAGGAACGAATTTTGCACCAGTCCGCCGCTTTAGATCGTAACTCTGAGAAGTTTGGCGACGACCGACAAATCGTTTGAGAGGTTGGATTGCTTTAAAGTTTTTCTTGTCATCCCACAGCTACCTAGGATAGTTACCAAATAAATTACGATACTCTAGGTATGAATTTTTGACCGGTATGGATTTCGCACCCTTACGTTGCATTTGATTGTAATTCTGTGAAATTTTGCTTCCAGAAACTCGTTTGAGAGGTTGGATCACTTTTAAAAGTTTCATTTTGATCGATAATATTCTAGGATTGTTACCAAATAAATCACAATACTTACAATTTTAATTTTTGACCCGTACAGATTTTGCATCTCTTCTATTGTTTAGAAAACAATTCTTGGAAGCGTGGCTACTAGCAACACGTTTAAGAGGTTGGATCGCTTTTTTGATTTTTTTTTACCGACAACACGCAAGGATAGTTACCAAATGAATTGTAATTCACTCATTTTCAAATATTGAAATGTATCGAATTCGTACCTCTACGTTGCTTTAATCAAAATTATAAAAAACTCGGCGGCTACCGGCAAGTTGATTGTAAGGTTGGATCGTTTTAAGAGTTTCTTTTCGGCCAACAATACTTAAGGATAGTTACAAAATTAATCGCGATACTTCTATTTTCAATTTTTAACCGGTACGGATTTCGCACTTCTTCGTTGCTATAGATCGTAATTCATTAAAGTTTGGCGGTAACCGACAACTCGTTTGAGAGGTTTGATTGCTTTAAAGAGATTCTTTTCAACCGACAACTACCTAGGATAGGTACCAAATAAATTGCGATAATCCAGGCTTGACTTTTTGACCAGTATGGATATCACACTCCTTTGTTTCTTTTGATTGTAATTCTGAGAAATTTTGTTACCGAAAACTCGTTTGAGAGGCCGCATCGCTTTTAAAAGTTTCTTTTCGACCGATAACATTCTAGGATTGTAACCAAATAAATCGCAATACTCTCAGTTTCAATTTTTGACCAGTACAGATTTTGCATCTCTCCTAGTGTTTAGATAGCAACTCTAAGAAGCCTGGCTACTAACAACTTGCTTGAGTGGTAGGATCTATTTTAAGAAAAAAAAATTACCGACAACATGCAAGGATAGTTACCAAATGAATCGTAATACAATCGGCTTCAATTATTGAAAACTATGGAATTCGCACCTCTCCTATCTTTATATCTTTATTTTAAGAAACTTGGCGGCTAACGACAAGTTGATTGTGTGGTTGGATTATTTTTAAGAGTCTCTTTTGGACCAGTAACACTCTAGGATAGTTACAAAATGAATCACGATACTCAAGGTATGAAATTTTAATCGGTATGGATTTTGCACCCCTCCGTTGCTTTTGATTGTAATTCTAAAAAATTTACCTTTCGGAAACTCGTTTGAGAGGTTGGATCGCTTTTAAAAGTTTCTTTTCGACCAATAATAACCTAGGATTGTTACCAAATAAATCGCAATACTCACACTTTCAATCTTTGACCGGTACAGATTTAGCATCTCTCCTATTGTTTAGGTAACAATTCTAAGAAGCCTGTTTACTAGCAACTCGCTTGAGAGGTTGGATCGCTTTTAAGATTTTTTTTTACCGACAGCACGCAAGAATAGTTTCCAAATGAATCGTAATACACTCGGTTTTAATTTTTGAAAAGTATGGAATTTGTACCTCTCCGTTGTTTTATATCGTAATTTTAAGAAACTTTGCGGCTACCGGCAAGTGGATTGTAAGGTTGGATAGCTTTTAAAAGTTTCTTATCAACCAATAATACTCTAGGATAGTTACAAAATGAATCGCGATACTTCTATTTTTAATTTTAGACCGGCACGGATTTTGCACCTCTCCATTGCTTTAGATCGCAATTCTACGTAGTTTGGTGATTACCGACAACTCGTTTGAGAGGCTAGATCACTTTGAAGAGTTTCTTTTCCACGGATAACTATCGAGGATAGTTACAAAATAAATCGCGATACTCCAATTAGGACTTTTTGACCGGTCTGGATATCGCACCCCTTCGTTACTTTTGATTGTAATTTTGAGAAATTTTAATACCGGAAACTTGTTTGAGAGGTTGGATCGCTTTTAAAAGTTTCTTTTCGACCGATAGCATTCTAGGATTGTAACCAAATAAATCGCAATACTCTCAGTTTCAATTTTTGACCGGTACAGATTTCACATCTCTCCTATTGTTTAGATAACATTTCTAAGAAGCCTGGCTACTAACAACTCGTTTGAGAGGTTGGATGGTATTTTGAATAAAAAATTACTGACAATGGGCGAGGATAGTTACCAAATGAATCGTAATTCAATCAGTTTCAATTTTTGGAAAGTATGGAATTCGCACCTCTCCTTTGTTTTATATCTTAATTGTAAGAAACTTGGCGCCTAACGGAAAGTTGATGGGGTTGGTTGGATCGTTTTTAAGAGTGTCTTTTTGACCAATAACACTCTAGGATAGTTACAAAATGAATCCAGATAATTCCATTTTCAATTATTGATAAGAACGGATTTTAAACCTCTGCGTTGCAATAGATCGCAACACAGAGAAGTTTGGTGGCTACCGGCAACTCGTTTAAGTGGTTGGATCACTTTGATGAGATTCTACTCAACCCACAACTACCTTGGAAAGTTTCCAAATTAATCGCGATACTCCAGGTATGAATTTTTTTCCAGTATCGATTTCGCACCCCACCGTTGCTTTTGATTGTAATTCTAAGAAATTTGGCTTCCGAAAACTCGTTTGAGAAGCTGGATCGCTTTTAAAAGTTTATTTTCGATCGATAAAATTCTAGGATTATTTCCAGATAAATCGTAATACTCTCAGTTTTAATTATTGACAGGTACAAATTTATCATCTCTCCTATTGTATAGATACCAATTCTATGAGGCCTGGCAATCAGCAACTCGTTTGAGAGGTTGGATCGCTTTTCAAAAAAAAATTACCAGCAACACGCAAGGTTATTTTCCAAATGAATCGTAATACACTCGATTTGAATTTTTTAAAAGAATGGAATCGCACCTCTCTGTTACTTTCAATCGATATTGTATGAAACTTGGCGGCTATCAGCAAGTTGATTATGAGATTGGATAATTTTTAGGAGTTTATTTTCGACAAGCAACACTATAGGATAGTTACAAAATGAATCGCGATACTTTAATTTCAAATATTTGACATGAACGGATTTCGCACCTCTTCGTTGCTTTAGGTCGATATTCTGAAAACTTTAGTGGCTATCGGAAACATGTTTGAAAGGTTGTATCACTTTTTAGAGTTTCTTTTGAACCAACAACTACTTAGGATAGTTGCCAATTAAATCACGATACTCCAGGTATGAATTTTTGACCGGTAATGATTTCGTGCCCCTCCGTTGCATTTGATCGTAATTTTGCGAAATTTAGCTGCCAAAAACAAGTTAGAGAGGTTGGATCGCTTTTAAAAGTTATTATTCGACCGATAACATTCTAGGATTGTTACCAAATAAATCGTAATTCTCTCATTTTCAATTTTTAGCCATTACAGATTTCACTCTCTCCTATTGTTTAGATAACAATTCTTAGAAACCTAGCTACTTGCAACTCGTTTAAGAGGTTAGATCATTTTTAAGAATTTTATTTTACCATCATAACGCAAGGATAGTTAACAAATGAATCGTTATACCTTCGGTTTCAATTTTTGAAAAGTATGGAATTCGCACCTCTATGTTGCTTTATATCGTTATTAAAATAAACTTGGTGGCTGCCGGCAAGTTGATTGCGAGGTTAGATTGATTTTTAGAGTTTCTTTTTGGCCAAAAATTCTCAAGGATAGTTACAAAATGAATCGCGATACTTCCATTTTCAATTTTTGACCGGAACGGATTTTGCACCTCTCTGTTGCTTTAAATCGCAATTCTAAAAAGTTTGATGGCTACCGGCAACTCGTTTGAGAGGTTGGATCACTTTCAAAGGTTTATTTTCTACCGACAACTACCTTGGATAGTTACCAAATTAATCGCGATACTCCAGGTATGAATTATTGACCGGTATGGATATCGTACCCCTCCGTTGTTTTTGATTGTAAGTCTGAGAAATTTTGATTCCGGAAGCTCATTTGAGAGGTTGGATCCCTTATAAAAGTTTTTCTTTGACCGATAATATTCTAGGATTGTTACCAAATAAATGGTAATGCTCTCATTTTCAATTTTTGACCGATACAGATTTTGCATCTCTCCTATTATTTAGGTAACAATTTTTAGAAACCTGGCTACTTGCAACTCGTTTGAGAGTTTGGATCCCTTTTAAAAAAAAAATTATACCGACATGACGCAAGGATAGTTACCAAATGAATCGTTATACCCTCGGTTTCAATTTTTGAAAAGTATGGAATTCGCACCTCTGTTGCTTTATATCGTTATTGATAGAAACTTGGCGGCAGCTGGCAAGTTGATTGTGAGGTTGGATTGATTTTAATAGTTTCTTTATGACCAACAATACACTAGGACAGTTATATAATGAATCACGATACTTCCATTTTCAATTTTTGACCGAAACGGATTTCGCACCTCTATGTTGTATTAGATCGCAATTCTGAAAAGTTTGGTGGCTACCGGCAACTCGTTTGAGAGGTTAAATCACTTTGAAAAGTTTATTTTCAGCCGAAAACTACCTTGGAAAATTTCCAAATAAATTGCGATACTCCAGGTATGAATTTTTGACCGGTATGGATATCGTACCCCTTCATTGCTTTTGATTGTAATTCTGAGAAATTTTTCTTCCGCCCGTTTGAGAGGTTGGATCGCTTATTAAAGTTTCTTTTCGACCGATAATATTCTAGGATTGTTACCAAATAAATCGTAATACGCTTAGTTTCAATTTTTGACCGGTACAGTTCTAGCTACTATTGTTTAGCTAGATAATAATTCTCTCCTATTGTTTAGATAATAGTTCTTTGAAGCCTGGCTACTGGCAATGTGTTTGAGAGGTTGGATCATTTTTAAGATTTTCTTTTTCCGACAACACGCAAGGAAAGTTACCTAATGAATCATAATACACTCGGTTTCAATTTTTGAGAAATATAGAATTCGTACCTCTCAGTTGCTTTATATCGTTCTTGTAAGAAACTTGGCGGTTACTGGCAAGTTGATTATGAGGTTGGATCATTTTTAAGGGTTTCTTTTTGACCAGAAATACTCTAGGATATATTTAAAATGAAGCGCGATACTTCCATTTTCAATTTTTGACAGTTACGGATTTCGCACCTTTACGTTGCTTTAGATCATAATTCCGCAAAGTTTGGCAGCTAACGACATCTCCTTTGAGAGGTTGATTCGCTTTGAAGAGTTTCTTTTAAACCGATAACTACCTAGGATAGTTACCAAATAAATCGCGATACTCCAAGTATAACTTTTTGACTGGTATGGATATTGCACCCCTCCGTTGCTTTTTATTGTAATTCTGAGAAATTTTATTACCGAAAACTTGTTTGAGAGGTTGGATCGTTTTTAAAATTTTCTTTTCATCCGATAACATTCAAGGATGGTAACCAAATAAATCACAATACTCTCAGTTTCAATTTTTATTCGGCACAGATTTCACATCTTTCTTATTCTTTAGATAACAACTCTAAGAAACCTGGCTACTTACAACTCGTTTGAGAGGTTAGATCACTTTTAAGGAAAAAAAATTACCCAGTACAAATATCACATCTCTCTTATTCTTTAGATAACAACTCTAAGAAACCAGGCTACTAACAACTTGTTTGAGAGGTTGGATCACTTTTAAGAAAAAAAATTTACCGACAACACGCAAGGATAGTTACCAAATAAATTGTAATACAATCAGTTTCAATTTTTGAAAAGTATGGAATTCGTACCTCTCATTTGCTTTATAACTTAATTCTAAGAAACTTGGCGCCAAAAGGCAAGTTGATTGGGTGGCTGGATCATTTTTAAGAGTCACTTTTCGACCAGCAACACTTTAGGATAGTTACAAAATGAATCGCGATAATTCAATTTTCAATTTTTGATAAGAGCGGATTTCACACCTCTGCGTCGCATTAGATCGTAACTCTGAGAAGTTTTCTGGCTACCGCCTACTCGTTTAAGAGGTTAGATCGCATTGAAAAGTTTCTTTTCAGCCCACAACTACCATGGATAGTTACCAAATTAATCGCGATACTCCAGGTATGAATTTTTTACCGGTATCGATTTCGCACCCCTCCGTTGCTTTTGATTGTAATTCTAAGAAATTTGGCTTCCGGAATGTTGTTTGAGAGGCTGGATTGCTTTAAAAAGTTTCTTTTCAGCTGATAATATTCTTTGATTGTTACCAAATAAATCACAATACTCTCAGTTTCAATTATTGACCGGTACAGATTTAGCATCTCTCCAATTGTATAGATATCAATTCTCAGAAGCCTGGCTTCTAGCAACTCGTTTGAGAGGTTGGATCGCTTTTAAAAAAAATTTGCCGACAACAAGCAAGGACATTTACCAAATTAGTCGTAATACACTCGATTGTAGTTTATGAAAAGAATTGAATCGCACCTCTCTGTTGCTTTAAATCGCTATTGTATGAAACTTGGCGGCTACCGGCAAGTTGATTGTGAGATTGGATCATTTTTAGTAGTTTATTTTCTTCAAACAACACTCTAGGATAATTACAGAATGAATCGCGATACTTCAATTTTCAATTTTTGACGGGAAAGGATTTCGCACCTCTCCGTTGCTTTAGATTACAATTTTGAAAACTTTGGTGGCTATCGACAACTTGCTTGAGAGGCTGGATCGCTTTGAGGAGCTTGTTTTCAACTAGCAACTAATTGGGATAGTTACCAAATAAATCACGATACTCCAGGTATGAATTTTTGACCGCTATAGATTTTGTTCCCTTCCATTGCTTTTGATTGTAATTCTGTGAAATTTACCTGCCGAAAACTCATTTGTGAGGTTGGATCGCTCTTAAAAGTTTCATTTCGATAGATAATATTCTAGGATTATTACCAAATAAATCGCAATACTCTTAGATTCAATTTTTGACAAGTACAGATTTTGTATCTCTCAAATTATTTAGGTAACATTTCTTAGAAACCTTGCTACAAGCAACTCGTTTGTGAGGCTGAACCGCTTTTAAGATTTTCTTTTACGGACAACACGCTAGGATAGTTACCTAATGAATCGTAATAGACTCGGTTTCTATTTTTGAAAAGTATAGAATTCGTACCTCAACGTTGCTTTATATCGTTATTATAAGAAACTTGGTGGCTACCGGCAAGTTGATTAGGAGGTTTGATCATTTTTAAGAGTTTCATTTCAACCAACAATAATCTAGGATAGATTCAAAATGAAAACGCGGTACTTCCATTTTCAATTATTGACAGGTACGGATTTTGCACCTCTTCGTTGCTGTAGATCGCAATTCTGTAAAGTTTGGCGGCTACCGACATCTCTTTTGAGAGGTTGGATCACTTTGATGAGTTTCTTTTCAACAAACAACTACCTAGGATAGTTACCAATTATATTGTGATACTCCAGCTATGACTTTTTGACCGGTATGGATATCGTACCCCTCCGTTGCATTTGATTGTAATTTCGAGAAATTTTATTACCGGAATCTCGTTTGAGGGATTGGATCACTTTTAAATGTTTCTTTTCGTCCGATAGCATTCAAGGATTGTAACCAAAGAAATCGCAATACTCTAAGTTTCAATTTTTATCCGGTACAGATTTTTCATCTCTCCTATTGTGTAGATAACAACTCTAAGAAGCCTGGCTATTAACAACTCGTTTGTGAGGTTAATTCGCTTTTAAGAAAAAATAATTATCGACAACACGCAAGGATTGTTACCAAATGAATCGTAATACAATCAGTTTCAATTTTTGAAAAGTATAGAATTCGCAACTCTTCTTTGCTTTATATCTTAATTCTATGAGACTTGGCGCCTAACGGCAAATTGATTGGCTGGTTAGATTGCTTTTAAGAGTCTCTTTTCGACTAGCAACACTCTAGGATAGTTACCAAATGACTCGCAATACTTCCATTTACAATTTTTGATAAGAACGGATTTCGCACCTCTGGCCTGTATTAGATCGTAACTCTAAGATGTTTGGCAGCTGCCGGCTACACGTTTGAGAGGTTGGATCGCTTTGAAGAGTTTCTTTTCAACCGATAACTACATAAGATAGTTAGCAAATTTACCGCGATACTCCGGGTATGAGTTGTTGGCCGGTATCGATTTCGTGCCCCTCCGTTGCTTTTGATTGTAATTCTAAGAAATTTGGCTTCCGGAAACTCGTTTGAGAGGTAGGATCACTTTTAAAAGTTTCCATTTGACCGATAATATTCTAGGATTGTTACAAAATAAATCGAAATACTCTCAGTTTCAATTATTGTACTGATTTTGCATCTCTCTTACTATATAGATATCAATTCTCAGAAGCCTGGCCACTAACAACTTGTTTGAGAGGTTGGATCGCTTTTAAAAAAAAAAATTACCGACAACACGCAAGGATATTTATCAAATGAATCGTAATACACTCGGTTTTAATTTATAAAAAGAATATAATCGCACCTCTCCATTGCTTTCTATCGCTATTGTAAGAGACTTGGCGAGTGCAGGCAAGTTCATTGTGAGATTTGATCAATTTTAGGAGTTTATTTTTGACAAACAGCACTATAGGATAGTTATAAAATGTATCGCGATACTTTAAGTTTTAATTTTTGATAGGAAAGGATTTTGCACCTCTCCGTTACTTTAGATCGTAATTTTTGTGCCCTTCCATTGCTTTTGATTGTAATTCTGTGAAATTTTGCTGCCGGAAACTTGTTGAAGAGGTTGGATCGCTTTTAAAAGTTTCTTTTCGACCGATTACATTCTAGGATTGTTACTAGGTAAATTGCAATAATCTCAGTTTCAATTTTTGATCGGTGAAGAATTTGTATCTTTCTTATTATTTAGATAACAATTCTTAGAAACCTGGCTACTAGCAACTCGTTTGAGAGGTTGGATCGCTTTTAAAAAAAAATTTATCGACAAAACGCAAGGATAGCTTCCAAATGAATCGTTATACCCTCGGTTTCAATTATTGAAAACTATGGAATTCGCACCGCTCTGTTGCTCTATATCATTATTGTCAGAAACTTGGCGGCTGCCTGCAAGTTGATTGTGAGGTTGGATTATTTTTAAGAGTTTCATTTTGACCAACAATACTCTAGGATAGTTATAAAATGAATCGCGATACTTCAATTTTCATTTTTTGACCGGACCGGATTTCGTACCCTTCTGTTGCTTTAGATCGTAATTCTGAAAAGTTTGGCGGCTACCGGCAACTCGTTTGAGAGGCTGAATCGCTTTGAAGGGTTTATTTTCAACCGACAACTACCTTGGATAGTTACCAAATAAATCACGATTTTCTGAAAAGTATGGATATCGTAACCCTTCGCTGCTTTTGATTGTAATTCTGAGAAATTTTGCTTCCGAAAACTCGTTTGTGAGGTTGGATCTTTTATAAAAGTTTATTTTCGACCGATAATATTCTAGGATTATTACAAAATAAATTGCAATACTTTTAGTGTCAATTTTTGATCGGCACAGATTTAGCATTTTTTTTATTGTTTAGATAACAATTCTTAGAAGCCTGGCAACTAGGAACGCGCTTGAGAGGTTGGATAATTTTAAGGATTTTCTTTTGCTGACAACACGCAAGGATAATGACCTAATGAATCGCAATACACTCGGTTTTAATTTTTGAAAAGTATAGAATTCGTACCCTTTCGTTTCTTTATATCGTTATTGTAAGAAACTTGGTGGCAACTGTCAAGTTAATTACGAGGTTGGATCGCTTTTAAGAGCTTCTTTTCGACCACCAATTCTCTAGGATAGATTGAAAATGAAACGCGATACTTCCATTTTAAATTTTTGACAGGTACAGATTTCGCACCTCTCCGTTGCTTTAGATCGTAATTTTGAGAAGTTTGGCGGCTACTGGCAACTTGTTTGAGACGTTGGATCGCTTTGAAGAGTTTCTTTTCAACCAACAACTACCTAGGATAGTTACCAAATAAATCGCGATACTCCAGGTATGACTTTTTGGCCGGTATGGATATCACACCCCTCCGTTGCTTTTGATTTTAATTATGAGAAATTTTATTTCCAGAAAGTTGTTTGAGAGGTTAGATAGCCTTGAAAAGTTTCTTCTCGACCGATAGCATTCAGGATTGTAACGAAATAAATTGCAATACTTATAGTTTCAATTTTTGATCGGTATAGATTTTGCATCTCTCCTATTGTTTAGATAACAACTCTAAGAATCCTGGCTAGTAACAACTCGTTTGAGAGGTTGGATCGCTTTTTAGAAAAAAAAATTACCGACAACATGCATGGATAGTTTCGAAATGAATCGTAATACAATCAGTTTCAATTTTTGAAAAGTATGGACTTCACACCGATCCTTTGCTTTATATCTTTATTCTAAGATACTTGGCGCGTAACGACTTGTTGATTGGGTGGTTGGATCGTTTTAAAGAATGGATTTCGCACCTCTGCGTTGCATTAGATCGTAACTCTGAGATGTTTGGCGGCTACCGGGTACTCATTTGAGAGGTTCAATTTCTTTGAAGAGTTTGTTTTCAACCCACAACTACCATGGATAGTTACTAAATTAATCGCGATACTCCAGGTATGAATTTTTGACCAGTATCGATTTCGCGCCCCTCTGTTGCTTTTGATTGTAATTCTAAGATATTTGGCTTTCGGAAACTCGTTTGAAAGGTTGGATCACTTTTAAAAGTTTCTTTTCGACCGATAATATTCTTGGATTGTTACCAAATAAATCACAATACACTCAGTTTCAATTATTGACCGGTATAGATTTTTGCATCTCTCCTATGGTATAGATATCAATACTTAGAAGCCTGGCTACTAGCAACTCGTTTGAGAGGTTGGATCATTTTTTTAAAAAAAATTACCGACAACACGCTAGGATATTTACCAAATAAATCGTAATGTACTCGGTTTCTATTTTTGAAGAGAATGGAATCACACCTCTCCGTTGCTTTTTATCGTTATTGTAAGAAACTTGGCGGCTGCCAGAATGTTGATTGTGAGATTTGATCGCATTAGGAGTTTATTTTCGACAAACAACACTCCTGTATAGTTACAAAATGAATCGCGATACTTCAATTTTAAATATTTGACAGGAAAGGATTTTGCACCTCTCCGTTGCTTGAGATCGTAATTCTGAAAACTTTTTTGGCTATTGGCAAATTGCATGAGAGGTTGGATCACTTTGATGAGTTTCTTTTTGACCTACAACTACTTAGGATAGCTACCAAATAAATCATGACACTCCAGGTTTGAATTTTTGGCCGGTATAGATTTCACGCCCGTCCATTGCTTTTGATTGTAATTTTGTGAAATTTTTATGCTAGAAATTCATTGGAGAGGTTGGATCACTTTAAAAGTTTCTTTACGATCAATAACATTCTAGGAGTGTTACCAAATAAATCGCAATACTCTCACTTTCAAATTTTAATTTTTGAAGGGTTTATTTTCAACCGACAACTACCTTTGATAGTTACCAAATAAATCACGATATTCTGAAAAAGTATGGATATCGTGCCCCTCCATTTCTTTTGATTGTAATTTTGAGAAATTTGGCTTCCAGAAAATTGTTTGAGAGGTTGGATCGCTTATAAAAGTTTCTTTTCGTCCGATAATATTCTAGGATTGTTACCAAATAAATCGCAATACTCACAGTTTCAATATTTGACCAGAGTAGATTTAGCATCTCACTTATTGCTTTGATAACAATTCTTAGAAGCCTGGCTACTAGAAACACGCTTGGGAGGTTGGATTGTTTTTAAGATTTTTTCTTGCCGGCAACACGCAAGGATAATGACCTAATGAATCACAATACACTCGGTTTCAATTTTTGAAAAGTATAAAATTCGTACCTCTCCGTTGCTTTATATAGTTATTGTAAGAAACTTGGCTGCTACTGGAAAGTTGATTATGAGGTTGGATCGTTTTTAAGAGTTTCTTTTCGACCAGTAATACTCTGGGATAGATTTAAAATGAAACACGATACTTCCATTTTCAATTTTTGGTAGGTTCGGATTTCGCACCTTTCCGTTGCTTTAGATCATAATTTTGAGATGTTTTGTGGCAACCCACAACTTGTTTGATACGTTGGATCGTGTTGAATACTTTCATTTCAACCGACAACTACTTAGGATAGTTACCAAATAAATCGCGATACTCCGGGTATGATTTTTTCAACGGTATGGGCATCGCACCCCTCCGTTGTATTCAATTGTAATTATGACATTATTTATTTCCATAAACTTCTTAGAGACGTTAGATTGCTTTTAAAAGTTTATTTTCGATCGATAGTATTCTAGGATTGTAACAAAATAATTCGCAATACTCTCAGTTTCAATTTTTGACTGGTACAGATTTTGCATATCTCCTATTGTTTAGATAACAACTCTAAGAAGCCTGACCACTAATAACTCGTTTGAGAGGCTGGATCGCTTTAAAGAAAAGAAATTTATCGAGAACACGCAAGGATAGTTATCAAATTAATCGTAATGCAATCAGTTTCAATTTTTGAAAAGTATGGAATTCACAGCTTTCTTTTGCTTTATATTTTTATTCAATGAAACTTGGCGGCTAGTGGCAAGATGATTGTGTGGTTGGATCATTTTTAAGAGTCTTATTTCGACTAGCAACACTCTAGGATATTTTCAAAATGAATTGGATACTTCCATTTTAAATTTTCGATAAGAACGGATTTCACACCTATCTGTTGCTTTAGATCGTAAATTAGAGAAGTTTGGCGGCTACCGGCTACTCCTTAGAGAGGTTGGATCTCTTTGAAGAGTTTGTTTTCAACCCACAATTACCTAGGATAGTTACCAAATAAATCGAGATACTCCAGGCATGAATTTTTGACCGGTATGGATTTTGCACCCTTACGTTAGTTTTGATTATAATTCAAAGAAATTTTGCTTCCGAAAATTCATTTGAGAGGCTGGATCACTTTTAAAAGTTTCTTTTCGACCAAAAATATTCTTGGATTATTACCAAATAAATCACAGTACACTCAGTTTCAATTATTGACCGGTATAGATTTTTGCATCTCTCCTATTGTATAGATATCATTACTCAGAAACCATGCTACTAGCAACTCGTTTAAGAGGTTGGATCGCATTTTTTATAAAAAATTACCGACAACACGCAAGGATATTTACCAATTGAATCGTAATCCGCTCAGTTTCAATTTCTGAAAAGAATAGAATCGCACCTCTCCGTTGCTTTTAATCGTTATTGTAAGAAACTTGGCGGCCGCCGAGAAGTTGATTGTGAGATTTGATCGCTTTTAAGAGTTTATTTTTGACAAACAACACTCTTGGATAGTTACAAAATGAATCGCGATACTTCAATTTTCATTTTTTGACAGGAAAGGATTTTGCACCTCTCCGTTGCTTGAGATCGCAATTCTGAAAACTTTTGCGGCTATCGGCAACTTGCTTGAGAGGTTGGATTGCTTTGGTGAGTTTTTTTTTGACCTACAACTACTTAGAGCAGTTACCAAATAAATCATGATACTCCAGGTATGAATTTTTGATCGGTATAGATTTCGTGCCCGTCAATTGCTTTTGATTTTAATTTTGAGAAATTTTACTGCCGGAAATTCGTTGGAGAGGTTGGATCACTTTTAAAAGTTTATTTTCGACCGATAACATTCTGGGATTGTTACCAAATAAATCGCAATACTCTCAGTTTTAATTTTTGACCGGTACAGATTTCGCATCTCTCCTATAATTTAGATAATAATTCTTAGAAACCTGGCTACTAGCAACTCGTTGGAGAGGTTGAATCACTTTTAATAAAAAAAATTACCGACATAGCGCAAGGTTAGTTACCAAATGAATCATTATACCCTCGGTCTAAATTTTTGAAAAGTATGGAATACGCACCTCTTTATTGCATTATATCGTTACTGTACGAAACATGGCAGCTGCCGGTTAGTTAATTTTGAAGTTGGATTGTTTTTAAGAGTTTCTTTTTGGGCAACAATACTCTAGGATAGTTATAAAATGAATCGCGAAACTTCAAGTTTTAGTTTTGGACCGAAACAGATTTCGCACCTCTCTGTTGCTTGAGATCGTAATTCTAAAATGCTTGGCCGCTACCGGCAACTCGTTTGAGAGGTTAAATCGCCTTGAAGGGTTTATTTTCAACCGACAGCTACCTTGGATAGTTCCCAAATAAATCGCGATATTCCAGGTTTGAAATTTTGTCCGGTATGGATATCGTACACCTCCATTGCTTTTGATTGTAATCCTGTGAAATTTGGCTTCCGGAAACTCGTTTGAGAGGTTGGATCTCCTATAAAGTTTTATTTCAACCGATAATATACAAGGATTGTTACCAAATAAATCATAATTCACACAGTTTCAATTTTTGACCGGTACAGATTTAACATCTCTCTTATTGCATAGATAATAATTTATAAAAGCCTGGCTACTAACAACGCGTTTGAGAGGTTGGATCGTTTTCAAGATTTATTTTTGCTGACAACACGCAAGGATAGTTACCAAATGAATCGTAATTCACTCGGTTTCAATTTTTGAAAAGAATAGAATTCGTACCTCTCCGTTGCTTTATATTATTATTGTAAGAAACTTGGCGACTACTGGCAAGTTGATTACGTGGTTGGATAGTTTTGAAGAGTTTCTACTCGACCAGCAATACTCTAGGATAGATTCAAAATAAAACGCGATACTTCTATTTCAATTTTTGACATGTACGGATTTCGCACCACACCGTCGCTTTAGATCGTAATTTTAAGAAGTATGGCGGCTACTGCCAACTTGTTTGAGACGTTGGATCACTTTGAAAAAATTCTTTTCAACCGATAGCTTCCAAGGATAGTTACCAAATAAATAACGATACTCCAGGTATGACATTTTGGGCGGTATGAATATCGCACCCCTCTGTTACTTTTGATTGTATTTATGTGAAATTTTATTTCCGAAAACTTGTTTGGGAGGTTTGATCGCTTTTAAAAGTTTCTTTTCGACTGATAACATTCTTGGATTTTTACCAAATAAATTGTAATACTCTCAGTTTCAATTTTGGACCGGTACAGATTTCCCATATCTCTTATTATTTAGATAGCAATTCTTAGAAACCTGGCTACTAGCAACTAGTTTGAGAGGTTGGATCGCTTTTAAGAAAAAAAAATTACCGTCATAATGTAAGGATAGTTACCAAATGAATAGTTATACCCTCGGTTTCAATTTTTGAAAAGTATGGGATTCGCACCTCTCTGTTGCTTTAAATCATTATTGGAAAAAACTTGGCGGCTGTCGACAAGTTGATACTGAGGTTGTATTTTTTTAAGAGTTCCTTTATGACCAACAATACTCTAGGATAGTTATAAAATGAATCGCGATACTTCAATTTTTAATTTTAGCCCGGAGCAGATTTTGCTCCTCTCTTTTGCTTTAGATCGTAATTCTGAAAAGTTTGGCGGCTACCAGCAACTCGTTTGAGAGGTTGGATCGCTTTGAAGGGTTTATTTTCAATCGACAACTACCTTGGATAGTTACCAAATAAATTGCGATACTCCAGATATGAATTTTTGACCAGTATCGATATCGTACCCCTCCGTTTCTTTTGATTGAAATTTTATGAAATTTATCTTACGGAAAATTGTTTGAGAGGTTAGATTGCTTATAAAAGTTTCTTTTCGACTGATAATATTCTAGAATTGTTACCAAATAAATTGCAATACTCATAGTTTCAATATTTGAGCGGAACAGATTTAGCATCTCTCTTATTGTTTAGATAACAACTCTAAGAAGCCTGGCCACTAACAACTCGTTTGGGAGGCTGGATCGCATTAAAGAAAAGAAATTTACCGACCATACGCAAGGATAGTTAACAAATGAATCGCAATACAGTCAGTTTCAATTTTTGATAAGTATGGAATTCGCACTTCTCTTTTGGTGATATCTTTATTCTATGAAACTTGGCGGCTAACGGGAAGTTGATTGTGTGGTTGGATAATTTTTAAGAGTCTATTTTCGATCAGCAACACTCTAGGATAGTTACAAAATGAATTGCGATACTTTCATTTTCAATTTTTGATAAGAACGGATTTCTCACCTCTCTGTTGCTTTAGATAGTAACTCAGAGAAGTTTGGCAGCTACCGGCTACTCGTTTGAGAGGTTGGATCTCTTTGAAGAGTTTCTTTTCAACCCACAACTACTTAGGATAGTTACCAAATAAATCGTGATACTCTAGGTATGAATTTTTGACCGGTATGGATTTCACACCCTTACGTTGCTTTTGATTGTAATTCTACGAAATTTGGCTTCCGAAAGCTCGTTTGAGGGGTTGGATCACTTTTAAAAACTTATTTTTGACCGATAATAATCTTGGATTGTTACCAAATAAATCACAATACACACAGTTTCAATTATTGACCGGTATAGATTTTTGTATCTCTCCTATTGTATAGATATTAATACTCGAAAGCCTAGCTACTAGCAACTCATTTGGAAGGTTGGATCGCTTTTTTTTTTTAAAATTACCGACAACACGCAAGGATATTTACCAAATGAATCGTAATGCACTTGGTTTCAATTTTTGAAAAGAATGGATCGCACCTCCCCGTTACTTTTTATCGTTACTGTAAGAAACTTGACGGCTGCTGGCAAGTTGATTGTGTGATTTGATCATTTTTAGGAGTTTATTTTTGATAAACAAAACTCCTGGACAGTTACAAAATGAATCGCGATACTTCAATTTTCAAATTTTGACAGGAAAGGATTTTGCACCTCTCCGTTGCTTGAGATCGCATTTTTGGAAAATTTTGCGGCTATCGGCAACTTGCTTGAGAGGTTGGATCGCTTTGATGAGTTTCTTTTTGACCTACAACTTCCTAGGATAGTTACCAAATAAATCATGATACTCCAGGTATGAATTTTTGACCGATATAGATTTCGTACCCGTCCATTGCTTTTGATTGTAATTCTGTGAAATTTTGCTGCCTGAATTTGTTGGAGAGGTTGGATCGCTTTTAAAAGTTTCTTTCCGACCATTAACATTCTAGGATTGTTGCCAAATAAATAGTAATACTCTCAGTTTCAATTTTTGGCCGGTACAGATTTCGCATCTCTCCTATTATTTAGATAACAATTCTTAGAAACCTGGCTACTAGCAACTCATTGGAGAGGTTGAATCGCTTTAAATAAATTTTTTTACCGACATAACACAAGGATAATTACCAAATGAATCGTTATACCCTCGGTTTCAATTTTGAAAAGTATGGAATTCGCACCTCTCTGTTGCATTATATCGTTATTGTAAGAAACATGGCGGCTGTAAGCAAGTTGATTGCAAAGTTGGAATGTTTTTAAGAGTTTCTTTTTGAATAAGAATATTTAAGGATAGTTATTAAATGAATCGTGAAACTTTAATTTTTAATTTTTGGCCGAAACGGATTTCGCGCCTCTCTGTTGCTTTAGATTGTAATTCTGAAAAGCTTGGCCGCTACCAGCAACTTGCTTGAGAGGTTGAATCACTTTGAAGGGTTTATTTTCAACCGACAACTACCATGGATAGTTACCAAATAAATCACGATATTCCAGGTATGAATTTTTGACCGGTATGGATATCGTACCCCACCGTTGCTTTTGATTGTAATTCTGAGAAATTTGTCTTCTGGAAACTCATTTGAGAGGTTGGATCTCCTATAAAGTTTTATTTCAACCGATAATATACAAGGATTGTTACCAAATAAATCATAATTCACACAGTTTCAATTTTTGACCGGTACAGATTTAACATCTCTCTTATTGCATAGATAATAATTTATAAAAGCCTGGCTACTAACAACGCGTTTGAGAGGTTGGATCGTTTTTAAGATTTATTTTTGCCGACAACACGCGAGGATAGTTACCAAATGAATCGTAATACACTCGGTTTCAATTTTTGAAAAGAATAAAATTTGTACCTCTCCGTTGCTTTATATCATAATTGTAAAAAACTTGGCGACTACTAGCAAGTTGATAATGAGGTTGGTTAGTTTTTAAGAGCTTCTTTTTGACCTGCAATACTCTAGGATAGATTCAAAATAAAACGCGATACTTCCATTTTCAATTTTTAACATGTACGGATTTCGCACCTCTCCGTTGCTTTAGATCGTAATTTTGCGAAGTATGGCGGCTACTTGCAACTTGTTTTAGATGTTGGATCGCTTTGAAGAATTTCTTTTCAACCGACAACTTCCTAGGATAGTTACCAAAATAAATCGCGATAATCCAGGTATGACATTTATGTCGGTATGGATATCGCACCCCTCCGTTGCTGTTGATTGTATTTCTGAAAAATTTTATTTCCAAAAACATGTTTGGGAGGTTGGATCCCTTTTAAAAGTTTCGTTTCGACCGATAACATTCTTTGATTTTAATCAAATAAATTGTAATACTTTTAGTTTCAATTTTTGACCGGAACAGATTTCGCATATCCCCTATTATTTAGATAACAATTCTTAGAAACCTGGCTACTAGCAACTCGTTCGAGAGGTCAAATCACTTTTAAGAATTTTTTTTACCGTCATAATGAAAGGATAGTTACCAAATGAATAGTTATACCCTCGGTTTCAATTTTTGAAAATTATGGGATTCGCACCACTCTGTTGCTTTAAATCGTTATTGCAAAAACCTTGGCGGCTGCCAGCAAGTTGATACTGAGGTTGCATTGTTTTTAAGAGTTTCCTTTTGGCCAACAATACTCTTGGATAGTTATAAAACCAGCAAGTTGATACTGAGGTTGCATTGTTTTTAAGAGTTTCCTTTTGACCAACAATACTCTTGGATAGTTATAAAATGAATTACGGCACTTCAATTTTCCATTTTAGCCCGGAATGGATTTCGCTCCTCTTTGCTTCTTTAGATCATAATTCTGAAAATTTTGGGGCTACCGGCAACTCGTTTGAGAGGTTGGATTGCTTTGAAGGGTTTATTTTTAATCGCCAACTACCTTGGATAGTTACCAAATAAATCGCGATACTCCAGATATGAATTTTTGACCGGTATGGATATCATACCCCTTCGTTGCTTTTGATTGTAATTTTGAGAATTTGGCTTCCGGAAAATTGTTTCAGAGGTTAGATCGTTTATAAAAGTTTCTTTTCGACCGATAATATTCTAGGATTGTTACCAAATAAATCGCAATACTCACAGTTTCAATATTTGACTGGAACAGATTTAGTATCTCTATTATTGTTTTGATAACAATTCTTAGAAGTCTGGCTACTAGCAACAAGTTTGAGAGGTTGGATCGTTTTTAAGATTTTCTTTTGCTGGCAACACGGAAGGATAGTTACCTAATGAATCGCAATGCACTCGGTTTCAATTTTTGAAAAGTATAGAATTCGTACCTCTCTGTTGCTTTATATCGTTATTGTAAGAAACTTAGCGGCTAGTAGAAAGTTGATTATGAGGTTGGATCATTTTTAAGGGTTTCTTTTTGACCAACAATACTCTAGGATAGATTCAAAATGAAACGCGATACTTCCATTTTATATTTTTGGAAGGATCGGATTTCACACCTTTCTGTTGCTTTAGATCGCAATTTTGTGAAGTTTGGCGGCAACTCGCAACTTATTTGATACGTTGGATTGCGTTAAATATTTTTATTTCTACCGACAACTACCTAGGGTACTTACAAAATAAATCGCGATACTCCGGGTTTGACTTTTTGACCGGTATGGGTATCTCACCCCTCCGTTGCTTTCGATTGTAATTCTAAGAATATTTATTTCCATAAACTTCTTTGAGAGGCTGGATCGCTTTTAAAAGTTTATTTTCGACCGATAGCATTCTAGGATTGTAACAAAATAAATCGCAATACTCTCAGATTCATTTTTTGACCGGTGCAGATTTTGCATCCCTTCTATTGTTTAGATACAACTCTAAGAAGACTGGCCCCTAACAACTCGCTTGAGAGGCTGGATCGCTTTAAAGAAAAGAAATTTACCGACAACACGCAAGGATAGTTAACAAATGAATCGTAATACAATCAGTTTCAATTTTTGAAAAGTACGGAATTCGCACCTCTATTTTGCTTTATATCTTTATTCTATGAAACTTGGCAGCTAACGACAAGTTGATTGTATGGTTGGATCATTTTTAAGAGTCTCTTTCCGACTAATAACACTCTAGGATAGTTGCAAAATGAATTAAGATACTTCCATTTTCAATATTCGATAAGAAGACATTTCACACCTCTCTGTTACTTTAGATCGTAACTTAGAGAAGTTTGGAGGCTACCGGCTACTCGTTTGAGAGGTTGGATCGCTTTGAAGAGTTTTATTTCAGCCCACAACTACCTAGGATAGTTACCAAATAAATCGCGATATCCAGGTATGAATATTTGACCCGTATGGATTTTGCACCCTTCCGCTGAATTTGATTTTAATTTTGAGAAATTTGGTTTCCGAAAGCTCCTTTGGGAGGTTGGATCACTTTTAAAGGTTTCTTTTTGACCGATAATATTCTAGGATTGTTACCAAATAAATCGCAATACTCACAGTTTCAATTTTTGATCGGTACAGATTTAGCATCTCTCCTATTGTTTAGATAACCATTATTAGAGGCCTAGTTACTAGCACCTCATTTGAGAAGTTGGATCGCTTTTAAGATTCTTTTACTTACAACACGCAAGGATAGTTACCAAATGAATAGTAATAGACTCGGTTTCAATTTTAGAAAAGTATGAAATTCGTACCTCTCCGTTGCTTTATATCATTATTGTAAGAAACTTGGCTGCTACCGGCAATTTGATTGTGAGGTTGGATTGTTTTAAAGAGTTTCTATTTGACCAATAACACTCTAGGATAGTTACAAACTGAATCACGATACTTCCATTTTCAATTTTTGACCGGTACGGATTTCGCACCTCTTCGCTGCTTTAGATAGTAATTTTGTGAAGTTATACGGCTACCGGCAACTCGTTTGAGAGGTTGGATCGCTTTGAAGTGTTACTTTTCAACTGGCAGCTACCTAGGATAGTTACCAAATATATTGCGATACTCCAGGTATAACTTTTTGACCGATATGTATTTCGTACACATCTGTTGCTTTTGATTCTTATTTTGAGTCATTTTGCAACCGAAAACACGTTTGAGATGTTAGATCGCTTTTAAAAGTTTCTTATAGACTGATAACATTCTAGGATTGTAACCAAATAAATTACAATACTCTCAATTTCAATTTTTGACCGGTACAGATTTCGTATCTCTCCTATTGTTTAGATAACAATTCTTAGAAGCCTGATAACTAGCAACTAGTTTATGAGGTTGAATCGCTTTTAAGAATTTTTTTTAAAGATATAACTCAAGGAGAGTTGCCAAATAAATATTAATACACTCGATTTCAATTTTTAAATATTATGGAATTCGCACCTTTCCGTTGCTTTATATGATCATTTTAAGTCACTCTGCGGCTGCCAGCAAGTTGATTGTGAGGTTGAATCATTTCTATGAGTTTCTTTTTGACCAATGACACTCTAGGATAGTTACAAAATTTATCGCAAAATTTTCATTCTCAATTTTTGACAGATACGGATTTCGCCCCTCTCCATTGCTTTAGATCGTAATTTTTTGATGTTTGGCAGCTACCAGCAAATCGTTTGAAAGGTTGGACCGCTTTCTTTTCAACCGTCAACTGCCTAGGATAGTTACCAAATAAATTGCAATACTCCAGGAATAAATTTTTGATAGGTAAAGATTTTGCACCCCTCCGTTGCTTTTAATTGTAATTTTGACAAATTTGGCTACCAGAAACTTGTTTGAGAGGCTGGATCGCTTTTAAAAGTTTCTTTTCGACTGATAATATTCTAGGATTGTTACCAAATAAATTGCAATACTCTTAGTTTCAATTTTTGACTGGTACAGATTTAACATCTTTCCTATTGTTTAGATAGCAATTCTTTAAAGCCTGGCTACTAGCAACGCGTTTGAGAGGCTAGATCGCTTTTAAGATTTTATTTTACCGACAACACACTAAAATAGTTACCAAATGAATCGTAATACACTTAGTTTCATTTTTTGAAAACTATGGAATTCGTACCTCACCGTTGCTTTATATCGCTATTGTAAGATACTAGTCGGCTACCGGCTAGTTGATTATGAGGTTGGATCCTTTTTTAGAGTTTCTTTTCGACCAGTAATACTCTTTGATAGTTACAAAATGAAACGAGATACTTCCATTTCAAATTTTAGACATGTATGGATTTCGCACCTCTCCATTGCTTTAGATCGTAATTCTGTGAAGTTAAGAAGCTACCGACATCTCGTTTGGGAGGTTGGATCGCTTTGTGGAGTTCCTTTTTAACTGACAACTACTTAGGATAGTTACCAAATAAATTGCGATACTCCAAGTTTGAATTTTTGATCGGTATGGATATCGCACTCCTCCGTTGCTTTTGATTGTAATTCAGAGAAATTTGGTTACCGGAAACTCGTTTGAACGGTTGGATCACTATTAAAAGTTTCTTTTTGGACGATAACATTCTAGGATTGCAACCAAATAAATCGCAATACTCTCAGTTTTAATTTTTGACCGGTACAGCTTTTGTATATCTCCTATTGTTTATATAACAACTCAAAGAAGCCTGGCTACTAACAACTCGTTTGGGAGGTTGGATCGCTTTTAAGAATTGTTTTAATCGACAACACGCAAGGATAGTTACTAAATTAATCGTAATACAATCGGTTCAATTTTTGAAAAGTATGGATTTCGTACCTCTCATTTCCTTTATATCTTTATTCTAAGAAACTTGGCGGTTAACGGCAAGTTGATTGTGTGGTTGGATCGCTTTTAAGATTATCTTTTTGACCAGCAGCACTCTGGGATAGTTACAAAATAAATCGCGATACTTCCATTTTAAATTATTGATAGGAACGGATTTTGCACCTCTCCGTTGCTTTAGGTTGTAACTCTAAGAAGTTTGGCAGCTACCGGAAACTCGTTTGAGCGGTTGGATCACTTATTGACCGGTACAGATTTATACCAAATAAATCGTAATACTCTTCGTTTCAATTATTGACCGGTACAGATTTCGCATCTCTCCTATTGTTTAGAAAATAATTCTTAGAAACCTGGCTACTAGCAACTCGTTTGAGAGGTTGGACCGCTTTTAAGAAAAAAAATTGCCAACATAACGCGAGGGTAGTTACCAAATGAATCCTATTACCCTTGGTTTCAATTTTAGAAAAACATGGAATTCGCACCTCTCCGTTGCTTTATATCATTATTGTGAGAAACTTAGCGGCTACCAGCATGGTGATTGTGAGGTTGGATCATTTTTAAGAGTTTATTTTCGACCAACAAAACTCAAGGATAGCTACATAATGAACCGCGATACTTCAATTTTTAATTTTAGACTGGAATGGATTTCGCACCTCTCTGTTGCTTTGATCGTAATTCTGAAATGTTTGGCGACTACCGATAACATGTTTAAGAGGTTAGAATACTTTAAAGAGTTTCTTTTCAGCCGACAACTGCCTTGGATAGTTACCTATAAAATTGCGATACTCCAGATATGAATTTTTGACCGGCAATGATTTCGTACCCCTCCGTTGCTTTTGATTGTAATTCAAAAAAATTTGGCTTCTGAAAACTCATTTGAGAGGTTGGATCGCTTTAAAAAGTTTGTTTTTGACCGATAACATTCTAGGATTGATACCAAATAAATTCCAATACTCCAGTTTCAATTATTGGCCGATATAGATTTCGCATCTCTCATATTGTTAAGATAATAATTATTAGAAACTTGGCTGCTAGTAACTCGTTTGAGAGGTTGGATCGCTGCTATGAATTTTTGTTTACCGACATAAAGCAAGGATAGCTACCAAATGAATCGTAATACCCTCGGTTTCAATTTTTGAAAAGTATGGAATTCGCACCTCTCCGTTGCTTTATATCGTTATTGTAAGAAACTTGGCGGCTGCCGGCAGGCTGATTATGAGGTTGGATCACTTTTAAAAGTTTCATTTCGTTCGATAATATTCTAGGATTGTTACCAGATAAATCACAATACTCTTAATTTTAATTTTTGACCGTTACAGATTTAACATCTCTCCTATTGTTTTGATAAAAATTCTTCGATGCTCGGCTACTAGAAAATCGTTTGAGAGATTTGATCGTTTTTGAGATTTTTTTATACCGACAAGACACAAGGATAGTTACCAAATGAATCGTAATACACTCGGTTTTAATTTTAGAAAAGTATGGAATCGTACCTCTTCGTTGCTTTATATCGTTATTGTAAGAAACTTGGCGGCTACCGCCAAGTTGGTTGTGTGGTTGGATAATTTCTAAGAGTATCTTTTCGAACAACAACACTCTAGGATAGTTACAAAATGTATTTCGATACTTCCATTATCAAATTTTGACAGGTACGAATTTCGTACCTCTCCATTACTTTTGATCGCTACCGGCAACTCATTTGAGAGGTTGGATCGCATTAAAGAGTTTCTATTCAACCGACAATTACCTAAGATAGTTACCAAATAAATCGAGTACTCCGGGTATGAATTTTAGACCGGTATGGATATCGCATCCCTCAATTGCTTATAATTGCAATTCAAAGAAATTTGTCTCCCGGAAACTCATTTGAGAGGTTGGATCGCCTTTAAATGTTTCTTTTCAACCAATAACATTCTAGGATTGTTACCAAATAAATCGCAATACTCTTAGTTACAATTTTAGACCGGCACGGATTTCGCATCTTCCCTATTGTTAAGATAACAATTTTAGGAACCTGTATACTAGCAACTCGTTTGAGAGGTTGGATCACCTTTAAGAATTTTTTTTACAGACATAATGCAAGGATAGTTACCAAATGAATCGTAATACACTCGGTTTCAATTTTTGGAAAATATGGAATTCGCACCTCCGTGTTGCTTTATATCATTTTTGAAAAAAACTTTGCGGCAACCGTCAAGTTGATTGTGAGGTTGGATAACTTTTAAGTGCTTCTTTTCGACCAACAACACTCTAAGATAGTTACAAAATGAATCGCGATACTTCAATTTTCAATTTTTGACAGTAACGGATTTCTCACCATTCCGTTGCTTTAGATCAAAATTCAGAAAAGTTTGGCGGCTACCGGAAACTTGTTTGAGAGGTTGGATCGCTTTGAAGAATTTATTTTCAACCGACGACTACCTTGGATAGTTACCAAATAAATCACGATACTTCTGGAATGAATTTATGACCGGTATGGATTTCGCACCCCTCCATTGATTTTGATTGTAATTCAGAGAAATTTTGATACCGAAAACTCGTTTGAGATGCTAGATCTCTTTTAAAAGTTTCATTTGGACCGATAATATTCTTGGATTGTTATGAAATAAATCGCAACACTCACAGTTTTAAATTTTGACCGGTACAGATTTCCCATCTCTCCTATTGTTTAGAAAACAATTCTTAGAAGCCTTGCTGCTAGCAACTAGTTTGAGAGGTTGGATTGCTTTTAAGAATTTTTTTTACAGACATAATGCAAGGATGGTTACCAAATGAATTGTAATATACTCTGTTTTAATTTTTGAAATCGTAAGAAACTCTGCAGCAACCGGCATATTGATTGTGAGGTTGGATAATTTCTAAGAGTTTCTTTTCGACCAATAATATATCGTTATTTTAAGAAATTGGCGGCAACTGGCAAGTTGATTAAGAGATTAGATCATTTTAAAGAGCTTATTTTCGGCCAGCAATACTCTAGAATTGTTACAAAATGAATTGCGATACATCAATTTTCAATTTTGGACAAGAACGGATTTCACAGCTCTCCGTTGCTTTAGATCGCAATTCTGAAAAGTTTGGCGACTACCTTCAACTTCTTTAAGAGGTTGGATCGCTTTGAAAAGATTCTTTTCAAACGACAACTACCTAGGATAGTTACCAAATAAAATGTGATACTCCAGGTATGAATTTATGACAGGTATGGATTTCGCACCCCTCGATTACTTTTGATGGTAATTCTGAGAAATTTTGCTACCGAAAACTCGTTTAAGAGGATTAATGGCTTTTAAAAGTTTCATTTTGACCGATAATATTCTAAGATACTTTCGAAATAAATTGCAACACTCTCTGTTTTAATTTTTGACCGGTACAGATTTTGTATCTCACCTATTGTTTAGATAGCAATTCTTAGAAGCCTGGCTACTATCAGCTCGTTTGAGAGTTTGGATCTCTTTTAAGAATTCTCTTTTACAGACATAACGTAAAGATAGTTACCAAATGAATCCTAATATACTCGGTATAGATTTTTAGAATTGCATGAAACTCTACGGCTACCGGCATGTTGATTGTGAGGTTGGATAATTTCTAAGAGTTTCTTTTCGTCCAACAACACTCTTGGATAGTTACAAAATGAATCACGAGTCTTCCATTTTCAATTTTTGATAGGTACGGATTTCGCACATCTCCATTGCTTTAGATCATAATTTTAAGAAGTTTCGTAGCTACCGGTAAATCGTTTGAGTGGGTGGATCACTTTGAAGAGTTTTTATTCAACCGTCAATTACCTAGGATAGTTGCCAAATAAAGCACAATACTCCAGGTATGATGTTTTGACCGGTATGGATTTCACACCCCCTCGTTTCTTTTTATTCTAATTCAGAAAAAATTTGCTACTGGAAAATCGTTTGAGAGGTTGGATCGCTTTTAAAAGTTTCTATTCGACCCATAATATTTCAGGATTGTTACTAAATAAATAACAATACTCTCTGCTTTAATTTTAGAATGGTACATATTTAAAATCTTGCCTATTGTTTAAATAACAATTCTGTGAAGTCTGGCTACTAGCAACTCGTTTGAGAGGTTAGATCATTTTTAAGATTGTTTTTTGCCGACAGCACGCAAGGATGGTTACCAAATGAATCACAATTTAGTCGGTTTCAATATTTGAAAAAAATGGAATCGCACCTCTCCCTTGCTTTATATCGTTATTGTAAGAATCTTTGTGGCTACTGGCAAGTTGATTATTAGATTGGATGGTTTTTAAGAGTCCATTTTCGACCAACGACACTTTAGGATAATTTCAAAATGAATCACGATACTTATATTTTAAATTTTTGACAGTAATGGATTCCGCACCTCTCCGTTGCTTTAGATCATAATTCTGAAAAGTTAGGCGGTTACATACAACTACTATGATATGTTGGATCGCTTTGAAGAGTTTCTTTTCAAACCACAACTACCTAGGATAGTTAACAAATAAATTGCGATACTCCAGGTAAGAATTTTTGACCGATATGGATATCGCACCCCTCCGTTTCTTATGATTGTAATTCTGATAAATTTGTCTTTAGGAATCTCATTTGTGAGGTTGGATCGCTTTAAAATGTTTCATTTCGACCGATAACATTTTAGGATTGTTACCAAATAAATCGCAATACTCTCAGTTTTAATTTTTGACGAGCCCAGATTTTGCATCTCTCTTATTGTTTAGATAACAATTCTTAGAAACCTGGCTACAAGCAACACGTTTGAGAGGTTGAATCGCTTTTAAAAAAAAAATTACCGACATAGCGCAAGAATAGTTACCAAATGAATCATAATACACTCGGTTTCAATTTTTGAAAATAATGGAATTCGCACCTCACCGTTCCATTATATCCATATTGTAAGAAACTTGGCAACAACTGGCAAGTTGATTGTGAGGTTGGATCGTTTTAATGTGTTTCTTTTTGATCAACAACACTCTAGGATAGTTTCAAAATGAATTGCGATACTTTAGTTTTCAATTATTGACAAGAACGGATATCACACCTCTCCGTTGCTTTAGATCGCAATTCTAAAATGTTTGTCGGCTACCAGCAACTTGTTTGAGAAGTTGGATTGCTTTGAAGAGGTTCTTTTTGACAGACAACTACCTATGATAGTTACCAAATACATCGCGATACTCCAAGTATGAATTTATGACCGGTATGGATTACGCACACCTCCGATACTTTTGATTGTAATTCTGAGAAATTTTGTTACCGAAAATTCGGTTGTGAGGTTTGATCTCTTTTAAAAGTTTCATTTTGACCGATAACATTCTTGGATTATTACCAAATAAATAGTAATACTCTTAGTTTTAATTTTTGACCAGTACCGATTTGCCATCTCTCCTATTGTATAGATAACAATTCTTTGAAGCCTTGCTACTAGCAACACCTTTGAGAGGTTGAATCGCTTTTAAGAACTTTTTTTTACCGAAATAACGTAAGGATAGTTACCAAATGAATCGTAATATACTCTACAGCTACCGGTAATTGATTGTGAGGTTGGAAAATTTCTTAGAGTTTCTTTTCGACCAACAACACTCTAGGATAGTTACAAAATGAATCGCGATACTTCCATTTACAATTTTTGACAGGTACGGATTACGCACCTTTCCATTGCTTTAGATCAAAATTCTGTAAAGTTTGGCTGCTACTGACAACTCTTTTGTGAGGTTGGATTACTTTGAAGAGTTTATTTTCAACCGACAACTACCTAGGATAGTTACCAAATAAGTCACAATACTCCTGGAATGACTTTTTAACCGGTAATGATTTCGCACCCCTCCGTTTCTTTTGATTGTAATTTTATGAAATTTGGCTACCAGAAACTCGTTTGAGTGGTTGGATCGCTTTTAAAATTTTCTATTCGGCCGATAATATTCTAGGATTGTTACCAAATAAATCGCAATACACTCAGTTTTAATTTTAGACCAGTAGAGATTTAGCATCTTTCCTATTGAATAGATATCAAATCTTAGAAGCCTGGCTACAAGCAACTCGCTTGAGAGGTTAGATCGTTTTTAAGTTTTTTTTTTTCGACAACACGCAAGGAATGTTACCAAATGAATGGAAATATACTAGGTTTCAAATTTTGAAATGATTGGAATCGCACCGCTCCGTTGGTTTATATCATTATTGCAAGAAACTTGGCGGCAACCGGTAAGTTGATTGTGAGGTTGGATCATTACAAAAAGTTTCTTTTCGGCCAGCAACCCTCTAGGATAGTTACAAAATAAATCGCGATACTTCAATTTTTAATTTTTGACAAGAAAGGATTTCGCACCTCTCCGTTGCTTTATATCGTAATTCTAAAACGTTTGGCGGCTACCTACAACTTCTTTGAGAAGTTGGATCGCTTTGAAGAGTTTCTTTTCAAACAACAGCTACCTAGGATAGTTACCAAATAAATTACGATACTCAAGGTATGAACTTTTGACCGGTTTGGATTTCGCACCCCTCAATTGCTTTTGATTGTAATTCTGAGAAATTTTGCTACCGAAAACTCGTTTGAGAGGTTTGATCGCTTTTAAAAGTTTCATTTCGAGCGATAATATTCAAGGATTGTTACGAAATAAATCGCAACACTCCCAATTTCAATTTTTGACCGTTACAGTTTTTGCATTTCTCCTATTGTTTAGATAACCATTCTTTGAAGCTAGGTTAATAGCAACTCGTTTGAGAGGTTGGATCGCTTTTAAGAATTTTTTAAACCAACATAACGCAAGGATATTTACAAAATGATTCGTATTATACTCGGCTTCAGTTTTTGAAATTATAAGTTACTCAGCGTCTACCGGCATGTTCATTGTGAGGTTGGATAATTTCAAAGAGTTTCATTTCGACCAACAGCACTATAGGATAGCTACAAAATGAATCGCGAGACATCAATTTTTAATTTTTGACTGGTACGAATTTCGCACCTCTATAGTGTTTTAGATCGATATTCTGAGAATTTGGTGGCTACCGACAACTCGTTTGAGAGGATGGATCGCTTTGAAGAATATCTTTTCAACCGATAACTACCTAGGATAGTTACCAAATAAATTGCGATACTCCAGGTATGAATTTATGACCGGTATGGATTACGCATCCCTCCGATACTTTTGATTGTAATTCAAAGAAATTTGGCTTCAGGAACCTCATTTGTGAGGTTGGATCACTTTTTAATGTTCCTTTTCGACAGATAATATTCTAGGATTGGTACTAAATAAATTGCAATACTCTCAGCTATAATTTATGACCGGTACAGATTTAACATCTCTCCTATTGTTTGGATAACAATTCTTAGAAGCCTGTCTTCTTGCAACTCGTTTGAGAGGTTAGATTATTTTTAAGATTTTTTTTTTCTGACAACACCCATGGATAGTTACAAAATCAATCGTAATACAGTTGGTTTCCATTTTTGAAAATAATGGAATCGCACCTCACCGTTGCTTTATATCGTTATTGTAAGAAACTTGGCGGCTACCGACAAGTTGATTATGAGATTGGATCGCTTTGATGAGATTATTTTTGACTAACAACACTCTAGGATAGTTAGAAAATGAATCGCGATACTTCAATTTTAAATTTTTGACAGGAACGGATTTCGCACCTCTCCGTTGCTTTAGATCGTAATTCTGAAAAGTTTGGCGGCTACCTACAAATTCTTTGAGAGGTTGGATCACTTTGAAGAGTTTCATTTCAAACGGCAGCTACCAAGGATGGTTACAAAATAAATTGTGATACTCCAGGTATGAATTTATGACCGGTATGGATTTCGTACCCCTCAATTTCTTTTGATTGTAATTCTAAGAAATTTGGCTACCGAAAAGTCGTTTGAGAGGTTTGATCGCATTTTAAAGTTTCATTTTAACCCATAATATTCTAGGATTGTTTCGAAATAAATTGCAGCACTCTTAGTTTAAATCTTTGACCGGTACAGATTTTGTATCTCACCTATTGTTTAGATAACAATTCTTAGAAGCCTAGTTACAAGCAAATCGTTGGCGAGGTTGGATCGCTTTTAAGAAAAAAAAATTACCGACATAATGTAAGGATAGTTACCAAATGGATCCTAATATACTCGATGTAAATTTTTGAAATTGTAAGAAACTCTGTGGCTACCGGCTTGTTGATTGTGAGGTTGGATAATTTTAAGAGTTTCTTTTCGTCCAACAGCACTCTAGGATATTTACAAAATGAATCGTGAAACTTCTATTTTTAATATTTGATAGGTACGGATTTCGCACCTCTCTAGTGCTTTAGATCGTAATTCTGAGAAGTTTGGCGGCTATCGACAACTCGTTTGAGATGTTGGATCGCTTTGAAGAGTTTCTTTTCAACCGACAATGACCTAGGATAGTTACCAAATAAATCAAAATACTCCAGGTATGAATTTTTGATCGGTATGGATTTCACACCCCTCCGTTTCTTTTGATTGTAATTCTTAGAAATTTGGCTTCAGGAATCTTATTTGAGAGGCTGGATGACTTCTAATGGTTTCTTTTCGACCGATAATATTCTAGGATTGTTATTAAATAAATTGCAATACTCCCAGCTTTTATTTTGGACCGGTACAGATTTAGCATCTCTTCTATTGTTTAGATTACAATTCTTAGAAGCCTGGCTACTAGCAAATCGTTTGAGAGGTTGGATCATTTTTAAGATTTTTTATTTACCAACAACACGCAAGGAAAGTTACAAAATAAATCCTAGTATAGATGGTTTCCATTTTTGAAAAGATTGGAATCGTACCTCTTCGTTGTTTTATATCGTTATTTTAAGAAATTGGCGGAAACCGGCAAGTTGATTAAGCGATTAGATCGCTTTAAAGAGCTTATTTTCAACCAGCAATACTCTAGAATTGTTACAAAATGAATTGCGATACATCAATTTTCAATTTTGGACAAGAACGGATTTCACAGCTCTCCGTTGCTTTAGATCGCAATTCTGAAAAGTTTGGCGACTACCTTCAACTTCTTTAAGAGGTTGGATCGCTTTGAAAAGATTCTTTTAAAACGAGAACTACCTAGGATAGTTACCAAATAAAATGCGATACTCCAGGTATGAATTTATGACAGGTATGGATTTTGCACCCCTCGATTGCTTTTGATGGTAATTCTGAGAAATTTTGCTACCGAAAACTCGTTTAAGAGGATTAATCGCTTTAAAAATTTTCATTTTGACCGATAATATTCTAAGATACTTTCGAAATAAATCGCAACACTTTCTGTTTTAGTTTTTGACCGGTACAGATTTTGTATCTCACCTATTGTTTAGATAACAATTCTTAGAAGCCTGGTTACTATCAACTCGTCTGAGAGTTTGGATCTGTTTTAAGAATTCTTTTTTACAGACATAACGTAAAGATAGTTACCAAATGAATCCTAATATACTCGGTATAGATTTTTAAAATTGTATGAAACTCTACGGCTACCAGCACGTTGATTGTGAGGTTGGATAATTTCTAAGAGTTTCTTTTCGTCCAACAATACTCAAGGATAGTTTCAAAATGATTCGCGAGACTTCCATTTTCAATATTTGACAGGTACAGATTTTGCACCTCTCCGGTGCTTTAGATCGCAATTCTGAGAAGTTTAGCGGCTACTGACAATTCGTTTAAGAGGTTGGATCGCTTTGAAGACTTTCTTTTTAACCGACAACTACCTAGGATAGTTACCAAATAAATCACAATACTCCAGGTATGAATTTTTGACCGGTATGGATTTTGCACCCCTCCGTCTCTTTTGATTGTATTTTAGAGATATTTGGCTGCAGGAATCACATTTGAGAGGTTGGATCGCTTTTAAATGTTTCTTTTCGACCGATAATACTCTAGGATTGGTACTAAATAAATTTCAATGCTCTCAGCTTAAATTTAGGACCGGTATATATTTAGCATCTCTCCTATTGTTTAGATAACAATTCTTAAAAACCTTGCAACTATCAAATCGTTTGAGAGGTTGGATCATTTTTAAGATTTTTTATTTACCGACAACATGCCAGGATAGTTGCAAAATGAATCGAAATACAGATGGTTTCGATTTTTGAAAAGATTGGAATCGCACCTCTCCGTTGCTTTATATCGTTATTTTATAAAACTTGCCGGCTACCGGCAAGTTGATTAAGAGATTAGTTCACTTTTAAGAGTTTATTTTCGACCAATAATACTCTAGGATTGTTTCAAAATGAATCGCGATACTTCAATTTTTAATGTTTGACAAGAACGGATTTCGCAGCTCTCCGTTGCTTTAGATCGTAATTCTGAAAAGTTTGGCAACTACCTTCAACTTCTTAGAGAGGTTGGATCGCTTTGAAGTGATTCTTTTCAAACGACAACTACCTAGGATAGTTTCCAAATAAATCGCGATACTCCAGGTATGAATTAATGACCGGTATGGATTTCGCACCCGTCCATTGCTTTTGATGGTAATTCAGAGATATTTGGCTCCCGGAAACTCGTTTAAGAGGTTTGATCGCTTTTAAAAGTTTCATTTCGAACAATAATATTCTAGGATTGTTACAAAATTAATCGCAACACTCTCAGTTTCAATTTTTGACCGGAACAGATTTCGCATCTCTCTTATTGTTTAGATAACAATTGTTAAAAGCCTTGCTAAAAGCAATTCATTGGAGAGGTTGGATCGCTTTTAAGAAAAAAAAATTACCCAAGGATAGTTACATAATGAATCATAATATACTCGGTTTCAATTTTTGAAATTATAAGTAACTCTGCGGCTACCGGCATGGTGATTGTGAGGTTGAATAATTTCTAAGCGTTTATTTTCAAACAACAACACTCAAGAATAGTTACAAAATGATTCGCGGGACTTTCATTTTAAATTTTTGACAGGTACGGATTTCACACCTAACCAGCTCCTTAGATCGCAATTTTGAGAAGTTTGGCGGTTACCGGCAACTCGTTTGAGTGGTTGGATCGTTTTGAAGAGTTTCAATTCAAACGACAACTACCTAGGATAGTTACCAAATAAAACACAATACTCCAGGTATGTATTTTTGACCGGCAAGGATTTCGAACCCTTCCGTTTCATTTTATTGTAATTCTAAGAAATTTGGATACTGGAAAATCATTTGTGAGGTTGGATCGCTTTTAAAAGTTTCTTTTCGATCGATAATATTCAAGGATTGTTACTAAATAAATTGTAATACTCTTAGCTTTAATTTTAGACCGGCAAAGATTTAGTATCTCTCCTATTATTTAGATAGAAATTCTTAGAAGCCTGAGAACTAGCAACTCGTTTGAGAGGTTGGATTATTTTTAAGATTTTTTTTTACCGACAACACGTAAGAATAGTTACCAAATGAATTGTAATACAGTTGGTTTGAATTTTGGAAAACAATGGAATCACACCTCTCTGTTGCTTTATTTCGTTATTTGAAAGAAACTTGGAGGCTACCGGCAAGATGATTATGAGATTGGATCATTTTTAAGAGTTTATTTTTGACCAACAACACTCTAGGATATTACAAAATGAATCGCGATACTTCAATTTTAAATTTTTGGCAGGAAAGGACTTCGCACCTCTCCGCAACTTTAGATCGTAATTCTAAAAAGTTTGGCGGCTACCTGCAACTTCTTTGAGAGTTTGGATGGCTTTAAACAGTTTCATTCAATTAACAACTTCTTAGGATAGTTACCAAATAAATCGCTATACTCCAGGTATGAATTTATGTGCGATATAGATTTCGCACCCCTCAATTGCTTTTGATTGTAATTCTGTGAAATTTGGCTACCGTAATCTCGATTGAGAGGTTTGATCTCTTTTAAAAGTTTCATTTCGACCGATAATATTCTAGGATTGTTACGAAATTATCGCAACACTTTTGGTTTCTATTTTTTATCGTTGCAGATTTTACATATCTCCTATTGTTTAGATAACAATTCATAGAAGCCTGGCTAATGCAGCTCATTTGAGAGGATGGATCGCTTTTTAGAAGAAAAAAAATTACCGACATAACTCGTCGATAGTTACCAAATGAATTGTAATATACTCGGTTTTAATTTTAGAAATTGAAGGTAACTCTGTGGCTACCGGCATGTTGATTGTGAGGTTGGATAATTTCTAAGAAATTCATTTCGACCCAGAGCTCTCTAGGATAGTTACAAAATGAATCGCGAGACTTCTATTTTAAATTTTTGTCAGGTACGGATTTCACACCTCCACGGTTCTTTAGATCGCAATTCTGAGAAGTTTGGCGGCAGCCGACACCTTGTTTGAGAGGTTGGATTGCTTTGAAGAGTTTCTTTTTAACCGACAACTACCTAGGATAGTTATCAAATAAATCAAAATACTCCAGGTATGAATTTTTGATCGGTATGGATTTCACACCCCTCCGTTTCTTTTGATTGTAATTCTTAGAAATTTGGCCTCAGGAATCTTATTTGAGAGGCTGGATCGCTTCTAATGGTTTCTTTTCGACCGATAATATTCTAGGATTGTTATTAAATAAATTGCAATACTCCCAGCTTTTATTTTGGACCGGTACAGATTTAACATCTCTCCGATTGTTTAGATAACAATTCCTAGAAGCCTGGCAACTAGCAAATTGTTTGAGAGGTTGGATCATTTTTAAGATTTTTTATTTACCGAAAGCACGCAAGGAAAGTTACAAAATGAATCATAATACAGATGGTTTCCATTTTTGAAAAGATTGGAATCGCACCTCTTCGTTGCTTTATATCGTTATTTTATGAAACTTTGCGGCTAACGACAAGTTGATTAAATGATTAGATCGCTTTTAAGTATTTATTTTCGATCAACAATACTCAGTTAAATCGCGATACATCAATTTTCTGTTTTTGACAAGAACGGATTTTGCAGCTCTCAGTTGCTTTAGATCGCAATTCTGAAAAGTTTGCGGAGTACCTTCAACTTCTTTGAGAGGTTGGATCGCTTTGAAGTGATTCTTTTCAAACGACAACTACCTAGGATACTTACCAAATAAATCATGATATTCTAGGTATTAGGTATTAATTTATGACCGGTATAGATTTTGCACCCCTCCATTGCTTTTGATGGTAATTCTGAGATATTTGGCTACCAAAAATTCGTTTAAGAGTTTTGATCACTTTTAAAAGTTTCATTTAGACCGATAATATTCTAAGATTGTTACGAAATAAATTGCAACACTCCCAGTTTCAATTTTTGACCGGTACAGATTTCGCCTCTCTCCTATTATTTAGATAACAATTCGTAGAAGCCTGGCTACACCCAAATCGTTTCAGAGGTTGGATCGCTTTTAAGATATTTTTTTACCGACATTACGCAAGGATAGTTACCAAATGTATCGTAATATACTCGGTTTCAATTTTTGAAATTTTAAGTAACTCTGTAGCTACCAGCATGTTGATTGTGGGGTTGGCTAATTTCTAAGAGTTTCATTTCGACAAGCAGCACTCTAGGAAAGTTACAAAATGAATCGCGAGACATCTATTTTCAATTTTTAGCAGGTACGGATTTCGCACCTCTCCCGTGCTTTAGATCATAATTATAAGGAGTTTGGCGTCTACCTGCAACTCGTTTGAGAGGTTGATCGCATTGAAGAGTTTCTTTTCAACCGACAACTACCAAGGATAGTTACCAAATAAACCAGAATATTCCAGGTATGAATTTTGGAACGGTATGGTTTTTGCACCCCTCCGTTTATTTTGATTGAAATTCTATGAAATTTATCTTCAGGAACCTCATTTGTGAGGTTGGATCGCTTTTTAATATTTCCTATCGACCGATAATATTCAAGGATTGTTACTAAATAAGTTACCATACTCTCAGCTTCAATTTTGGACCGGTGCAGGTTTAGCATCTCTCCTGTTGTTTAGATAACAATTCTTAGAAGCCTTGCTACTAGAAACTCGTCTAAGAGGTTAGATAATTTTTTAAAAAAAAATTCCAAAAACACGCAAGGATAGTTACAAAATCAATCGTAATACAGTTGGTTTCAAATTTTGAAAGTAATGGAATCGCACCTTGCCGTTGCATTATATCATTATTGCAAGAAACTTGGCGGCTACCGGCAAGTTGATTATAAGATTAGATCGTTTTTAAGAGCTTATTTTCGACCAATAACACTCTAGGATAGTTACAAAATGAATTGCGATACTTCAATTTTCAATTTTTGTCAAGAACGAAGGATTTCGCTCCTCTCCGTTACTTTAGATCATAATTCTGAAAAGTTTGGCGGCTACCTGCAACTTTTTTGAGTGGTTGGATTGCTTTGAAGAGTTTCTATTCAAGCGAAAACTACCTAGGATAGTTACAAAATAAATCGCGATACTCCAGGTTTAAATTTATGACGGGTATGGATTTCGCACCCCTCAATTGCTTTTGATTGTAATTCTGAGAAATTTGGCTACCTTAATCTCGTTTGAGAGGTTTGATCTCTTTTAAAAGTTTCATTTCGACCGATAATATTCTAGGATTGTTTCGAAATTATCGCCGCACTCTCAGTTTCTATTTTTGACCTTTGCAGATTTCGCATATCTCCTATTGTTTAGATAACAATTCTTAGAAGCCTGGCTAATCCATCTCGTTTGAGAGGTTGGATCACTTTTAAGAAAAAAAATATACCGACATAACGCAACGATATTTACAAAATGAATTGTAATATACTCGGTTTTAATTTTTGAAATTGGAGGTAACTCTGCGGCTACCGGCATGTTGATTGTGAGGTTGGATAATTTTTAAGAAATTCATTTCGACCCAGTGCACTCTAGGATAGTTACAAAATGAATCGCGGGACTTCCATTTTAAATTTTTAACAGGTACGGATTTCGCTCCTCCACCGTTCTTTAGATCGTAATTCTGAGAAGTTTGGCAGCTACCGGCAACTTGTTTGGGATGTTGAATTACTTTGAAGAGTTTCTTTTCAACCGACAACTACCTAGGATAGTTACCTAATAAATCACAATACTTCAGGTATGAATTTTGACCGGTATGGATTTCTAACCCCTCCATTTCTTTTAATTGTAATTCTGAGAAATTAGGCAACGAAAAATCATTTGATAGGTTACATCATTTTTAAAAGTTTCTTTTCGACCGATAATATTCTAGGATTGTTACTAAATAAATTGCAATACTCTCAGCTTTAACTTTAGAATGGTACAGATTTTGCATCTCACCTATTATTTAGATAACAATTCTTAGAAGCCTTGCTAATAGCAACTCGTTTGAGAGACTGGATCATTTTTAAGATTTTTTTTTTACCGACAACACGCAAGGATATTTACCAAATGAATCGAAATACAGTTTGGTTTTCATTTTTGAAAAGAATGGAATCGCACCTCTCCATTCCTTTATATCGTTATTGTAAGAAACTTGGAGGCTACCGGCAAGCTGATTATGTGATTGGATCATTTTTAAGAGTTTATTTTTGACCAACAATACTCTAGGATAGTTACAAAATAAATCGCGATACTTTAATTTTCAATTTTTGACAGGAACGGATTTCGCACCTCTCCGTTACTTTAGATCGTAATTCTGAAAAGTTTGGCGGCGACCTGCAACATCTTTGTGAGGTTGGATCGCTTTAAAGAGTTTCTTTTCAAATGAAAACTACCTAGGATAGTTACCAAATAAATCGCGGAACTCCATCTATAAATTTTTGACCGGTATGGATTTCGCACTCCTCCATTGCTTTTGATTGTAATTCTGTGAAACTTCGCTACCGAAAACTCGTTTGAGATGTTTGATCACTTTTTAAAGTTTCATTTTGACCGTTAATATTATTGGATTGTTACGAATTAAATAGCGACACTCTAAGCCTTTTTTTTTTACCGGCACAGATTTCGTATCTCTCCTATTGTTTAGATAACAATTTTTAGAAGCCTGGTTACTAGCAACTGGTTTGAGAGGTTGGATCGCATTTAAGAATTTTTTTTTACCGACAACACGCAAGGTAAGTTACCAAATGAATCGTAATATAGTTGGTTTCCAGTTTTGAAAAGAATGGAATCGCACCTCTACGTTGCTTTATATCATTATTGAAAGAAACTTGAAGGCTACGGGAAAGTTGATTATGAGATTGGATAATTTTGAAGAGTTCAATTTCGACCAGCTACACTCTAGGATATTACAAAATGAAACGCGATACTTCAATTTTCAATTTTTGACAGGAAAGGATTTCGCACCACCCCGTCGCTTTAAATCGTAAGTCTGAAAAGTTTGGCGGCTACCTCCAACTTCTTTATGAGGTTGGATCTCTTTGAAGAGTTTCTTTTCAAATGACAACTACCTAGGATAGTTACCAAATAAATCGCGATACTCCAGGTATTTATTTATGACCGGCATGGATTTCCCACCCCTCTATTGCTTTTTATTATAATTCGGTGAAATTTGGCAACCGAAAACGCGTTTGAGAGGTTTGATCGCTTTTTAAAGTTTCATTTTGACCGATAATATTCTACGATAGTTACGAAATAAATCGCAGCATTCTCAGTTTTAATTTTTTACTGATAAAAATTTTGTATCGTTCTTATTGTTTAGATAACAATTCTTAGAAACCTGGTTACCAGCAACTCGTTTGAGTGGTTGGATCGCTTTTAAGATTTTTTGTTTATCGACATATCGCAAGGATAATTACCAAATGAATCGTAATATACACGATTTCAATTTTTGAAATTGTAAGAAACTCTGCGGCTACCGGCATGTTGAAAGTGAGGTTGGATAATTTCTAAGAGTTTCTTTTCAACCAACAGTACTCTGGGATAGTAACAAAATGAATCGCGAGACTTCCATTTTCAATTTTTGACAGGTACAGATTTCGGACCTCTCCGGTACTTTAGATCGTAATTATGAGAAGTTTGGCGGCTACCGACAACTCGTTTAACAAGTTGGATCGCTTTGAAGAGCTTTTTTTCAGCCGACAACTACCATGGATAGTTACCAAATAAATCACAATACTCCAGGTATGAATTTATGAACAGTATGGATTTCGTACCCCACAATTTCTTTAAATTGTAATTCTGAGAAATTTGGCTTCAAGAATCTCATTTGAGAGGTTGGATCGCTTTTAAATGTTTTTTTTCAGCCGATAATATTCTAGGATTGTTATTAAATAAATTGCAATACTCCCAGCTTTTTTTTGGACCGGCACAAATTTAGCATCTCTCATATATTTTAGATAACTATTTTCAGAAGCCTGGCTACTAGCAACTCGTTTAAGAAGTTGGATCATTTTTAAGTTTTTTATTAACCGACAACACGTAAGGATAGTTACAAAATCAATTGTAATGCAGTTGGTTTCCATTTTTGAAAATAATGGAATCCCACATCTCCGATGCTTTATATCGTTATTGAAAGAAACTTGGCGGCCATCGGCATGTTGATTATGAGATTGGATCGCTTTTAAGAATTTATTTTTACCAACATAACACAAGGATAGTTTCCAAATTAATAGTAATATACTCGGTTTCAATTTTTGAAATTGTAAGTAACTCTGCGGCTACCGACATGTTGATTGTGAGGTTGGATAATTTCTAAGAGTTTCATTTCATTCAGCAGCACTGTAGGAAAGCTTTCAAAATAAATCACAAAAAATTTATTTCCAATTTTTGACAGGTACGGATTTCGCACGTCTCCCGTGCTTCAGATAGTAATTCAGAGAAGTTTTGCGGCTAACGGCAACTCGTTTGAGAGGTTGGATCGCTTTGAAGAGATTATTTTCAACCGACAGCTACCTAGGGCAGTTACCAAATAAATCAGCATACTCAAGGTATGAATTTTTAAACGGTATGGTTTTCGCACCCCTTCGTTTCTTTTGATTGTAATTCTGAGAAATTTGGCTTCCTGGAACCTCATTTATGAGGTTGGATCGCTTTTTAATGTTTCTTTTCGACCGATAATATTCAAGGATTATTACTAAATAAATTACAATACTCTCACCTTTAATTTTGGACCGGAATAGATTTAGCATCTCTCCTATTGTTTAGATAACAATTCTTTGAAGCCTGGCTACTAACAACTCATCTGAGAGGCTAGATAATTTTTAAGATTCTTTTTATCTGACAACACACAAGGATAGTTACAAAATCAATCGTAATAAAGTTTGTTTTCATTTTTGAAAATAATAGAATCGCACCTTTCCGTTTCTTTATATCGCTATTATTAGAAACATGGCGGCTACCGGCAAGTTGATTATGAGATTGGATCGTTTTAAAAGTTTATTTTTGACCAACAACACTCTAGGGTAGTAACAAAATAAATCTCGATATTTCAATTTTAAATCTTTGCCAAGAACGGATTTCACAACTCTCCATTGCTTTAGATCGTAATTTAAAAAAATTTGGCGGCTACTTGCAACTTCTCTGAGAGGTTGGATAGCTTTGAAGATTTTCTTTTCAAACGACAACTACCTAAGATAGTTACCAAATAAATCACGATACTCCAGGTATGAATTTATGACGGGTATGGATTTCGCACCCCTCAATTACTTTTGATTGTAATTCTGAGAAATTTTGCTGCCGTAAGCATGTTTGACAGGTTTGATTGCTTTAAAAAGTTTCATTTTGACCAATAATATTCTAGGAACTTTACGAAATAAATCGCAACACTCTCAGTTTCTATTTTTAAACGTTGCAAATTTTGCATATCCCATATTGTTTAGAAAATAATTCTTTGAAGCCTGGCTAATAGCAACTCGTTTGAGAGGTTGAATATCTTTTAGGAATATTTTTTTACCGACATAACGCAAAGATAGTTACCAAATGAATCATAATATACTCGGTTTTAATTTTTGAAATAGTAAGTAACTCTGCGGCTACCGGAATGTTAATTGTGAGGTTGGATAATTTTTAAGAGTTTCATTTCAACCCAAAGCACTCTAGGATAGTTTTAAAATTACTCGCGAGACTTCCATTTTAAATATTTGACAAGTATGAATTTTACACCTCCCTAGTTCTTTATATCGTAATTCTGAGAAGTTTGGTGGCTACCGGAGACTCATTTGGGAGGTTGGATCGCTTTGAAGATTTTCTTTCCAGCCGCCAACTACCTTGGATAGTTACCAAATAAATCACAATACTCCAGGTATGAATTTTTAACCGATATGGATTTCGATCACCTTCATTTCTTTTAAATGTATTTATGAGAAATTTGGCTACTGGAAAATTGTTTGAGAGGTAGGATCGCTTTTAAAAGTTTCTATTCGGCCGATAATATTTTAGGATTGTTAGTAAATAAATACCAATACTCTCTGCTTTAATTTTAGAAAGGTACATATTTAAAATCTCACCTATTGTTTAAATAACAATTCTGCGAAGCCTGGCTACTAGCAACTCGTTTGAGAGGTTGGATCATTTTTATGATTTTTTTTACTGACAACACGTAAGGATAGTTACCAAATGAATCGTAATACGGTTGGTTTCATTTTTGAAAAGAATGGAATCGCACCTCTCCGTTGCTTTATATCGTTATTGTAAGAAACGTGGTGGCTACCAGCAAGTTAATTATGAGATTGAATCATTTTTAAGACTTTATTTTTGACCAATAATACTCTAGGATAGTTACAAAATGAATCCCGATCCTTTAATTATTAGATTTTGTCAGGAACGGATTTTTCACCTCTCCGTTGCTTTAGATCGTAATTCGGAAAAGTTTGGCAGATACCTACAACATCTTTAAGAGGTTGGATCGCTTTGATGAGTTTCTTTTCAAATGACAACTACCTAGGATAGTTACAACATAAATCGCCAAACTCCAGGTATGAATTTATAACCGGTATGGATTTCGCACCCCTGCATTGCTTTTGATTGTAAATCTGAGAAATTTGGATATCCAAAACACGTTTGAGAGTTTTGATCGCTTTTAAAGTTTCATTTTGACCGATAAGATTCTAGGATTGTTACGAAATAAATTGCGGAAATCTTAGTTTTAATTTTTGACCGGTACAGATTTTGTATCTCTCTTATTATTTAAATAACAATTCTTAAAAGCCTGGTTACTTGCAACTCATTTGAGAGGTTGGATCGCTTTTAAAAAATTTATTTACCGGCATAGCGCAAGGATAGTTACCAAATGAATCGTAATATACTCGATTTCAATTTATGAAATTGTAAGAAATTATGTGGCTACCGGCATGTTGATTGCGAGGTTGGATAATTTCAAAAAAATTCTTTTTTACCATCAACACTCTAGGATAGTTACTAAATGAATCGCGTGACTTTCATTTTCTATTTTTGACAGGTACGGATTTCACACCTCTCAAGTACTTTAGATTGTAGTTCCGAGAAGTTTGACGGCTACCGACAACTCGTTTGAGAGGTTGGATCACTTGGAAGAGTTTCTTTTCAACCGACAGCTATCTAGGATACTTACCAAAAAAAATTCAATACTCCAAGCATGAATATTTGAACGATATGGATTACGCACCCCTCAATTTCATTTGATTGTAATTTTGAGAAATATGGCATCAGGAAACTCATTTGAGAGGCTGGATCGCCATTAAAAGTTTCTTTTCAGCCGATAATATTCAAGGATTGTAACTAAATAAATTGCAATACTCACAGCTTTTATTTTAGACTGGTAGAGATTTAGCGTCTATCCTATTGTTTATATAACAATTCTTAGATGCCTGGCTACTAGCAACTTGTTTGAGAGGTTAGATCATTTTGAAGATTTTTTTTACCAACAACACGCAAGGATAGTTACAAAATAAATCGTAATACAGTTGGTCTCCATTTAAGAATATAAGGGAATCGCACCTCTCCGTTGCTTTATATCGTTATTGTAAGAAACATGGCGGCTACCGGCAATTTGATTACGAGATTGGAGCATTTTTAAAAGCTTATTTTCGACCAACAACACTCTACGATAGTTACAAAATGAATCGCGATACATCAATTTTCAATTTTGGACAAGAACGGATTTCCCACCTCTCCGTTGCATTAGATCGTAATTCTAAAAAGTATCGCGGCTACTTGCACCTTCTTTGAGATGTTGGATCGCTTTGAAGAGTTTCTTTTCAAACGACAACTACGTAAGATAGTTACCAAATAAATCGCGATACTCCAGGTATGAATTTATGACGGGTATGGATTTCGCACCCCATAATTGTTTATGATTGTAATTCTAAGAAATTTGGCTACCGAAAACTCGTTTGAGAGGTTTGATCGCTTTAAAAAGTTTCATTTCGGCCGAAAATATTCTTGGATTGTTACGAAATAAATTGCAACACTCTCAGTTTCAATTTTTGACCGTTACAGATTTCGCATCACTCCTATTGTATAGATAACAATTCTTAGAAGCCTGGCTAATAGCAACTCGTTTGAGAGGCCGGATCACTTTTATGAATTTTTATTTTCTGACATAATCAGGGATAATTACCAAATGAATCGTAAAATACTCGGTTTCAATTTTTAAAATTGTAAGAAACTCTGAGGCTACCGGCATGTTGATTGTGAGGTTGGATAATTTTTAAGAGTTTCATTTCGACCAGCAGCACTCTAGGAAAGTTACAAAATGAATTGCGAGACATCCATTTAAAATTTTAAACTGGTACGGATTTCGCTCCTCTCCCGTGCTTTTGATCGTAATTCTGCGAAGTTTGGCAGCTACGGGCAACTCGTTTGAGAAGTTGGATCACTTTGATGAGTTTTTTTTCAGCCGACAACTACCGGGGATAGTTACCAAATAAATCATAATACTCTAGGTATGAATTTTTGAACGGTATGGTTTTCGAACCCGTCCGTTTCTTTTGATTGTAATTCTATTAAATTTAGTCTCATAAACCTCATTAGTGAGGTTGGATCGCTTTTTAATATTTCTTTACGACCGATAATATTCTAGGATTGTTACTAAATAAATTGCAATACTCATTTAGGACCGGTACAGATTTAGTATCTCTCTGATTGTTTAGATAACAATTCTTAAAAGCCTAGCTACAAGGAACTCGTTTCAGAGGCTGGATCATTTTTAGGATTATTTTTACTGACAACACACAAGTATAGTTACAAAATCAATCGTAATACAGTTGGTTTCCATTTTAGAAAATAATGGAATCGCACCTATCCGCTGCTTTGTATCGTTATTGTAAGAAACTTGGGGGCTACCGGCAATTTGATTATGAGATTGGATCATTTTTAAGAGTTTATTTTCGACCAACAACACTCTAGGATAGTTAGAAAATGAATCGCGATACTTTAATTTTAAATTTTTGAAATGAACGGATTTTTCACCTCTCCGTTGCATTAGATCGTAATTCTAAAAAGTTTGGCGGCTACTTGCCGCTTCTTTGAGAGGTTGGATCACTTTGAAGAGTTTCTTTTCAAATGACAACTACCTAGGATATTTACCGAATAAATCGCGATACTCCAGGTATGAATTTATGACTGGTACTGATTTTGCACCCCTCAATTGCTTTTGATTGTATTTCTGAGAAATTTGGCAACCGTAAACTCATTTGAGAGGTTTGATCGCTTTAAAAATTTTCATTTCGGCCAATAATATTCTAGGATCTTTACGAAATAAATCGCAGCACTCTCAGTTTCAATTTTTGACCGTTGCAAATTTTGCATATCTCATATTGTTTAGATAATAATTCTTAAAGGCCTGGCTAATAGCACAGTGTTTGAGAGGTTAGATCGCTTTTAAGAAAAAAAAATTCCCTACATAACACAAGGATAGTTACCAAATGAATTGTAATATACTCGGTTTTAATTTTGAAATTATAAGTAACTCTGCGGCTACCTGCATGTTGATTGTGAGGTTGACTAATTTCTAAGAGTTTCATTTCGACCCAAAGCACCCTAGGATAGTTACAAAATGAATCGAGAGACTTCCATTTTAAATATTTGACAGGTATGGATTCTGTACCTCCCAGTTCTTTAGATCGTAATTCTGAGAAGTTTGGCGGTTACCGGAAACTCATTTGTGAGGTTGGATCGCTTTGAAGAGTTTCTTTTGAACCGGCAACTACCTAGGATAGTTACCAAATAAATCACAATACTCCAGGTATGATGTTTTAACCGGTATGAATTTCAAACCCCTTCATTTCTTTTAATTGTAATTCTGGAAAATTTGGCTACCAAAAAAATGTTTGAGAGGCAAGATCACTTTTAAAAGGTTCTATTCGACCGATAATATTCTAAGATTATTACTAAATAAATTGCAATACTCTCTGCTTTAATTTTAGAATGGTACAGATTTAACATCTCTCCTATTGTTTTAATATCAATTCCTAGAAGCCTGGCTACTAGCACCTCGTTTGAGAGATTGGATCATTTTTAAGATTTTTTTTTACCGACAACACGCAAGGATAGTTACCAAATAAATCGTAATATAGTTGGTTTCTATTTTTGAAAAGAATTGAATCGCACCTCTCCGTTGTTTTATATCGTTATTGTAAGAAATGTGGAGGCTACCAGGAAGTTGATTATGTGATTAGATTGTTTTGAAGACTTTATTTTTGACCAACAGCACTCTAGGATTGTTAAAAAATGAATTGTGATACTTTGATTTTCAGATTTTGACAGGAATGGATTTCACAACTCTCTGTTGCTTTAGATCGCAATTCTAAAAAGTTTGGCGGCTACCTGCAACATCTTTGTGAGGTTGGATCGCTTTGAAGAGTTTCTTTTCAAATGACAACTACCTAGGATAGTTACCAAATAAATCACGATACTCCAAGTATGAATTTATGACGGGTATGGATTTCGCACCCCTCAATAACTTTTGATTGTAATTCTGAGAAATTTGGCCGCCGTAAACATGTTTGAAAGGTTTGATCGCTTTAAAAAGTTTCATTTTGACCAATAATATTCTAGGATCTTTACGAAATAAATTATAACACTCTCAGTTTCTATTTTTGAACGTTGCAAATTTTGCATATCTTCTATTGTTTATAAAACAACTCTTTGAAGACTGGCTAATAGCAACTCGTTTGAGAGGTTGGATCGCTTTTAAGAATATTTTTTTACCGACATAACGCAGAGATAGTTACCAAATGAATCGTAATATACTCGGTTTTAATTTTAGAAATTGTAAGTAACTCTGCGGCTACCGGCATGTTGATATTGAGGTTGGATAATTTCTAAGAGTTTCTTTTCGACCCAAAACACTCTAGGATAGTTTCAAAATGACTCGCGAGACTTCCATTTTAAATTTTTGACAAGTATGGATTTTGCACCTCCCCAGTTCTTTATATCGTAATTCTGAGAAGTTTGGCGGCTACCGGAAACTCATTTGGGAGGTTGGATCGCTTTGAAGAGTTTCTTTCCAACTGCCATCTACCTAGGATAGTTACCAAATAAATCACAATAAGTTCTTTATATCGTAATTCTAAGAAGTTTGGCGGCTACCGGAAACTCATTTGGGAGGTTGGATCATTTTGAAAAGTTTCTTTCCAACAGCCATCTACCAAGGATAGTTACCAAATAAATCACAATACTCCAGGTATGAATTTTTAACCGGCATGGATTTTGATCACCTTCATTTCTTTTAAATGTAATCCTGAGAAATTTGGCTACTGGAAAATTGTTTGAGAGGTAGGATCGCTTTTAAAAGTTTTTATTCGACCGATAATATTTCAGGATTGTTACTAAATAAATAACAATACTCTCTGCTTTAATTTTAGAATGGTACATATTTAAAATCTCACCTATTGCTTAAATAACAATTCTGTGAAGCCTGGCTACTAGCAACTCGTTTGAGAGGTTGGATCATTTTTAAGATTTTTTTTTACTGACAACACGTAAGGATAGTTACCAAATGAATCGTAATATGGTTGGTTTCCATTTTGGAAAAGAATAGAATCGCACCTCTCCGTTGCTTTATATCGTTATTGTAAGAAACGTGGTGGCTACTGGCAAGTTGATTTTGAGATTGAATCATTTTTAAGAATTTATTTTCGACCAATAATACTCTAGGATAGTTACAAAATGAATCCCGATCCTTTAATTTTTAGATTTTTTCGGGAACGGATTTTGCACCTCTCCGTTGCTTTAGATCGTAATTCGGAAAAGTTTGGCGGATACCTACAACATCTTTGAGTGGTTGGATCGCTTTGATGAGTTTCTTTTCAAATGACAACTACCTAGGATAGTTACCAAATAAATCGCCAAACTCCAGGTATAAATTTATGGCCGGTATGGATTTTGCACCCCTCCATTGCTTTTGATTGTAATTCTGAGAAATTTAGATATCAAAAACTCGTTTGAGAGTTTTGATCGCTTTTTAAAGTTTCATTTTGACCGACAAGATTCTAGGATTGTTACGAAATAAATCGCGGCAATCTCAGTTTTAATTTTTGACCGGTACAGATTTTGTATCTCTCCGATTATTTAAATAATAATTCTTAAAAGCCTGGTTACTTACAGCTCATTTGAGAGGTTGGATCGCTTTTAAAAATTTTATTTACCGACATAACGCAAGGATAGTTACCAAATGAATCGTAATATACTCAGTTTCAATTTTTGAAATTGTAAGAAACTATGTGGCTACTGGCATGTTGATTGTGAGGTTGGATAATTTCAAAGAATTTCTTTTTTACCAACAACATTCTAGGATAGTTACTAAATGAAACACGTAACTTTCATTTTCTAATTTTGACAGGTACGGATTTCACACCTCTCAAGTACTTTAGATCGCAATTCTGAGAAGTTTGAGGGCTACCGATAACTCATTTGAGAGGTTTGATCGCTTGGAAGAGTTTCTTTTCAACCGACAACTATCTAGGATACTTACCAAATAAATTACAATACTCCAGGTATTAATATTTGAACGATATGGATTACGCACCCCTCAATTTCTTTTGATTGTAATTTTGAGAAATATGGCTTCAGGAAACTCATTTAAGAGGTTTGATCACTTTTAAATGTTTCTTTTCGACCAATAATATTCAAGGATTGTAACAAAATAAATTGCAATACTCTCAGCTTTAATTTTGGACCGGTAGAGCTTTAGCGTCTATCAAGGATTTCTCACCTCTCCATTGTATTAGATCGTAATTCTAAAAAGTTTCGCGGCTATTAGCAACTTCTTTGAGAGGTTGGATCGCTTTGAAGAGTTTCTTTTCAAACGAAAACTACCTAAGATAGTTACCAAATAAATTGCGATACTCCAGGTATGAATTTATGACGGGTATGGATTTCGCACCCCATAATTGCTTATGATTGTAATTCTAAGAAATTTGGCTACCGAAAACTCGTTTGAGAGGTTTGATCGCTTTTAAAAGTTTCATTTCGACCGAAAATATTCTAAGATTGTTACGAAATAAATCGCAACACTCACAGTTTCAATTTTTTACCAATGCAGATTTCGCATCACTCCTATTGTTTAGATAACAATTCTTAGAAGTCTGGCTAATAACAACTCGTTTGAGAAGCCGGATCACTTTTATGAATTTTTATTTTCTGACATAATCAAGGACAATTACCGAATGAATCGTAATATACTCGGTTTCAATTTTTAAAATTGTAAGAAACTCTTAGGCTACCGGCATGTTGATTGGGAGGTTGGATAATTTCTTAGAGTTTCATTTCGACCAGCAGTACTCTAGGAATGTTACAAAATAAATCGCGAGACATCCATTTTAAATTTTAGGCTGGTACGGATTTCACACCTCTCCCGTGCTTTAAATCGTAATTTTGAGAAGTTTGGCAGCTACGGGCAACTCGTTTGAGAAGTTGGATCGCTTTTGATTGTAATACTCCAGGTATGAATTTATGAACGGTATGGTTTTTGAACCCGTCCATTTCTTTTGATTGTAATTCTATTAAACTTGGCCTCATGAAGCTCATTAGTGAGGTTCGATCGCTTTTTAATGTTTCTTTACGACCAATAATATTCTAGGATTGTTACTAAATAAATTGCAATACTCATTTTGGATCGGTACAGATTTTGCATCTCTCTGATTGCTTAGATAACAATTCTTAAAAACCTAGCTACTAGCAACTCGCTTCAGAGGCTAGATCATTTTTAAGAGTTTTTTTACCGACAACAGACAAGGATAGTGACAAAATCAATCGTAATACAGTTGGTTTCCATTTTAGAAAATAATGGAATCGCACCTATCCGTTGTTTTGTATCGGTATTGTAAGAAACTTGGCGGCTACTGGCAATTTGATTATGAGATTGGATAGTTTTTAAGAGTTTATTTTCGACCAACAACACTCTAGGATAGTTTGAAAATGAATCGCGATACTTTAATTTTCAATTTTTGGAAAGAACGGATTTATCACCTCTCCGTTGCATTTGATCCAAATTCTAAAAAGTTTGGCGGCTACTTGTAACTTCTTTGAGAGGTTGGATCGCTTTGAGGAGTTTCTTTTCAAATGACAACTACCTAGGATATTTACCAAATAAATCGCGATACTCCAGGTATGAATTTATGGCGAGTATGGATTTTGCACCCCTTAATTGCTTTTGATTGTAATTCTCATAAATTTGGCAACCGTAAACTCGTTTGAAAGGTTTGATCGCTTAAAAATGTTTCATTTCGACCAATAATATTCTAGGATCTTTACGAAATAAATCGCAACACTCTCAGTTTCAATTTTTGACCGTTGCAAATTTCGCATATCTCATATTGTTTAGATAACAATTCTTAGAGGCCTCGCTAATAGCACAGCGTTTGAGGGGTTAGATCACTTTTAAGAAGAAAAAAATTACCGACATTGCCCATGGTTAGTTACCAAATGAATTGTAAAATACTCGGTTTCAATTTTTGAAATTATAAGTAACTCTGCGGCTACCTGCATGTTGATTGTGAGGTTGACTAATTTCTAAGAGTTTTATTTTGACCCAGAGCACTCTAGGATAGTTACAAAATGAATCAAGAGACTTTGCACTCAATTTTAATTTTCAATTTTTGACAAGAACGGATTTTGCACCTCTCCGTTGCTTTAGATCCTAATTTTGAAAAGTTTGGCGGCTACCTGTAGCTTATTTGTGGGGTTGGATCGCTTTGAAGAGTTTCTTATCTAGCGACAACTACCTAGGATACTCCAGGAATGAATTTATGACCGGTATGGATTTTGAACCCAGCAATTGCTTTTGATTGTAATTCATAGAAATTTGGCTACCGAAAACTCGTTCGAAAGGTTTGATCGCTTTTAAAAGTTTCATTTCGACCGATATTATTCCATGATTGTTACTAAATAAATTGTAAAACTCTCAGTTTCAATTTTAGATCCTTGTAGATTTTGCATCTCTCCTATTGTATAGGTAACAATTCTTAGAAGCCTGGCTAATAGCAACTCGTTTGAGATGCTGGATTGCTTTTAAGAATTTTTATTTACCGACATAATCTAGGATAGTTACCAAATGAATCGTAATATACTCACTTTCAATTTTTGAAATTGCAAGAAACTATGAGGCTACCGGCATGTTGATTGTGAGGTTGGATAATTTCTAAGAGTTTTATTTTGACCAGCAGCACTCTAGGAAAGTTACAAAATGAAACGTGAAACATCCATTTTCAATTTTTGACAGGTACGGATATCGCACCTCTCCTGTGCTTTAGATCGTAATTCTGAGAATTTTGGCGGCTACCGCCAACTTGTTTGAGTTGTTTGATCGCTTAGATGAATTTCATTTAAGCTGATAACTACCGAGCATAGTTACCAAATAAATCACAATACTCCAGGTATAAATTTTTGAACGGTATGGTTTTCGCGCCCCTACGTTTCTTTTTATTGTAATTCTAAGAAATTTTGCTTCAGGAACCTCATTAGTAGGGTTGGATCGCTTTTTAATGTTTCTTTTCGACCGATAATATTTTAGGATTGCTACAAAATTAATTACAATACTCTCAGCTTTAATTTTGGACCGGTACAGATTTAGCATCTCTCCTATTGTTTAGATAACATTTCTTAGAAGCCTGGCTACTAGCAACTCGTTTGAGAGGTTGGATCATTTTTAAGATTTTTTTTACCGACAACACGTAAGGATAGTTACAAAATAAATCGTAATACAGTTGGTTTCCATTTTTGTAAATAATGGAATCGCACCTCTTCGTTGCTTTATATCGTTATTATATGAAACTTGGCGACTATCTGGAAGTTGATTATGAGATTGGATCGTTTTTAAGAGTTTATTTTCAACCAACAACACTCTAGGATAGTTACAAAATGAACTGCGATACTTCAATTTTCAATTTTTAACATGAACGGATTTCGCACCTCTCCGTTGCTTTAGATTATAATTCTGAAAAGTTTAGGCGCCTATCTGCAGCTTCTTTGAGAGATTGGGTCACTTTGAAGAGCTTCATTTCAAACGACAACTACCTAGGATAGTTACCAAATAAATCGCGATACTCCAGGTATTAATTTATGACCGGTATGGATTTTTCACCCCTCAATTTCTTTTGATTGTAATTCTGAGAAATTTGGCTACCGAAAACTCATTTGTGAGGTTTGATCGCTTTTAAAACTTTCATTTCGACCGATAATATTCTAGGATTGTTTCGAAATAAATCGCAACACTCTCAGTTTCAATTTTCGACCATTGCAGATTTTGTATCTTTCATATTGTTTAGATAGCAATTCTTAGAAGCCTTGCTAATAGCAACTCATTTGGGAGGTTGGATCACTTTTAAGAATTTTTATTTACCGACATAACACAAGGATAGTTACCAAATGAATCATAATATACTTGGTTTCAATTTTTAAATTAAAAAAAACTCATAGGCTACCGGTATGTTGATTGTGAGGTTGGATAATTTCTAAGGGTTTCTTTTCGACCAACAAAACTCTAGGATAGTTAGAAAATGAATCGCGAGACTCCCATTTTTAATTTTTGACATTTACGGATTTTGCACATCTCTAGTGCCTTAGATCCTAATTATGAAAAGTTTGGCAGCTACCGACAACTTGTTTGAGTGGTTGGATCGCTTTGAAGAGTTTCTTTTCAACCAACAACTACCTATGATAGTTACCAAATAAATCACATTATGCTAGGTATGAATATTTGATCGGTATGGATTTCGCACCCCTCCGTTTCTTTTGATTGTAATTTTGAGAAATTTGGCTACCGAATAATCGTTTGAGAGTTTGGATCGCTTTTAAAACCTTCTTTTCGACCGATAATATTCTAGGATTGTTACTAAATGAATTGCAATACTCTGAGGTTAATTTTTTGGCAGGTAAAGATTTATCATCTCTCCTATTGTTTCGATAACAATTCTTAGATGCCAGGCTACTAGCAACTCGTTTGAGAGGTTGGATCATTTTAAAGATTTTTATTTTACCGCAACACGCAAGGATAGTTACAAAATGAATCGCAATACAGTTTGTTTCCATTTTTGTAAAGAATGGAATCGCACCACTCTGTTGCTTTATATCATTATTTTAAGAAACTTGGCGGCTACCGGCAAGTTGATTATGAGATTGGATCATTTTTAAGAGTTTTTTTTTACCCACAACACTCAAGGATAGTTACAAAATGAATCGCGAGACTTCCAATTTCTATTTTTGACAGGTACGGATTTCGCACCTCTCAACTGCTTTAGAACGTAATTCTTTGAAGTTTGGCGGCTACCGGCAACTCGTTTGGGGGATTGGATCGCCTTGAAATGTTTCTTATCAACCGACAACTACCTAGGATAGTTACCAAATAAATTACAATACTCCAGGTATGACATTTTCACCGATATGTATTTTGCACCCCTCTATTTTTTATTATTATTCTGAGAAATTTGGCTTTAGGAATCTCATTTGGGAGGTTGGATCGCTTTTAAAAGTTACTTTTCTACCGATAATATTCGAGGATTATTAATAAATAAATTGTAATACTCTCAGCTTTAATTTTCGACCGGTACAGATTTAGCATATCTCCTATTGTTTAGATAACAATTATCGGATGCCTGGCTACTAGAACCTCGTTTGAGAGGTTGGATCATTTTTAAGTTTTTTTTTTACCGACAACGCGCAAGGATTGTTACCAAATTAATCGTAATACAGTTGGTTTCAATTTTTGAATATAATGGAATTGCACCTCTCCGTTGCTTTATATCGTTATTGTAAGATACTTTGTGGCAATCGGCAAGTTGATTATGTGATTGGATCATTTTTAAGAGTTTATTTTCGACCAACAACACTCTTGAATTGTTACAAAATGAATCGCGATACTTCAATTTTCAATTTTTTGACAAGAACGGAATTCCCACCCCTCCGTTGCTTTAGATCCTAATTCAAAAATGTTTTGCGGCTACCAACAACTTCTTTGAGAGGTTGGATCACTTTAAAGAGTTTCTTTTCAAACGACAACTACCTAGAATAGTTACCAAATAAATCCTGATACTCCAGGTATGAATTTATGACCGGTACGGATTTTGCACCCCTCAATTGCTTTTTATTGTAATTCTGTGAAAACTTGCTACCAAAAACTCGATTGAGCGGTTTGATCGCTTTTAAATGTTTCATTTCGACCGATAATATTAAAGGATTCTTACGAATTAAATCGCAACACTCTTAGTTTCAATTTTTGACCGTTGGAGATTACGCATCTCTCCTATTGTTAAGATAATATTACATAGAAGCCTGGCTAATAGCAACCTGTTTAAGAGGCTGGATCGCTTTTAATAATTTTTATTTAGCGACATAACTCACGGATAGTTTCCAAATAAATCGTAATATACTCGGTTTGAATTTTTAAAATTGTAAGTAACTCTGTGGTTAACAGCATGTTGATTGAAGGGTTGGAAAATTTTTTAGAGTTTTTTTCAGCCATCAACACTCTAAGATAGTTACAAAATTAATCGCGAGACATCCATTTTCAATTTTTGACAAGTATAGATTTCACACCTCCCCAGCTCTTTAGATCGTAATTCTGAGAAGTTTGGAAGCTACCGGCAACTTGATTGAGAGGTTGAATCGCTTTGAAGATTTTCTTTTCAACCGAAAAATTCCTTGGATAGTTACCAAATAAATCGCAATACTTCAGGTATGACTTTTTGACCGGTATGGATTTCGAACCCCTCTGTTTCTTTTAATTGTAATTTAGAGAAATTTGGCTAACGGAAAATCGTTTTAGAGGTTAGATAATTTTAAAAAAAAATTTATAACTGACAACACGCAAGGATAGTTGCCAAATGAATCGTAATACAATTGGTTCCATTTTTTAAAAGAATGGAATCGCACCTCTCCGTTGCTTTATATCGTTATTGTAAGAAACATGGAGGCTACCAGCAAGTTGATTATGAGATTGGATCATTTTTAAGAGTTTATTTTCGACCAACAACACTCTAGGATAGTTACAAAATGAATCGCGATATTTTAATTTTTAATTTTTAACAGGAGCGGATTTCGCACCTCTCCGTGTCTTTCGATCGTAATTCTGAAAAGTTTGGCGGCTACCTACAGCTTCTTTGAGAGGTTGGATCGCTTTGAAAAGTTTCTTTTTAAATGAAAACTTCCTAGGATAGTTACCAAATAAAACTACCTAGGTTTGAATTTATGACCGGTATGGATTTCGCACCCCTCCATCGCTTTTGATTGTAATTGTGAGAAATTTGGCTACCAGAAACTCGATTGAGAGGTTTGATCGCATTTTAAAGTTTCATTTTTACAGATAATATTTTAGGAATCTTACGAAATAAATCGCAACACACACAATTTTAATTTTTGACCGATACGGATTTCGTATCTCTCATATTGTTTAGATAGCAATTCTTAGAAGCCTGGTTCCTAGCAACTCGTTTGAGAGGTTGGGTCGCATTTAAGAATTTTAATTTTCCGACATAACGCAAGGATAGTTACCAAATGAATCGTAATATACTCGGTTTCAATTTTTAAAATTGTAAGAAACTCTGTGGCTACCGGCATGTTGATTGTGAGGTTGGATAATTTCTAAGAGTTTCTTTTCGACCAACAACACTCTAGGATAGCTACAAAATGAATCGCGATACTTCCATTTTAGATTTTTGACAGGTACAAATTTCGCACCTCTCCAGTGCTTTAGATCGTAATTCAGAGAAGTTTGGTGGCTGCCGGCAAATCGTTTGAGAGGTTAAAATGCTTTGAAGAGTTACTTTTCAACTGACAACTACATAGGATAGTTACCAAATAAATCACAATACTTCAGGTATGAATTTTAGACCGATATGGATTTTACACCCCTTCATTTCATTTGATTGTAATTCTGTAAAAATTTGGCCTCAGGAATCTAATTTGAGAGGTTGGATCGCTTTTAAATGGTTATTTTCGACCAATAATATTCTAGGATTGTTAGTAAATAAATTGCAATACTCTCAGCTTTAATTTTGGACAGTTGCAGATTTAGAGTCTCTCCTATTGTTTAGATAACAATTCCTAAAAACCTGGCTACTAGTAACTCGTTTGAGAGGTTGGATCATTTTAAAGATTTTTATTTTACCGACAACACGCAAGGATAGTTAGGAAATTAATCGTAATACTTTTGGTTTCCATTTTTGAAAATAATGGAATCGCAACTCTCCGTTGCTTTATATCGTTATTGTAAGAATCTTGGCGGCTACCGGCTAGTTGATTATGAGATTGGATCGTTTTAAAGGGTTTATTTTTGATCAACAACACTCCATGTTAGTTACAAAATGAATCGCGATACTTCAATATTCTATTTTTGACAAGAACGGATTTCGCACCTCTCCGTTGCTTTAGATCGTAATTCTGAAAAGATTGTCGGCTACCTGCAACTTCTTAGAGAGGTTGGATCGCTTTGAAGAGTGTCTTTTTAAACGACAACTACCTAGGATAGTTACCAAATAAATTGCGATACTCCAGGTATAAATTTATGATCGGATGGATTTCGCACCCCTCAATTTCTTTTTAATTTAATTCTGAAAAATTTGGCTACCGAAAACTCGTTTGAGAGGTTTGATCGCTTTTAGAAATTTCATTTTGACTGATAATATTCTCGGATTGTTACGAAATAAATAGCTACACTTACTGTTTTAATTTTTGACCGCTGCAGATTTCGCATATCTCCTATTGTTTAGATAACAATTCTTAGAAGCCCGGCTAATCGCAACTCGTTTGAGTGGTTGGATCATTTTAAAAAAAATTATTTTACCGGCAACACGCAAGGATAGCTACAAAATGAATCATAATACAATTGGTTTCCATTTTTGAAAAGAATGGAATCGCACCACTCTGCTGCTTTATGTCATTATTTTAAGAAACTTGGCGGCTACCGGCAAGTTGATTATAAGATTAGATCGTTTTTAAGAGTTTATTTTTGACCCACAACACTCAAGGATAGTTGCAAAATGAATCGCGATACTTCAATTTTCAATTTTTGACATGAACGGATTTCGCACCTCTCCGTTACTTTAGATCGTAATTCAGAAAAGTTTGGCGTCTACCTTCAACATCTTTGAGAGGTTGGATCGCTTTGAAGAAATTCTTTTCAAAGGGCAACTACCTAGGATAGTTGCCAAATAAATCTTGATACTCCAAGTTTGAATTTATGACCTGTACGGATTTCGCACCCCTTCTATTGCTTTTGATGGTAATTCATTGAAATTTTGCTACCGAAAACTCATTTAAGAGGTTTGATCTATTTTAAAGGTTTCATTTCGACCGATAATATTAAAGGATTGTTACAAAATAAATTGCAACACTCTCAGTTTTAATTTATGACAGGTACAGATTTCTCATCTCTCTTATTGTTTAGATATCAATTCTTAGAAACCTGGCTTCTAACAACTCGTTTGAGAGGTTGGATTTCTTTTTAAAAAAAAATTGTACCGACATAACGCAAGGATTGTTACCAAATGAATCGCAAAATACTCGGTTTAAATTTTCGAAATTGTAAGTAACTCAGTGGCTAACGGCATGTTGATTGTGAGGTTGGATAATTTCTAAGAGTTTTTTTCAGCCAATAACATTCTAGGATAGTTACAAAAGGAATCACGAGACTTCCTTTTTCAAATTTTGACAGGTACGGATTTCGCAACTCCCCAGTTCTTTAGATCGTAATCCTGAGAAGTTTGGAGGCTACCGCCTACTCGTTTTAGAGGTTGGATCGCTTTGAAGAGATTCTTTTCAACCTACAACTACCTAGGATAGTTACCAAATAAAACAAAATACTCCAAGTATGAATTTTTGACAGGTATGGATTTCGAACCCTTCTGTTTCTTTTAATTGTAATTCTGCGAAATTTGGCTACCGAAAAATCATTTGTGAGGTTGGATCGCTTTAAAAAGTTTCTTTTCGACCGATAATATTCTAGGATTGTTACTACAAAAATTGCAATACTCTCAGCTTTAATTTTGGACCGGTAGAGATTTATCATCTCTCCTATTGTTTTGATAATAATTCTTTAAAGCCTGGCTACTAGCAACTCGTTTGAGAGGTTGGATCTTTTTTAAGATTATTTTTTTACCGACAACACGCAAGGATAGTTACAAAACAAATCGTAATGCAGTTGGTTTCAACTTTTGAAAAAATTGAATCGCACCACTTCGTTGCGTTATATCATTATTTTAAGAAACTTGGCAGCTACCGGCAAGTTGATTATGAGATTAGATCGTTTTTAAGAGTTTATTTTTGACCAACATCGCTCTAGAATAGTTACAAAATAAATCGTGATACTTCAATTTTTAATTTTTGACAAGAACGGATTTTGCACCTCTCAGTTACTTTAGATCGTAATTCTGAAAAGTTTGGCATCTACCTTCAATTTCTTTGAGAGGTTCGATCGCTTTGAAGAAATTCTTTTCAAACGACAACTACCTAGGATAGTTTCAAAATAAATCGCTACACTCTAAGTTTCAATTTTTGACCGTTACAGATTTCTCATATGTCCTATTGTTTAGATAACAATTTTTAGAAGCCTGGCTACTAGCAACTCGCTTGAGAGGTAGGATCGCTTTTAAGAATTTCTTTTTACCAACATAACGATAATTTCCAAATGAATCGTAATATACTCGGTTTCAATTTTTGAAATTGTAAGTAACTCGGCGGCTACCGGCATGTTGATTGTGAGGTTGGATAATTTCTAAAAGTTTCTTTTCAACCAATAAAACTCTTGGATAGTTGCGAAATGAATCACGAGAATTCCTTTTTTAATTTTTGAAAGGTACGGATTTCAAACCTCCCTAGTTCTTTACATCGTAATTCTGACAAGTTTGGCGGCTACCGGCAACTCGTTTGAGAGGTTGGATCGCTTTGAAGAGTTTCTTTTCAACCTATAACTACCTAGGAAAGTTATCAAATAAATCACAATACTCATGGTATGAATTTTTGACCGGTATGGATTTCGAACCCTTCCGTATCTTTTAATTGTAATTTTGACAAATTTGGCTACCGAAAAATCGTTTGAGAGGTTGGATCAATTTTATAAGTTTCTTTTCGACCGTTAATATTCTAGGATTGTTAATAAATAAATTGCAATACTCTCAGCTGTAATTTTGGACCCGTACAGATTTAGCATATCTCCTATAGTTTAGATAGCAATTATTAGAAGCTTGGCTACTAAAAACTCGTTTGGGAGGTTGAATCATTTTAAAGGCATTTTTTTTACCAACAACACGAAAGGATAGTTACGAAATGAATCGTAATACAGTTGGTTTCAATTTTTAAAAATAATGGAATCGCACCTCTCCTTTACTTTATATCGTTATTGTATGAAACTTGGAGGCTAATGGCAAGTTGATTATGTGATTGGATCATTTCTAAGAGTTTATTATCGACGAACAACACTCTAGGATAGTTACAAAATGAGTTGCGATACTTTAATTTTCTATTTTTGACAGGAACGGATTGCGCACCTCTCCGTTGCTTTAAATCGCAATTCTGAAAAGTTTGGTGGCTACCAACAACTTCTTTGAGAGGTTGGATCACTTCGAAGAGTTTGTTTTTAAATAACAACTACCTAGGATAGTTACCAAATAAATCGCGATACTCCAGGTATAAATTTATGACAGGTATGGATTTCGCACCCCTCCATTGCTTTTTATTGTAATTCTAAGTAATTTTGCTACCGAAAGCTCGTTTGAGAGGTTTGATCACTTTTTAATGTTAAATTTTGACCGATAATATTCTAGGATTGTTACGAAATAAATCGCAACACTCTCAGTTTTAATTTTTGACCGTTTCAGATTTCATATCTCTCCTATTGTTTTGATAGCAATTCTTTGATGCCTGGTTACTAGCAACTCGTTTGTGAGGTTGGATCGCTTTTTAGAATTTTTTTTGCCGAAATAGCGCAAGGATACTTGCCAAATAAATCGTAATATACTCGGTTTCAATTTTTGAAATTGTAAGAAACTCTGCGGTTACCGGCATGTTGATTGTGAGGTTGGATAATTTTTAAGAGTTTCTTTTCGACCAACAGCACTTTTGGATTGTTAAAAATCAATTGCGAGACTTCCATTTTCTATTTTGGACGGGTAAGGATTTCGCCCCTCCCCAGTGCTTTAAATCGTAAAAAAATTTTGAGAAGTTTTGCGGGTGCCGAAAACTCGTTTGAGATGTTGGATTTCTTTAAAGGGTTTCTTTTCAGCCAAAAACTACCTAGGATAGCTACCAAATAAATCACAAAACTTCAGGTATGAATTTTTGACCGATATGGATTTTGCACCCCTCCTTTTCTTTTGATTGTATTTTTGAGAAATTTGGCTTCTGGAATCTCATTTGTGATGTTGGATCGCTTTTAAATGTTTCTTTTCGACCGATAAAATTCTAGGATTGTTCTAATAAATTACAATACTCTCAGCTTTAATTTTTGACCGGTACAGATTTAGTATCTCTCCTATTATTTAGATAATAATTCTTAGAAGTCTGGCTACTTGTAATTCGCTTGAGAGGTTGGATCATTTTTAAGATTTTTTTTTTACCGACAACACCCAAGGATAGTTACCAAATGAATCGTAATACAGTTGGTTTCCATTTATGAAATGAATGGAATCACACCTCCCCGTTTCTTTATATCGTTATTGTAAGAAACTTGGTGGCTTCAAGCAAGTTGATTATGAGACTGGATCATTTTTTAGAGTTTATTTTCGACCAACAACACTCTTGGATAGTTACAAAATGAATAGGGATACTTCAATTTTCAATTTTTGACAGGAACAAATTTCACACCTCACCGTTGCTTTAGATCATAATTCTAAACAGTTTTGCGGCTACTTGCAACTTCTTTGTGGGGTTGGATCGCTTTGAAGAGTTTCTTTTCAAATGACAGCTACCTAGGATATTTACCAAATAAATCATGATACTCCAGGAATGAATTTATGACCGGTATGGATTTCACACCCCTCCATTGCTTTTTATTGTAATTCTGAGAAATTTTGCTACCGAGAACTTGTTAGAGAGGTTTGATCATTTTTTAAAGTTTCATTTTGACCGATAATATTTTAGGATTTTTTTTGAAATAAATCACAACACTCTAAGTTTTAATTTTTGACCGGTATAGATTTCGTATCTCTCCAATTATTTAGACAACAATAATTAGAAGCCTGGTTACGAGCAACTCGTTTGTGTGGTTAGATCGCTTTTAAGAATTTTTATTTACCAACATAACCCAAGGATAGTTACCAAACGAATCGTAATATACTCGGTTTCAATTTTTGAAATAGTAAAAAACTCTGAGGCTACCGGCATATTGATTGTGAGGTTGGATAATTTCTAAAAGCTTCTTTTCGACCAACAGCACTCTTGGATAGTTACAAAATGAATCGCGAGACTTCCATTTTCTATTTTTGACAGGTACGGATTTCGTACCTCTACAGTGCTTTAGATCGTAATTCTGTGAAGCTTGGCGGCTACAGGCAACTCGATTGAGAGGTTGTACCACTTTGAAGAGTTTCATTTGAACTGACAGCTCCCTAGGATAGTTACAAAATAAATCACAATACTCCAGGTATGAATTTTTGACTGATATGGATTTTGCCACCCTTCATTTCTTTTGATTGTTATTCTGAGAAATTTTACTTCAGGAATCTCATTTGAGAAGTTGGATCGCTTTTAAATGTTTAATTTCGACCGATAATATTATAAGATTGTTACTAAATAAATTGTAATACTCTCAACTTTAATTTTTGACCGGTACAAATTTATCATCTCTCCTATTGTTTTAGATAACAATTCTTAGAAACCTCGCTACTAGCAACTTGTTTGAGTGGTTGGATCATTTTTAAGACTATTTATTTACCGAAAATACGCAAGGATAGCTACAAAATCAATCGTAATACAGTTAGTTTCAATTTTTGAAAATAATGGAATCGCACCTCTTCGTAGCTTTATATCGTTATTGTAAGAAACTTGGCGGCTACCGGCAAGTGGAATATGAGATTGAATCGCTTTTAAGAGTTTATTTTCGACCAACAGCACTCTTGGATAGTTACAAAATGAATCGCGATACTTAAATTTTCAATTTTTGACAAGAACGGATTTTGTACCTCTTTGTTGCTTCAGATCGTAATTCTGAAAAGTTTTGCGACTACCTTATACTTCTTTGAAAGGTTGGATCGCTTTGAAGAGTTTCTTTTCAAACGACAATTACCTAGGATTGTTACCAAATAAATCGCGATACTCCAAGTATGAATTTATGACCGGTATGGATTTTGCACCCCTAAATTGCTTTTGATTGTAATTCTGAGAAATTTTGCTACCGAAAACTCGTTTGAGAGGTTTGATCACTTTTCAATGTTTCATTTCGACCGATAATATTCAAGGATTGTTACGAAATAAATCGCAACACTCTCATTTTTATTTTTTAACCGTTGATAACTTCGCATATCACCTATTGTTTAGATAACAATTCTTAGAAGCCTGGCTAATGCTGCTCGTTTGAGAGGATGGATCGCTTTTAAGAAATTTTTTGTACCGACATAACGCAACGATAGTTACCAAATGAATTGTAATATACTCAGTTTTAATTTTTGAAATTGTAGGTAACTCTGCGGCTACCGACATGTTAATTGTGAGGTTAGACAATTTTAATGTGTTTTTTTTCTACCAACAACACTCTAGGATAGATGCAAAAAGAATCGCGAGACTTCCATTTTTAACAGGTACGGATTTTGCACCTCCCCAGTTCTTTAGATCATAATTCTAAGAAGTTTGGTGGCTACCGCCAACTCGTTTGAGAGGTTGGATGTCTTTGAAGAGATTCTTTTCAACCGACAACTACTTTAGATTGTTACCAAATAAATCACAATACTCCAGGTATGAATTTTTGACCGGTATGGTTTTCGAAACCCCTCCATTTCTTTTAATTGTAATTCTAAAAAAATTGGCTACAGGAAATTCGTTTGAGAGGTTGGATCGATTTTATAAGTATCTTTTTTACCGATAATATTCTAGGATTCTAACTAAATAAATTGCAATATTCTCAGCTTTAATTTTAGACCGGTTTAGATTTAGCATATCTCTTATAGTTTAGATAACAATTATTAGAAGCCTGGCTACTAGCAATTCACTTGTGAGGTTGGATCATTTAAAATATTTTTTTTTACCGACAACACGCAAGGATAGTTACCAAATGAATCGTAATGCAGTTGGTTTCCATTTATGAATAGAATTGAATCGCACCTCTCCGTTACTCTATATTGTTATTATAAGAAACTTGGAGGCTACCGCCAAGTTGATTATGAGACTGGATTGTTTTTAAGTGTTTATTTTCGACCAACAACACTCTAGGATAGCTATAAAATGAATCGCGATATTTCAATTATCAATTTTTGACCAGAACGGATTTCGCACCACTCCATTACTTTAGATCGTAATTCTGAAAAGTTTGGCGTTTACCAACAACTTCTTTGAGAGGTTGGATCACTTTCAAGAGTTTTTTTTCAAATGAAATCTACCTAGGATAGTTACCAAATAAATTGCGATACTCCAGGTATGAATTTATGACTGGTATGGATTTTGTACCATTCCGAAGCTTTTGATTGAAATTATGAGAAATTTGGTTAACGAAAACTAGTTTGAGAAGTTTGATCTCTTTTAAATGATTCATTTCGACCGATAATATTCTAGAATGGTTACGAATTAAATCGCAACACTCTCAGTTTTAATTTTAGACCGGTACAAATTTCGAATCTTTCTTATTGTTTAGATAACAATTCTTTGAAGCCTGGATACAAGCAACTCGTTTGAGAGGTTTGATCGCTTTTAAGAATGTTTATTTATCGACATAACACAAGGATAGTTACCAAATGAATCGTAATATACTCGGTTTCAATTTTTGAAATTGTAAGAAACTCTGTGGCTACCGACATGCTGATTGTGAGGTTCGATAATTTCTAAGAGTTTCTTTTCGGCCAACAGCACTCAAGGATAGTTACAAAATGAATCGGGAGACTTCTATTTTATATTTTTGACAGGTACGGATTTTGCAACTCTCCAGTGCTTTAGATCGTAATTCTGATAAGTTTGGTGGCACCGGCAACTCGTTTGAGAGGTTGGATCGCTTTGAAGTATTTTTTTTTAATCGACAACTACCTAGGATTGTTACCAAATAAATCACAATACTCCAGGAAAGAATTTTTGAACGAGATGGATTTCGCACCCCACCACTTCTTTTGATTGTAATTCTGAACAATTTGGCTTAAGGAATCTCATTTTAGAGGTTGGATCGCTTTTAAATGTTTCTTTTCGACCGATAATTGTCTAGGATTGTTACTAAATGAATTGTAATACTCTCAGCTTTAATTTTTGACCGGTACACCTCTCATATTGCTGACATAACAATTCTAAAGACCCTGGCTACTAGTAACTCGTTTGAGAGGTTGAATCATTTTCAAGATTTTTTTTTAGTGACAACACGCAAGGATAGTTACATAATGAATCGCAATACAGTTGGTTTCCATTTTCGTAAAGAATGGAATTATATCTCTCCGTTGCATTATATCGTTATTTTAAAAAACTTGGCGGCTACGGGCAAGTTGATTATGTGATTGGCTCGCTTTTAAGACTTTATTTTTGACAAACAACACTCCAGGATAGTTACAAAATGATTCGCGATACTTTAATTTTCAATTTTTGACCATAACGGATTTTTACACCTCTCCGTTGCTTTAGATCGCAATTCTAAAAAGTTTGGTGGTTACCAAAACTTCTTTGAGAGGCTGGATCACTTTGAAGATTTTCTTTTCAAATGAAAACTACCTAGGATAGTTACCAAATAAATTGCGATACTCCAGGTATGAATTTATGACCGGTATGGATTTCGCACCCCTCAATTGCTTTTGATTGTAATTCTGAGAAATTTTTTAGCCGAAAACTCGTTTAAGAGGTTTGATCGCTTTTAAAAGTTTCATTTCGACCTATAATATTCTAGGATTGTTACGAAATAAATCGTAACACTCTCAGTTTCAATTTTTGACCACTACAGATTTCACATCTCTCCTATTGTTTAAGTAATAATTCTTAAAAGCCTGGCTACTAGCAACTCGTTTGAGAGGTTGGATCTCTTTTAAGAATTTTTTTTATCGACATAACGCAAGGATTCTTACCAAATGAATTGTAATATACTCGGTTTCAATTTTGGAAATTGTAAGTAACTCTGCGGCTACAGGCATCTTGATTGTGAGGTTGGATAATTTCTAAGAGTTTTTTTCAACCAATAGCACTCTAGGATAGTTTCGAAATGAATCGCGGGATTTTCATTTTAAATTTTTAACCGGTACGGATTTCCTACCTCCCCAGTTCTTTAGATCATAATTGTGAGAAGTTTGGCGCATTCCGGTAATACCTTTTAGAGGTTAATTCGCTTTGAAGAGTTTCTTTTCAACCGACAATAGCCTATGATAGTTATCAAATAAATCACAATACTCCAAGTATGAATTTTTTACCGGTATGGATTTTGAACCCCTCCGTTTCTTTTAATTGTAATTATTAGAAATTTGGCTACCGTAAAATCGTTTAAGAGGTTGGATCACTTTTAAAAGTTACTTTTTGACTGATAATATTCTAAGATTGTAAATAAATGAATTGCAATACTCTCATATTTAATTTTGGACCAGTACATATTTAACTTCTTACTTATTGCTAAGATAACAATTCTTAGAAGCCTGGCTACTAGCAACTCGTTGGAGTGGTTGGATCATTTTTAAGATTTTTTTTATTATCGACAACACGCAAGGATAGTTACAAAATCAGTCGTAATACAGTTGGTTTAAATTTTTGAAAAGAATGGATTCGCACCTCTCTGTTGATTTATATCGCTATTGTAAGAAACTTGGTGGCTTCCGACAATTTTTGGTAGGTACGGATTTTGCACCTCTCCTGTGCTTTAGATCGGAATTCTGAGAAGTTTGGCGGCTACTGGCAACTCATTTGAGAGGTTGGATCTCTTTGAATAGTTTATTTTCAACCGACAACTACCTAGGATAGTTACCAAATTAATCACAATATTCCAGGTATGAATTTTTGGGCGGCAGGGATTTCGCACCTCTCCGTTTCTTTTAATTGTAATTCTGAGAAATTTTGCTACCGGAAAATCGTTTGAGAGGTTGGATTGCCTTTAAAAGTCTCTTTTCGACCGATAATATTCTAGGATTGTTACTAAATAAATTGCAATACTCTCAGCTATAATTTTTTACCTGTGCAGATTTTGCATCTCTTCTATTGCATAGATATCAATTGTTTGAAGCCAGGCTACAAGCAACTCGTTTGAGAGGCTGGATCACTTTAAAGATTTTTTTTTTACCGACGACACGCAAGGATAGTTACCAAATAAATTGGAATACAGTTGGCTTCTATTTTTGAAAAGAATGGAATCGCACCTCTCCGTTGCTTTATATCGTTATTGTAAGAAACTTCGAGGCTACCAACAAGTCGATTATAAGATTGGATCATTTTTAAGAGTTAACTTTTGGCCAACAACACTCTAGGATAGTTACAAAATGAATCGCGATATTTCAATTTTCAATTTTTGGCAGGAACGGATTTCGCACCTCTCCATTGCTTTAGATCGCAATTCTGAAAAGTTTGGCGGCTACTTACGAGTTCTTTGAGAGATTGGATCGCTTTGAAGAGTTTCTTTTCAAATGACAACTGCCTAGGATAGTTACCAAATAAATTGCGATACTCTAGGTATGAATTTATGACCAGTATGGATTTTGCACCCCTCCATTGCTTTTGATTGAAATTCTGAGAAATTTTGCTACCAAAAACTTGTTTGAGAGGTTTGATCGCTTTTAAAAGTTTCATTTCGACCGATAATATTTTAGGATTTTTACGAAATAAATCGCAACAATCTCAGCTTTAGTTTTTGACCGGCATAGATTTCGTATCTCTCCTATTAGATAAGAATTCTTAGAAGCCTGGTTACTAGCATCTCGTTAGAGAGGTTGGATCGCTTTTAATAAAAAAAATTTACCGACATAACGCAAGGATAGTTACCAAATAAATCGTAATATACTCGGTTTCAATTTTTTGAAACTGTAAGAAACTTTGTAGCTACCGACATGCTGATTGTGAGGTTGGATATTTTCTAAGAGATTTTTTTCGACCAACAGCACTCTAGGATAGTTACAAAATGAATCGTGAGACTTCTATTTTTAATTTTTGAAAGGTACGGATTTCGCACCACTTGAGTGCCTTAGATCGCAATTCTGTGAAGTTTGGCGGCTACAGAGAACTCGTTTGAGAGTTTGGATCGATTTGAAAAGTTTCTTTTCAACTGACAACTGCCAAGGATAGTTACCAAATAAATCCCAATACTCAAGGTGTGAATTTTTGAGCGGTATGGATTTCGCACCCCTCCTTTTCCTTTGATTGTAATACTGCGAAATTTGGCTTTTGGATTATTATTTGTAAGGTTGGATCACTTTTAAATTTTTCTTTTCGACCGGTAATATTCCAGGATTGTTACTAAATAAATTGCAATACTCTCAGCTTTAATTTTTAACAGGTATAGATTTAGCATCTCTCCTAATGTTTATATATCAATTCTTAAAAGCCTGGCTACTAGCAACTCGTTTGAGAGGTTGGATCATTTTTAAGATTTTTTTTTGCCGTCAACATGCAAAGATAGTTACCAAATTAATCGTAATACAGTTGGTTTCCATTTTTGAAAAGAATGGAATCGTACCTCTCTGTTGATTTATATCGTTATTGTAAGAAACACGACAACTTCCGGCAAGCTGATTATGAGATTGGATCATTTTTAAGAGTTTATTTTTATCGAACAACACTCTAGGATAGTTACAAAAATGAATCGCGATATTTCAATTATCAAGTTTTGACTAGAACAGATTTCGTACCTCCCGTTGCATTAGATCGAAATTCTGAAAAGTTTGGCGGCTACCTGCAACTTTTTTGAAAGGTTTGATCGTTTTGAAGAGTTTCTTCTCATACGACAACTACCCAAGATAGTTTCAAAATATATCGTGATACTCCTGGTATGAATTTATGACCGTTATGGATTTCGCACCCCTCCATTGCTTTTGATTGTAATTCAGAGAAATTTGGATACCGAAAAGTTGTTTTAGAGGTTTGATCGCTTTTTAAAGTTTCATTTCGACCGATAATATTCTAGGATTGTTACGAAATAAATTGAAACACTCTCAGTTTAAAATTTTTGACCGTTGCAGATTTCGCATCTCTCCTATTGTTTGGATAACAATTCCTAGAAGCCTGGCTAATAGCAACTCGTTAGAGAGGATGGATTGCTTTTAAGAAAAAAAATTACCGACATAACGCAAGGATAGATACCAAATGAATCGAAATATACTCGATTTTAATTTTTGAAATTGAAAGTAACTCTGCGGTTACCGGCATGTTGATTGTGGGGTAGGATAATTTCTTAAGAGTCTATTTTTAACCAACTGCACTCAAGGATAGTTACAAAATGAATCGCAAATTTTAATTTTCAATTTTGGACAGGTACGGATTTTGCACCTCTCCAGTGCTTTATATCGTAATTCTGATAAGTTTTACGGCTACCGACAACTCCTTTGAGTGGTTGGATCACTTTGAAGAGTTTCTTTTAAGCTGACAACTACCTAGGATAGTTACCAAATAAATCACAATACTCCAGGTATGAATTTTTGACCGGTATGGATTTCGCACCACTCAGTATTTTTTAATTATAATTCTAAGAAATTTTTCTACCAGAAAATTGCTTGTGAAGTTGGATCTCCCTTAAAAGTCTTTCTTCGACCGATAAAATTCTAGGATTATTTCTATATAAATTACAATACTATCAGCTTTAATTTTGGACCGGTACAGATTTAGCATCTCTCTTATTGTTCAGATAGCAATTCTTTGAAGCCTGGCTACTAGCAACTCGTTTGAGACATTGGATCATTTTGAAGATTTTTTTATTACCGACAACACGCAAGGATAGTTACAAAATGAATCGTAAGGTAGTTGGTTTCCATTTTTGAATAGAATGGAATTGCACCTCTCCATTGCTTTATATCATTATTGTAAGAAACTTGGAGGCTACCGGCTAGTTGATTATAAGATTAGATCGCTTTTAAAAGTTTATTTTCGACCAACAATACTCTGGGATAGTTACAAAATTAATCGCGATACTTTAATTTCTAATTTTTAAAAGGAACAGATTTCGCACCTCTCCGTTGCTTGTGATAATAATTTTGAAAAGTTTGGCGGCTACCTACAACTTCTTTGTGAGGTTGGATCGCATTGAAGAGTTTCTTTTCAAATGACAACTACCTAGGATAGTTACCAAATAAATCGCGATACTCCAGGTATGAATTTATGACAGGTATGGATTGGAATTCAGAGAAATTTAGCCACTGAAAACTCGCTTGAGAGGTTTGCTCGCTTTTTAAAGTTTCATTTTGACCGATAATATTCTTGGATTCTTACAAAATAAATCGCAACACTCTCAATTTCAATTTTTGACCGTTGTAGATTTTGCATCTCGCCTATTGTATAGATAATAATTCTTAGATGCCTGGCAAATAGAAATTTGTTTAAGAGGTTGGATTACTTTAAAGAATAATTTTTTACTGACGGCACAAGGATAGTTACCAAATGAATCGCAATATTATCGGTCTCCATTTTTGAAATAGCAAGAAACTCTGCGGCTGCGGCCTGTTGAGTGTAAGGTTTGATAATTTCTAAGAGTTTCTTTTTGACCAACAGCACTCTAGGATAGTTACAAAATGAATCGCGAGACTTCCATTTTCAATTTTTAACAGGTACGGATTTTACACCTCTCCAGTGCTTTAGATCGTAATTCTGAGAAGTTTGGCAGCTACCGGGAACTCTTTTAAGAGGTTGGATCGCTATGAAGAGTTTCTTTTCAACCAAGAACTACCTAGGATAGTTGCCAAATTAATCACAATACCCCAGGGATGAATTTTTGAGCGGTATAGATTTCACACCCCACTGTTTCATTTGATTGTAATTCTGAGATATTTGGCTTCAGGAATCTCATTTGAGTGGTTAGATTGCTTTTAAAAGTATCGTTTCGACCGATAATATTCTAGGATTGTTACCAAATAAATCGCAATACTTTCAATTTCAATTTTTGACTGGTACAGATTTAACATCTCTCATATTGTTTAGATAACAATTCTTAGAAGCCTGGCTACTAGCAACTCGTTTGAGAGGTTGGATCATTTTTTAGATTTTTCTTTTACTGACAACACCCAAGGATAGTTACAAAATCAATCATAATACAATTGGTTTCCATTTATAAAAATAATGGAATGGCACCTCTCCGTTGCATTATATCGTTATTATAAGATACTTGGCAGTTTCTGGCAAGTTGATTTTGAGATTGGATCGTTTTTAAGAGTTTATTTTCGACCAACAACACTCCTGGATAGTTACAAAATAAATCGCGATACTTCAATTTCCAATTTTTGACAAGAACAGATTTTGTACATCTCCGTTGCTTTAGATTGTAATTATGAATAGTTTAGCGGCTACCTGCAACTTCTTCGAGATGTTGGATCGCTTTGAAGAGTTTCTATTCAAATGACAGCTACCGAGGATAGTTACCAAATAAATCGCGATACTTCAGGTATGAATTTATGACCGGTAAGGATTTCGCACCCCTCAATTGCTATTGATTGTAATTCTGAGAAATTTTGCTATTAAAAACTCGTTTCAGAGGTTTTATCACTTTTAAAAGTTTCATTTCGACCGATAATATTTTAGGATTTTTACGAAATAAATCGCAACACTCTCAGTTTTAATTTTTGACCGGTACAGATTTCGTATCTCTTTTATTACTTAGATAACCATTCTAAGAAGCCTGGTTACTAACAAATCCCTAGAGAAGATGGATCGCTTTAAAGAATATTTTTTTTACCAACATAGCGCAAGGATAGTTACCAAATGAATCGTAATATACTCGGTTTAAATTTTTGAAATTGTAAGAAATCTGCGGCTACCGGCATGTTCATTTTTGAGGTTGGATAATTTCTAGGAGCTTCTCTTTAACCAACAACACTCTAGGTTAGTTATAATATTAATATAAATCGCGAGACTTTCATTTTAAATTTTTAACAGGTACGGATTTCGCACCGCTCTAGTATTTTTGATCACAATTCTGAGAAGTTGGGAGACTACCGACAACTCGTTTGAGAGGTTGGATCGCTCTGAAGAGTTTCATTTTAACCGACAAGTACCTAGGATATCTACGAAATAAATCACAATACACCAGGTATGAATGTCTGTGCGATATGGATTTCGCACCCCTCCATTTCTTTCGATTGTAATACTGAGAAATTTGGCTTCAGGAATCTTATTTGAGAGGTTGGATCACTTATAAATGTCTCTTTTCAACAAATAATATTCTAGGATTGTTACTAAATAAATTGCAATACTCACAGCTATAATTTTGGACCGCTGCTGATTTAACATCTCTCCAATTATTTTGATAACAATTCTTAGAAGCCTGGCTACTAGCAACACGTTTGAGATATTGGATCATTTTTACGATTTTTTTTACCGACAATACGCAAGGATAGTTACAAAATCAATCGTAATACAGTTTGATTTCATTTTTGAAAAGAATGGAATCGCACCTCTCCGTTGCTTTATATCGTTATTGTAACAAACTTGGCGGCAACCGGCAAGTTGATTATGAGATTGGATCATTTTTAAGAGTTTATTTTCGACCAACAAAACTTTAGGATAGTTACAAAATAAATTGCGATACATCAATTTTCAATTTTTAACAAGAACGGATTTTGCACCTCTCCGTTGCTTTAGATCGCAATTCTAAAAAAAATTGGCTGCTACCCGTAACATCTTTGAGAAATTGGATCGCTTTAAAGAGTTTCATTTCAAACGGCAACTACCAAGGATAGTTACCAAATAAATCGGGATACCCCAGGTATGAATTTATGACCGGTATAGATTTCGCACCCCTCAATGAATCATGTGACTTCCATTTTCAATTTTTGACAGGTACAGATTTTGCACCTCTCTCTAATGCTTTAGATCGTAATTCTGAGAAGTTTGGCGGCTACCGGCAACTCATTTGGGAGGTTGGATCGCTATGTAGAGTTTCATTTTAACCGACAACTACCTTGGATATTTACCAAATAAATGTCAATATTCCAGCTATTAATTTTTTGGCGGTATGGATTTCACACCCCTCCATTTCTTTTGATCGAAATACTGAAATATTAGGCTTCAGGAATCTCATTTGAGAGGTTAGATCACTTTTAAATGATTCTTTATGACCGATAATATTCTAGGATTGTTACTAAATAAATTGCAATACTCTCAGCTTTAATTTTGGACCGGTACAGATTTAGCATCTCTCCTATTGTTTAGATATCAATTCTTAGAAGCCGGGCTAATAGCAACTCGTTTGAGTGGTTGGATCATTTTTATGATTTTTTTTACTGACAACATGCAAGGATAGTTACAAAATCAATTGTAATACAGTTGGTATCCATTTTTTAAAAGAATGGAATCGCACCTCTCCATTGCTTTATATCGTTATTGTAAGAAACTTGGTGGCTACCGGCAAGTTGATTATGAGATTGGATCAGTTTTTAAAGTATTTTTTCGACCAACAAGACTTTAAGATAGTTCTAAAATGAATCGCGATACTTTAATAATCAATTTTTGGCCGGAACGGATTTTGCACCTCTCCGTTGCGTTTGATCGTAATTCTGAAATGTTTGGTGGCAACTTGTAAATTCTTTTAGAGGTTGGAACGCTTTGATGAGATTTTTTCAAACGACAACTACCTAGGATAGTTTCTAAAAAAATCCCGATACTCCAAGTATATATTTATTACCGGTATGAATTTCGCACCCCTCCATTGCTTTTGATAGTAATTCTGAGAAATTTGGCTACCGAAAACTCACTTGAGAGGTTTGATCGCTTTTTAAAGTTTCTTTTCGACCGATAATATTCTAAGATCGTTACTAAATTAATTGCAATACTCTTAGCTTAAATTTTGGACCGGTACAGATTTAGCATCTCTCCTATTTTTTAGATAACAATTCTAAGAAGCCTGGCAACTAGCAACTCTTTTGAGAGGTTGGATCATTTTTAAGATTTTTTTTTACCGATGACACGCAGGGATAGTTACCAAATGAATCGTAATACAGTTGGTTTCTATTTTTGAATAGAATGGAATCGCACCTCTCCATTGCTTTATATTGTTATTGTAAGAAACTTGGCAGCTACCGACAAGTTGATTATGAGATTAGATTGCTTTTAAGAGTTTATTTTTGACCAACAACACTCTAGGATAGTTACAAAATATATCGCGATTCTTTATTTTTTAATTTTTGAAAGGAACAGCTTTTGCACATCTTTGTTGCTTCAGATCGTAAATCTGAAAAGTTTGGCGGCTACCTGCAATTTCTTTGAGAGGCTGGTTCGCTTTGTAGAGTTTCTTTTCAAACGAGAACTTCCTAGGATAATTACCACATAAATCGCGATACTTCAGGTATGAATTTTTGACCGGTATGGATTTCACACCCCTCCGTTTCTTATGATTGTAGCTGTGAGAAATTTGTCTTCCAGAAACATATTTGATAGGTCGGATCGCTTTTAACTGTTTCTATTCAGCCAACAACACTCTAGGTTAGATACAAAATGAATTGCGATAATTCAATTTTCAATTTTTGACAAGAACGGATTTCGCACTTCTCCATTGCTTTAGATCGTAATTCTTAAAAGTTTGGCAGCTACCGGCAACTTGTTTGAGTGGTTGAATCGCTTTGAAGAGTTTCTTTTCAACAGAAAACTCCCTAGGATAGTAATCAAATAAATCGCGATACGGTATGAATTTTTGGCCGGTATGGATTTCCCACCCATCAGAAGCTTTCGATTGAAATTCGGGGAAATTTGGTTGCCGAAAACTCGTTTGAGAGGTTAGTTCAATTTAAAAAGTTTCATTTCGACCGATAATATTCTAGGATTGTTACCAAATAAATTACAATATTCTCAGTTTCTATTTTTGACTGCTACCAATTTCGTATCTCTCCTATTGTTTAGATAACAATTCTTTGAAACCTGGCTACTAGCAACACGTTTGTGAGGTTAGATCACTTTTAAATTTCTTTTTTATCGACATAGCACAAGGATAGTTACCAAATGAATCGTAATATACTCTACGGCTACCAGCAAACTGATTGTGAGGTTGGATAATTTCAGAGAGTTTCTTTTTGACCAAAAACACTCTAGGATAGTTACAAAATCAATCACGAGTAGTTTGGCGGCTACCGACAACTCATTTGTTAGGTTGGATCGCATCGAAGAGTTTTTTTTCAACCGACAACTACCTAGGATAGTTACCAAATAAATCACAATACTCTAGGTATGACTTTTAACCAGTATAGATTTCATACCCCTCTGTTTCTTTTTATTGTAATTCTGAGAAATTTAGCTTCTGAAATTTCTTTTGAGAGGTTGGATCGCTTTTAAAAGTTTCTTTTCGACCGATATAATATTCTAGGATTGTTACTAAATAAATTGTAAGACTCTAAGCTCTAATTTTTGACCGGTACAGATTTAGCATCTCACCTATTGTTTAAATAACAATTCTTAGAAGCATGGCTACTAGCATCTCGTTTGAGAGGTTGGATCATTTTTAAGATTTTTTATTTACCGACAACAAGCAAAGATAGTTACCAAATGAATCGCAATACAGTTGGTTTCCATTTTTGAAAAGTATTGAATCGTACCTCCCCGTTGCTTTATATCGTTATTGTAAGAAACTTGGCGGCTACCGGCAAGTTGATTATGTGATTAGATCGTTTTTAAGGGTTTATTTTCGACCAACAGCACTCTAGGATAGTTACAAAATAAATCGCGATACTTCAATTTTCAATTTTTGAAAGTAACGGATTTTGCACCTCTTCGTTGCCTTTGATCGCAAGTCTGAAAAGTTTTGCGGCTTCTTGCAATTTCTTTGATATGTTGGATCGCTTTGAAGAGTTTTTTTCAACCGACAAATACCTAGGATAGTTTCCAAATTACTCACAATACTCCAGGTATGAATTTTTGACCGGTATGGATTACGCACCCCTCCGTTTCTATTGATTATAATTCAGAGAAAATTGGCTTCAGGAATCTCATTTGAAAGGATGAATCGCTTTTAAATGTTTCTTTATGACCGATAATATTCTCGGATTGTTACTAAATAAATTGTAATACTCTCAGCTTTAAATTTTGACTGGTACAGATTTATATCTCTCCTATTATTTAGATAACAATTCTTAGAAGCCTGGCTACTAGCAACTCATTTAAGAGGTTGGATCATTTTTAAGATTTTTTTTTACCGACAACACGTAAGGATAGTTACAAAATGAATAGTAATACAATTGGTTTCCATTTTTGAGCATAATGAAATTGCAACACTCTGTTGCTTATATCGTTATTGTAAGAAACTTGGCAGCTACCGACAAGTTGATTATGAGATTGGATCATTTTTAAGAGTTTATTTTCGACAAGCAAGACTCTAGGCTAGTTACAAAATGAATCGCGATACTTTAATTTTCAATTTTTGACTGGAACGGATTTTGCGCCACCCCGTAGCTTTAGATCGTAATTCTAAAAATTTGGTGACTACCTGTAACTTCTTTGAGAGGTTGGAACGCTTTGAAGAGTTTCTTTTCAAATGGCAACTACCTAGGATAGTTACCAAATTAATCACGATACTCCAGGTCTGAATATATGACCTGTAAGGATTTTTCACCCCTCATTGCTTTTGATTGTAATTCTATGAAATTTGGCTTCCGAAAACTCGTTTGAGAGGTTTAATCACTTTTAAAAGTTTCATTTTGACCCATAATATACTAGGATTGTTATAAAATAAATCGCAGCACTCTCCATTTTAATTTTTGACCGGTGCTAATTTCGTATCTCTCCTATTGTTTAAATAACAATTCTTAGAAGCCTGGCTACTAGCAACTTGTTTGAGAGGTTGGATCCCTTTTAAGAATTTTTATTTACCGACATAACGCAAGGATTGTTACCAAATGAATCGTAATATACTCGGTTTCAATTTTTGAAATTGTAAAAAACTCAGCGGCTACCGCCATGTTGATTATGAGGTTGGATAATTTCAAAGAGTTTCTTTTTGACCAACAACACTCAAGGATAGTTACAAAATGAATCGCGAGACTTCCATTTTCAATTTTTGACTGGTATGGATTTCGAACGCCTCCAGTTTCTTTTTATTATAATTCTGAGAAATTTGTCTACTGGAGAATTGCTTGAGAGGTTGGATCGCTTTTATAAGCTTCTTTTCGACCGATAATATTCTAGGATTGTTACTAAATGAATTACAATACTCTCAGCTTTAATTTTGGACAGGTATAGATTTTGCATCTCTCCTTTTATTTAGATAACAATTCTTAGAAACCTAGCTACTTGCAACTCGTTTGAGAGGTTGGATCATTTTTAATATATTTTTTTACCGACAACACACAAGGATAGTAACCAAATTAATCGTAATACAGTTGGTTTCCATTTTTGAAAAGAATGGTATCGCACCTCTCCGTTGCTTTATATCATAATTGTATGAAACATGGTGGCTACCGGCAAGTTGATTATGAGATTGGATCATTTTTTAGAGTTTATTTTTTACCAACAACTCTCTAGGATAGTTACAAAATGAATCACAATACTTTTATTTTTAATTTTTGACAGGTACGGATTTCACACCTCTCCAGTGCCTTAGATCATAATTCTGAGAAGTTTGGCGGCTCCCGGCAACACGTTTGAGAGGTTGGATTACTTTGATGAGTTTCTATTCATCTAACAACTACCTAGGATGGTTAGAAAATAAATCGTAATTCTCCAGGTATGAATTTTTAGCCGATATGGATACCGCACCCCTCCTTTGCTTATGAGTGTAATTAAGAGAAATTTGGCAACCGGAAACTCACTTGAGAGGTTGGATCGGTTTTAAATGTTTCTTTTCGACCGATAACATTATAGGATTTTTACCAAATAAATCGCAATACTCTCAATTTCAATTTTTTACCAGTACTGATTTTGCATCTCTCCTATTGTTTAGATAATAATTCTTACAAACCTAGCAACTAGCAACACGTTTGAGAGGTTGGATCGCTTTTAAGAATTTTTTTTACTTACCTAACGCAAGATTAATTACCAAATGAAACGTAATACACTCAGTTCCAATTTTTGAAAACTATGGAATTTGCACCTCACCGATGCTTTATATCGATATTGTAAGAAACTTGGCGGAACCGGCAAGTTGATTGTAAGGATGGATCATTTTTAAGAGTTTCTATTCGATCAGCAAAACTCTAGGATAGTTACAAAATGAATTGCGATACTTCAATTTTAAATTTTTGGATCTCCTTGAAGAGTTTCTATTTAAAAGAAAACTACCTGGGATAGTTACCAAATTAATCGCGATACTCCAGGTATGAATTTATGACCGGTATGGATTTCGCACCCCTCCAAAGCTTTTAATTGAAATTCTATGAAATTTGGTTGCCAAAAACTCATTTGAGAGGTTTGATCTCTTTTAAAAGTTTCATTTTGACCGATAACATTCTAGGATTGTTACCAAATAAATAGCAATATTCTCAGCTTCAATTTTTGAATGGTACCGATTTCGCATCTCTCTTATTGTTTAGATAACAATTCTTTGTAGCCTGGCTACTAGCAACAGGTTTGAAAGGTTGGATCGCTTTTAAGAATATTTTTTTAGCGACATAACGCAAGGATAGTTTCCAAATGAATCGTAATATACTCTACAGCTACCAACAAATTGATTGTGAGGTTGGATAATTTCATGCAGTTTCTTTTCGACCACCAGCACTTTAGGATAGTTACAAAATCAATCACGATACTTCCATTTTCAATTTTTGACAGGTACGAATTTTGTACCTCTTTATTGCATTAGATCGTAATTCTGCGAAGTTTGGCGGCTACCGACATCTTCTTTGAGAGGTTAGATTGCTTTGATGAGTTTTTTTTCAACCTACAACTACCTTGGATAGTTACCAAATAAATCACAATACTCCAGGTATGAATTTTTTACCAGTATGGATTTCACACCACTCCGTTTCATTTGATTGTAATTCTGAGAAATTTTGCTTCAGGAATCTCATTTGAGAGGTTGGATCGCTTTTAAATGTTTCTTTTCGACCGATAATATTTTAGGATTGTTACAAAATAAATTGCAAAACACTCGGCCTTAATTTTGGACCGGTACAAATTTAGCATCTCTCCTATTGTTTTGATAACAATTCTTGGAAGCCTGGCTACTAGCAACTTGTTTGAGAGGTTGGATCATTGTTCAGATTATTTTTTACCGAGAATACGCAAGGGTAGTTACAAAATGAATCGTAATACAGTTGGTTTCAATTTTTGAAAAGAATGGAATCGCAAATCTCTGCCGCATTAAATCATTATTATAAGAAACTTGGCGGCTACCGGCAAGTTGATTATGAGATTGGATCATTTTTAAGAGTTTATTTTCGACCAACAACACTCTAGGATAGTTACAAAATGAATCACGAAATCACGATACTTCAAATTTCTATTTTTGACAGAAGCGAATTTCGTACGTCTCTGTTGCTTTAGATTGCAATTCTGGAAAGTTTGGCGGCTGCCTGCAACTTTTTAGAGAGATTGGATCGCTTTGAAGTGTTTCTTTTCAAATGACAACTACATAGGATAGTTACCAAATAAATCGCAAAACTCCAGGTATGCATTTATTGACAGTATGGATTTCGCACCTCTCCATTACTTTTGATTGTAATTATGTGAAATTTGGCAACCGAAAACATGTTTGAGAGGTTTGATCGCCTTTAGAACTATCATTTCGGCCGGTAATATTCTAGGATTGTTACGAAATAAATTGAAACACTCTCAGTTTTAAATTTTGACCGGTAAGAATTTAGTATCTCTCCTATTGTTTAGACAACAATTCTTAAAAACCTGGTTACTAGCAACACGTTTGAGAGGTTTGATCGCTTTTAAGAATTTTTTTAACCGATATAACGCAAGGATAGTTACCAAATGAATCGTAATATACTCGGTTTCAATTTTTGAAATTGTAAAAAACTCTGCGGCTACTGGTATGTTGATTGTGAGGTTGGATAATTTTTATGAGTTTCAATTCGACCAACTGCACTCAAGGATAGTTACAAATTGAATCGCAAGACTTCCATTTTTAATTTTTGAGAGATACGAATTTCGCACCTCCCTAGTGCCTTAGATCGTAATTCTGAGAAGTTTGGCGGCTATCGGAAACTCGTTTGAGAGATTGGATCACTTTGAAGAGTTTCTTTTCATCCGACAACTACCTTGGATAGTTACGAAATAAACCACAGTACTCCAGGTATGAATTTTTGATCGGTATGGATTTCTCACCCCTCCATTTCTTTTGATTGTAATTCTGAGAAATTTTGCTTCAGGAATCTCATTTGAGAGGTTGGATCGCTTTGAAATGTTTCTTTTTGACCGATATTATTCTAGGATTGTTACTAAATATATTGCAATACTTTCAGCTTTAATTTTGGACCGGTAAAGATTTAGCATCTCTCCAATTGTTTAGATAACAATTTATAGAAGCCTGTCTACTAGAAACTTGTTTGTGAGGTTGGATAATTTTTATGATTTTTTTCCCGACAACACGCAAAGATAGTTTCCAAATGAATCAAAATATAGTTGGTTTCCATTTTTGAATAGAATAGAATCGCACCTCTCCGTTGCTTTATATCGTTATCGTAAGAAACTTGGTGGCTACCGGCAAGTTGATTATAAGATTGGACCATTTTTAAGAGTTTATTTTCGACCAGCAACACTCTAGGATAGTTATAAAATGAATTGCGATACTTCATTTTTCAATTTTGGAATGGAACGGATTTCCCACCTTTTCGTTGCTTTAGATCGAAAGTCTGAAAAGTTCGGCAGTTACCAACAATTTCTTTGAGAGGTTGAATCACTTTGAAAATTTTATTTTCAACTGAAAACTACCAAGGATAGTTACCATATAAATCACAATACTCCAGGTGTGAATTTTTGATATGTATGGATTTCGCACCCCTTCGTTTCTTTTTATTGTAATTCTGAGAAATTTGGCTTCAGGAATCTCATTTGAGAGGTTGGATCGGTTTTAAATGTTTCTTTTTGACCGATAATATTCTAGGCTTGTTACTAAATAAATTGCAATACTCTCAGCTTTAATTTAGGATTGGTAACGATTTTGCATCTCTCCTATTGTTTAGATAACAATTTTTAGATGCCCGGCTACTAGTAACTTGTTTGAGAGGTTGGATCATTGTTAAGATTTTTTTTTACCGACAATACGCAAGGATTGTTATGAAATGAATCGTAATACAGTTAGTTTCCATTTTTGAAAAGAATGGAGTCGCACATCTCTGTTGCATTATATCATTATTGTAAGAAACTTGGCGGCTACCGGCAAGTTGATTATGAGATTGGATAATTTTTAGGAGTTTATTTTCGACCAACAACACTCTAGGATAGTTACAAAATGATATGCGATACTTCCATTTTCAATTTTTGACAGGAACGGATTTTGCACATCTCCGCTGCTTTAGATCTTAATTCCGAAATGTTTGGCGGTGACCTGCAACTTCGTTGAGAGGTTGGATTGCTTTGAAGAGTTTCTTTTCAAATGACAACTACCTAGGATGGTTACCAAATAAATAGTGATCCTCCTGGTCTAAATTTATGACCGGTATGGATTTTATACCCGTCCATTGCTTTTGATTGTAATTCTGAGAAATTTGGCTACCGAAAACTTGTTTGAGTGGTTTGATCCTTTTTAAAAGTTTCATTTCGACCAATAATATTATAGGATTGTTAAGAAATAAATCGCAACACTCTCAATTTTATTTTTTTATCGGTACAACTTTCGTATCTCTCATATTCTTTAAATAACAATTCTAAGAAGACTGGTTACTAGCAACTCGCTTGAGAGTTAGGCTCGCTTTTTAAAAATTTTATCTACCGACATAACGCAAGGATAGTTACGAAATGAATCGTAATATACTCGGTTTCTATTTTTGAAATGGTAATAAACTCTACGGCTACCGGCATGTTGATTGTGAGGTTGGATAATTTCAAAGAGTTTATTTTCGACCAACAACACTCAAGGATAGTTACAAATTGAAATACGAGATTTTAATTTTAAATTTTTGACAAGTACGGATTTCGCACCTCTCCAGTACTTTAGATCGAAATTCTGGGAAGTTTGGCAGCTACCGGCAACACGTTAGAGAGGTTGGATCGCTTTGAAGAGTTTCTTTTCAATCGAAAACTACCTAGGATAGTTACAAAATAAATCACAATATTCCAGGCATGAATTTTTGACCGGTGTGGATTTCGCCCCCCCCCCGTTTCTTTTGATTATAATTCTGTGAAATTTGGCTACCGGAAAATCGTTTGAGAGATTGGATCGCTTTTAAAAAAAAAATTTCGGCCGATAATATTATCGGATTGTTACTAAATAAATTGCAATACTCACACATTTAGTTTCGGACCGGTACAGATTTAACATATCTTCTATTTTTAAGATAACAATTCTAAGAAGGCTGGCAACTAGCAACTCGTTTGAGAGGTTAGATCATTTTTAAGATTTTTTTTTGCATACAACACGCAAGGATAGTTACTAAATAAATTGGAATGCAGTTGGCTTCCATTTTTGAAAAGAATGGAATCGTACCTCTCCGTTGATTTATATCGTTATTATAAGAGACTTGGCGGCTACCGGCAATTTGATTATGAGATTGGGTCATTTTTAAAAGTTCATTTACGACCAACAACACTCTAGGATTGTTACAAAATGAATCGCAATACTTCAATTTTCAATTTTTGAAATAAACGGATTTCGTACCTTTTCGTTGCTTTAGATCGTAATTCTAAAAAGTTTGGCGGCTACCTTAAATTTCTTTGATAGGTTGGATCACTTTGAAGAGTTTCTTTTCAAACGATAGCTACCGTGGATTATGATTGTAATTGTCAGAAATTTGGCTGCCAGAAACTCATTTGATAGGTCGGATCGCTTTTAAATGTTTCTTATCAACCGATAACATTCTAGGATTGTTACCAAATAAATCGCAATACTCTCAGTTTCAATTTTTGACCAGCAAAGATTTCACGTCTCTCCTATTCTTAGATAATAATTCGTAGAAACCTAGCTACTAGCAACTCGTTTGAGAGGTTGGATCGCTTTTAATAAAAATTTTAATCGACATAACGCAAGGATAGTTACCAAATTAATCATAATACACTCGGTTTCAATTTTTGAAATCAATTGAATTCGCACCTCTCCGTTGCTTTATATCGATATTGTAAGAAACTTGGCCGCAACCGGGAAGTTGATTGCGAGGTTGGAACATTTTTAAGAGTTTATTTTCGACCAACAACACTCAAGGTTAGTTACAAAATGAATTGCAAAACTTCAATTTTCAATTTTTGACAGGAGTGGATTTCGTGCCTCTTCGTTGCTTTAGATCGTAATTCTATAAAGTTTGGCGGCTACTAACAACATGTTTGAGAGGTTTGATTGCTTTGACGAGTTTCATTGTAACTGAAAACTACCTAGGATAGTTACCAAATAAATTACGATAATCCAGGTATAAATTTTGACCGGTATGGATTTCGCACCCCTCCGAAGCTTTTGATTGAAATTTTGCAAACTTTGGATACCAAAAACTCGTTTGAGAGGTTTAATCTCTTTTAAAAGTTTCATTTCGGCCAATAACATTCCAGGATTGTTACCAAATAAATCACAATACTCGATTGAGAGGCTGAGAGGCTGGTGCCGATTTTGCATCTCTCCCATTATTTAGATAACAATTTATTGAATCCTGGCAACTAGCAACTCGATTGAGAGGTTGGATCACTTTTAAGAAAAAAAAATTACTGACATAACGCAAGGAAAGTTACCAAATGAATAGTAATATACTTTACGGCTACCGGCAAATTGATTACGAGGTCTGATAATTTCAAGGAGTTTTCTTTCGACCAACAACACTCTAGGATAGTTACAAAATGAATCGCGATACTTCCAATTACAATTATTGACTGGTACGGATTTTGTACCTACCCATTGCTTTAGATCGTAATTCTAAGAAGTTTGGCAGCAACCGGCAACTCGTTTGTGAGGTTGGATCACTTTGAATAGTTTTTTTTAACCAACAACAACCTAGGATAGTTACCAAATAAATCACAATACTCCAGGTATTAATTTTTGACCGGTATGGATTTCGCACCCCTCCGTTGCTTTTAATAGTAACTCTAAGAAATTTGGCTGCCAGAATCACGTTTGAGAGGCTGGATCACTTTTAAAATTTTCTTTACGACCGATAATACTCTTGGATTGTTACTAAATAAATCGCGATACTTTCAATTTTATTTTTAGACCGATACAGATTTTGCATCTCTCCTATTGGATAGATAACAAATCTCAGAAGCCTGGCTGCTTGCAATTCGTTTGAGAGGTTGGATCGTTATTAAAAAGAAATTTATACCAGCAACACGCAAGGATAGTTTCTAAATTAATCGTAATACACTCGGTCTTAATTTTTGAATTGAATAAAATCGCATCTCTCCGTAGCTTTATATCGTTATTGTATGAAACTTGGCGGCTACCAGCAAGTTGATTGTGAGGTTGGAACGTTTTCAATTGTTTCTTTTCGACCAACAACACTTGCGGATTGTTACGAAATGAAACGCGATACTTCAATTTCAAATTTTTGATAGGAACGGATTTCGCACCTCTCCGCTGCTTTAGATCGGAATTCAAAAATGTTTTGCGGCTGTTGGCAACTTATTTGAGAGGTTAAATCGCTTTGAAGAATCTCAATTCAACAGGCAACTACCTAGGACAGTTTCCATATAAATTGCGATACTCCAGGTATGAATTTATGACCGGTATGGATTTTGCATCCCTCCGTAGCTTTTGATTGAAATTTCGAGAAATTTTGTTACCGAAAACTCGTTTGAGAGGTTTGATCTCTTTTAAAAGATTAATTTAGAACGATAACATTCTTGGATTGTTACGAAAAAAATCGCAATACTCTCAGTTTTAATTTTTTGACCGGTACCGATTTTGCATCTCTTCTATTGTTTAGATAACAATTTTTTGATGCCTGGCAACTAGAAACACGTTTGAGAGGTTGGACCGCTTTTATGAAAAATAATTTACCGACATAACGTAGGGATAGTTACCAAATGAATCGTAATATACTCTACGGCTAACGGCAAATTGATTGTGAGGTTAGATAATTTAATAGAGTTTCTTTTCGACCAACAGCACTCTAGGATAGTTACAAAATGAATTGCGATACTTCCATTTTCAATTTTTGACAGGTACGAATTTCGTACCTCTCCATTGCTTTAGATCGTAATTCTGTGAAGTTTGGCGGTTACCTGCAACTTGTTCAAGAGGTTGGATTGCTCTGAAGTGTTTATTTTCAACCGGCTACTACCTAGGATAGTTACCAAATAAATCACAATACTCCAGGTATGAATTTATGATCGGTATGGATTTTGTACCCCTCCGTTGCTTTTGATTGTAATACTTAAAATTTTTTCTACCGGAATCTCATTTGAGAGGTTGGATCACTTTTACAATTTTCTTTTTGACCGATAATATTCTAGGATTGTTACCAAATAAATCACAATACTCTCAGCTTTAATTTATGACCGGTATAGATTTAGCATTTCACCTATTTGTTAGATAACAAATCTCAGAAGCCTAGCTCCTAACAACTTGTTTGAGAGCTTAGATTGTTTTTAAGATTTTTTTTATACCGACAACACGCAAGGATAGTTACCAATTGAATTGTAATACAGTTGGTTTCTATTTTTGAAAAGAATAGAATCGTACCTCTCTGTTGCTTTATATCATTATTATATGAAACTTGGCGGCTGCCGGTAAAGTTGATTATGAGATTGGATCGTTTTTAAGGGTTTATTTTCGACCAACAACACTCTAGGATAGTTATGAAATGAATCACGATACTTTAATTTTAAATTTTTGGCAGGAACGGATTTCGCACCTCTCTATTGCTTTAGATCGAAATTCTAAAAAGTTAGGCGGCTACCTGCAACTTCTTTGAGAGGTTGGATTGCTTTGAAGAGTTTCCTTTAAAATGACAACTACCTAGGATAGTTACAAAATAAATCGCGATACTCCAGGTATGAATTTCTGACCAGTATGGATTTTGCACCTCTCCATTTCTTTTGAATGTAATTCTAAGAAATTTTGCTACTGAAAACTCGTTTGGGAGGTTTGATCGCTTTTGAAAGTTTCATTTCGACCGATAATATTCTTGGATTGTTTCGAAATAAATCCCAACACTCTTATTTTTAATTTTTGACCGTTACTTATTTCGTATCTCTCCTATTGCTAGATAACAATTCTTTGAAGCCAGGTTATAAGCAACTCATTTGAGAGGTTGGATCGCTTTTAAAATATATTTTTTACCGACATAACGCAAGGATAGCTACCAAATGAATCGTAATATACTCATTTTCAATTTTTGAAAATAAAAGAAATTTTGCGGCTGCCAGCATGTTAATTTTCGACCATCAGCACTTAAAGATAGTTACAAAATAAATCGCGATATTTCTATTTTCAATTTTTGACAGGTGCGGATTTCGTACATCTCCAGTGCTTTAGATCGTAATTCTAAGAAGTTTGGCAGCTACCGGCAACTCGTTTGAGAGGTTGGATCACTTTGAAGAGTTAATTTTCAGCCAACAGCTACCTAGGATAGTTTCAAAATAAATCACAATACTCCAGGTATGAATTTTTTGCCGGTATAGATTTTGCACCCCTCCGTGACTTTTCATTATAATTCAGAGAAATTTGGCTACCGGAAAAATGTTTAAGAGGTTGGATCGCCTTTAATTTATTTTTTTCGGCCATTAATATTCTTGGATTGTTACTAAATAAATTGCCATACTCTCAGCTTTAATTTAGGACTGGTACAGATTTAGCATCTCTCCTATTTTTTAGATGCCAATTCCTAGAAGCCTGGCTACTAGCAACTCGTTTGAGAGGTTAAATCATTTTTAAGATTTTTACATACAACACGTAAGGATAGTTACCAAATGAATCGTAATATATTTGGTTTTAATTTTTGAAATTGTAAGAAGCTCTACGGCTACCGACATGTTGAATGTGAGGTTTGATAATTTCAAAAAGTTTTTTTTGACCCACAACTCTCAAGGATAGTTATAAATTGAAACGCGAGATTTCCATTTTCAATTTTTGACAAGTATGGATTTTGCACCTCTCCAGTGCTTTAGATCGTAATTCTGAGAAGTTTGGCGGCTACCGACAACTCATTAGAGAGGTTGGATCACTTTGAGGAGTTTCTTTTCAATCGACAACTACCTAGGATAGTTACGAAATAAATCACAATACTTCAGGCGTGAATTTTTTACCGGTATGGATTTCGCACCTCTCTGTTTCTTTTTATTGTAATTCTGAGAAATTTGGCAACCGGAAAAACATTTGAGAGGTTGGATCGCTTTTAAAATTTTCTTTTTGGCCGATAATATTCTAGGATTGTTACTAAATTAATTGCAATACTCTCACCTTTAATTTTTGACCGGTATAGATTTAACATCTCTCCTATGTTTTAGATAACAATTCTAAGAAGCCTTGCAAATACCAACCCGATTGAGAGGTTAGATCATTTTTAAGATTTTTTTTTTACATACAACACGCAAGGATAGTTACCAAATAAATCGTAATATAGTTGGTTTACATTTTTAAAAAGAATGGATTCGTACCTCTCTGTTGCTTTATATCGTTATTGTAAGAGACTTGGAGACTACCGGCAAGTTGCTTAAGAGATTGGATCATTTTTAAGAATTTATTTTCGACCAACAACACTTTAGGATTGTTACAAAATGAATCGCAATACTTCAATATTCAATTTTGGAAAGGAACGGATTTCGCAACTCTTCGTTGTTTTAGATTGTAATTCTTAAAAGTTTGGCGGCTACCTATAATTTCTTTGAGAGGTTGGATCACTTTGAAGAGTTTCTTTTCATACGACAGCTACATAGGAATATTACCAAATAAATCACGATAATCCAGGTATGAATTTTTGACCGGTATGGTTATCGCACCCCTCCATTGCTTATGATTGTAATTGTGAGAAATTTGGCTCCCGGAAACTCATTAGAGATGTTGGATCGCTTTTTTTTTTTTTTTCGACCGATAACATTCTAGGATTGTTACCAAAAAAATCGCAATACTCTCAGTTTTAATTTTTGTCCAGCACAGATTTCGCATATCTCCTATTGTTTAAATAATAATTCTTAGATACCTAGCTACTGGCAACTCGATTGAGAGGTTGGATCGCTTTTATGAAATTATTAAATTAACATAACGCAAGGATAGTTGCCAAATAAATTGTAATACACACGGTTTCAATTTTTGAAAACCATGGAATTCGCACTTCACCGTTACTTTATGTCGATATTGAAAGAAACTTGGCCGCAACCGGCAAGTTGATTGTGAGGTTGGATCATTTTTAAGAGTTTCTTTTCGACCAACAACACTCTGGGATAGTTACAAAATGAATTACGGAACTTCAATTTTCAATTATTGACAGGAACGGATTTCGCACCTCTCCGTTGCTTCAGATCGTAATTCTAAAAGGTTTGGTGGCTACCGGGAACATGTTTGAGAAGTTGGATCGCTTTGAAGAATTTCTTTCCAACTAAAAACTACCTAGGATAGTTACCAAATAAATTGCGATAATCCAGGTATAAATTTTTGACCGGTATGGATTTCGTACCCCTCCGAAGCTTTTGATTGAAATTCTGAGAATTTTGGTTACCAAAAACTCGTTTAAGAGGTTTGATCTCTTTTAAAAGTTTTTTTTTCGACCGATAGCATTCTAGGATTGTTACCAAATAAATTTCGATACTCCAGGTATGAATTAATGACGGTAAGGATTTCGCAACCCTCCGAAGCTTTTGATTGAAATTCTGAGTAATTTGGTCACCAAAAACTCGTTTGAGAAGTTTGATCTCTTTTAAAAGTTTCATTTTGACCAACAACACTCTAGGACAGTTACAAAATGAATCGCAATACTTCCAATTTCAATTTTTGACTGGTACGGATTTTACACCTATCCATTGCTTTAGATCGCAATTCTGAGAAGTTTGGCGGCTACCGGCAACTCGTTTGGGAGGTTGTATCACTTTGAATAGTTTTTTTAACCGACAACAACCTAAGATAGTTACCAAATAAATCACAATACTCCAAGTATTAATTTTTGACCGGTATAGATTTCGCACCCCTCCGTTGCTTTTGGATGTAACTTTGCGAAATTTTGCTGCCGGAATATCATTTGAGAGGATGGATCACTTTTAAAATTTTCTTTACGACCGATAATACTCTTGGATTGTTGCCAAATAAATCGCCAAACTCTCTATTTTAATTAAAGTCCGGTACATATTTAGCATCTCTCCTATTAGATTAATAACATATCTCAGAAGCCTGGCTGCTAGCAATTCGTTTGAGAGGCTGGATCGTTTTTAAGATTTTTTTTATACCGACAACACGCAAGGATAATTACCAAATTAATCGCAACGTACTCGGTCTCAATTTTGGAATAGAATGGAATCGCATCTCTCCGTAGCTTTATATCGTTATTGTAAGAAACTTGGCGGCTACAAACAAGTTGATTGTGAGGTTGGAACGTTTTTAATGGTTTCTTTTCGGCCACAACACTCAAGGATTGTTATAAAATCAATCGCGATACTTTAATTTTCAATTTTTGACATGAACGAATTTCGCACATCTCCGTTGCTTTAGATCGTAATTCTAAAAAGTTTGGTGGCGGCTGGCAACTTGTTTGAGAGGTTGGATCGCTTTGAAGAGTTTCATTTAAATAGGCAACTACCAAGGATAGTTTCCATATAAATTGCGATACTCCAGGTATGAATTTATGACCGGTATAGATTTCGCATCCCTCAGAATCTTTTGATTGAAATTTCGATAAATTTTGTTACCGAAAACTCGTTTAAGAGGTTTGATCTCTTTTAAAAGTTTAATTTTGACCGATAACATTCGAGAATTGTTCCAAAAAAATCGCAGTACTCTCAGTTTAAATTTTTTGACCGGCACCGATTTCGCATCTCTCCTATTGTTTAGATAATAAGTTTTTGATACCTGACAACTAGCAACACGTTTAAGAGGTTGTATCACTTTTAAGAAAAAAAAATTACCTAAATAACGCAAGGATAGTTACAAAATTAATCGTTATTTACTTTACGGCTAACGGAAAATTGATTATGATGTTGGATAATTTAATAGAGTTTCTTTCCGACCAACAACACTCTAGGATAGTTACAAAATGTATCGCGATACTTCCATTTACAATTTTTGACAGGTACAAATTCCGTACCTCTCCATTGCTTTAGATCGTAATTCGGTGAAGTTTGGCGGCTACCGACAACTTGTTTGAGAGGTTGGATCGCTTTGAAGGGTTTCGTTTTAACCGGCAACTACCTAAGATATTTACCAAATAAATCAAAATACTCCAGGTATTAATTTTTGACCGGTATGGATTTCGCACCCCTCCGTTGCTTTTGATTGTAACTCTGAGAAATTTTACTGTCGGAATATCGTTTGAGAGGTTGGATCACTTTTAAAATTTTCTTTACGACCGATAATACTCATGGATTTTTACCAAATAAATCGCCAAACTCTCAGTTTTAATTTTAGACCGGTACAGATTTAGCATTTCTCCTATTGGATTGATAACAAATCTCAGAAGCCTTGCTGCTAGCAATTTGTTTGAGAGGTTGGATTGTTTTTAAAAAAAAATTATACCGACAACACGCAAGGATAGTTACCAAATTAATCGTAATGCACTCGGTCTCAATTTTTAAATAGAATAGAATCTCATCTCTCCGTAGCTTTATATCGTTATTGTAAGAAACTTGGCTGCTACCGGCAAGTTGATTATGAGATTGGATCATTTTTAAGAGTTTATTTTTGACCAACAACACTCTAGGATAGTTACAAAACGAATCGCGATACTTCAATTTTAAATTTTTGACAGGAACAGATTTCGCACCTCTCTGTAGCTTTAGATCCAAATTTTAAAAAGTTAGGCGGCTACCTGTAACTTCTTTGAAAGGTTGGATCGCCTTGAAGAGTTTCCTTTAAAATGACAACTACTGAGGATAATTACAAAATAAATTGCGATACCCCAGGTATGAATTTATGACCAGTATGGATTTTGTACCCCTCCATTTCTTTTGATTGTAATTCTAAGAAATTTTGCTACCAAAAACTCATTTGTAAGGTTTGATCGTTTTTAAAAGTTTCATTTCGACCGATAATATTCTAGGATTGTTTCGAAGCAAATCACAACACTCTCATTTTTAATTTTTGACCGGTACAGATTTCGTATCTCACATATTGCTTAGATAACAATTCTTAGAAGCCTGGTTGCAGGCAACTCATTTGAGAGGTTCGATCGCTTTTAAAAAATATTTTTTACTGACATAACGCATGGATAACTACCAAAGGAATCGTAATATACTCGTTTTCAATTATTGAAAATGAAAGAAACTCTGTGGCTACCGGCATGTTGATTTTCGACTAACAGCACTCAAGGATAGTTACAAAATAAATCGTGAGACTTCCATTTTCAATTTTTTGCAGGTGCAGATTTCGTACCTCTCCAGTGCTTTAGATCGTAATTCTGAGAAGTTTGGTGGCTACCGGCAACTCGTTTGAAGGTTGGATCGCTTGGAAGAGTTTATTTTCAACCGACAACTTCCTAAGATAGTTTAAAAATAAATCACAATACTCCAGGTATGAATTTTTGACCGGTATAGATTTCGTACTCTTCGGCTTCTTTTCATTGTAATTCAGGGAAATTTGGCTTCCGAAAAAACGTTTGCGAGGTTGGATTGCCTTTAAAAAAAAATTGGCCTATAATATTCTAGGATTGTTACTAAATAAATTGCCATACTTTCAGCTTTAATTTAGGACCGGTTCATATTTAGCATCTCTCCTATTTTTTAGATACCAATTCTTTGAAGCTTTGGCTACTAGCAACTCGTTTGAGAGGCTAAATCATTTTTAAGATTTTTACATACAACACGCAAGGATAATTACAAAATGAATCGTAATACAGTTGGTTTCATTTTTGAAAAGAATGGATCGTACCTCTCCGTTGCTTTATATCGTTATTGTAAGAAATTTGGCCGCTACCGGCAAGTTGATTATGAGATTGGAACATTTTTAAGAGTTTATTTTTGACCAACAACACTCTAGGATAGTTACAAAATGAATTGCGATACTTCTATTTTAAATTTTGGGAAAGAACGAATTTCGCACCACTTTGCTGCTTTAGATCGTAATTCTAAAAAGTTTGACAGCTACCTATAATTTCATTGAGAGGTTGTATTACTTTGAAGAGTTTTTTTTCCAGCGATAGCTACCTTGGATAATTACAAAATAAATCGTGATAATCCAGGTAAGAATTTTTGACCGGTTTGGATATCACACCCCTCTGTTGCTTATGATTGTTATTGCGTTAAATTTGGCTACCGGAAACTCATTTTGAGTGGTTGGAGCGGTTCTAAATGTTTCTTTTCGATCGATAACATTCTAGGATTGTTGCCAAATATATCGCACTACTCTCAGTTTCAATTTTTGACCAGCACAGATTTACTAATCTCTCATACTCGTTAGATAACAAATCTCAGAAGCCTGGCATCTGGCAATTCGTTTGAGAGGTTGGATCATTTTTAAGATTTTTTTAATACCAACAACATGCAGGGATAGTTATCAAATGAATCGTACTACACTCGGATTCATTTTTTTGAAAAGAATGGAATCGCACCTCTCCGTTGCTTTAGATCATAATTTTGAGAAGTTTGGCAACCCCCGACAACACGTTTGAGAGGTTGGATCACTTTGAGGAGTTTCTACTCAACCGACAACTACCAAGGATGATTATCAAATAAATCACGATTCTCCACGAATGAATTTTTGACCGGTATGGATATCGCACCCCTCCGTTGCTTTTGATTGTAATTATGAGAAATTTGTCTGCCAGAAAATCATTTGAGAGGCTGGATCGCTTTTAAATGATTCTTTTCTACCGATTACATTCTAGGATTTTTACTAGATATATCGCAATACTCTCAGTTTTAATTTTTGACCATTACATATTTTGCATATCTTCTAATGTTTAGATAACAATTCTTTGAAACCTACCAACTAGCAACACGTTTGAGAGGTTGGATCACTTTTAAGAATTTTTTTTACCGACATAACGCAAGGATAGTTACCAAATGAATCGTAATACACTCGGTTTCAATTTTTAAAAACAATGGAATTCGTACCTTACCGTTGCTTAATATCGATATTGTAAGAAACTTGGCGGCAACCGGCATGTTGATTGTGAGGTTGGATTGTTTAAAGGAGTTTCTATTCGACCAACAATACTCTAGGATAGTTACAAAATGAATTGCGATACTTTAATTTTCAATTTTGGGCAGGAACGGATTTTGCACCTCTCCGTTGCTTTAGATCGTAATTCTAAAAAGTTTGGTGGCTACCGGCAACTTGTTTAAGTGGTTAGATCTACTTGAAGAGTTTCTATTCAACAGAAAACTACCTGGGATAGTTACCAAATAAATCGCGATACTCAAGGCATGAATTTATGACCGGTATAGATTTCGCACACTTCCGAAGCTTTTGATTGAAATTCTATGAAATCTGGTTACAGAAAACTCGTTTGAGAGGTTTGATCTCTTTTAAAAGTTTCATATCGACCGATAACATTCTAGGATTGTTACCAAATAAATCGCAATATTCTCAGCTTCAATTTTTGATCGGTACCGATTTTACATCTCTCATATTGTTTAGATAACAATTCTTTGAAACCTGGCTACTAGCAACAGGTTTAAAAGGTTGGAACGCTTTTAAGAAAAAAAATTACCGACATAACGCAAGGATATTTACCAAATGAATCGTGAAATACTCTACGACTAACGGCAAATTGATTGTGAGGTTGGATAATTTAATAGAGTTTGATTTCGACCAAGAACACTCTAGGATAGTTACAAAATGAATCGCGATACTTCCATTTTCAATTTTTGAAAGGTACGAATTTTGTACCTCTCCATTGCTTTAGATCGTAATTCTGTGAAGTTTGGCGGCTACCGGCAATTTGTTTGAGAGGTTGGATCGCTTTGAAGTGTTTCTTATCAACCGGATACTACCTGGGATAGTTGCCAGATAAATCACAATACTCCAGGTATGAATTTTTGATCGGTATGGATTTCGCACCCCTCCGTTGCTTTTGATTGTAATTTTTAGAATTTTTGCTACCGGAATCACGTTTGAGAGGTTGGATCACTTTTACAATTTTCTTTTCGAGCGATAATATTCTAGGATTGTTACCAAATAAATCATAATAATCTCAGTTTTAATTTAAGACCGGTACTGATTTAGCATCTTTCCTATTAGTTAGATAACAAATTTCAGAAGTCTTGCTACTAGCAACACGTTTGAGAGGCTGGATCGTTTTTAAGATTTTTTTTATACCGAGAACACGCAAGGATACTTACCAAATGAATCGTAATACAGTTGGTTTCCATTTTAGAATAGAATAGAATCGTACCTCTCTGTTTCTTTATATCATTATTATAAGAAACTTGGCGGCTGCCGGTAAGTTAATAATGAGATTGGATCATTTTTAAGAGTTTATTTTCGACCAACAACACTCGAGGATAGTTATAAAATGAATCGCGATACTTTAATTTTAAATTTTTGACAGGAACGGATTTCGCACCTCTCTGTTGCTTTAGATCAAAATTCATAAAAGTTAGGCGGCTACCTGCAACTTCTTTGAGAGGTTAGATCGCTTTGAAGAGTTTCCTTTAAAATGACAACTACCTAGGATAGTTACAAAATAAATCGCGATACTCGAGGTGTGAATTTATGACCAGTATGGATTTTGCACCCCTCCATTTCTTTATATTGTAATTCTAAGAATATTTGCTGCCGAAAGCTCGTTTGAGAGGTTTAATCGCTTTTTAAAGTTTCATTTTGACCAATAATATTCTAGGATTGTTACGAAATAAATCACAACACTCTCATTTTTAATTTTTGACCGTTGCAGATTTCGTATATCTCCTATTGTAAGATAACAATTCTTAGAAGCCTGGTTACAAGTATCTCATTTATGAGGTTGGATCGCTTTTAAAATAATTTTTTTACCGACATAACGCAAGGATAGTTACCAAATGAATCATAATATACTCGTTTTCAATTTTTGAAAATGAAATAAGCTCATCGGCTACCTACATGTTGATTTTTGACCAACAACACTCAAGGATGGTTACAACATAAATCGCCAGACTTACATTTTCAATTTTTGACAGGTGCGGATTTCGTACCTCTCCAGTGCTTTAGATCGTAATTCTGATAAGTTTGGTGGCTACTAGCAACTCGTTTGAGAGGTTGGATCGCCTTGAAGAGTTTATTTTCAACCGTCAACTACCTAGGATAGTTTCAAAATAATTCACAATACTCCAGGTATGAATTTTTTACCGTTATGGATTTCGCACCCCTCCGTTTCTTTTCATTGTAATTCAAAGAAATTTGGCTACTGAAAAAATGTTTGAGAGGTTGGATCGCCTTTAATTTTATTTTTTCGGCCGTTAATATTCTAGGATGGTTACTAAATAAATTGCCATACTCTCAGCTTTAATTTAGGACCGATACAGATTTAGCAGCTCTCCTATTTTTTAGATACCAATTCTTAAATGCCGGGCTACTAGCAACTCGTTTGAGAGGCTAAATCATTTTTAAAATTTTTACATACAACACGTAAGGATAGTTACCAAATGAATCGTAATGCAGTTGGTTTCTATTTTTGAAAAGAATGGAATCGTACCTCTTCGTTGCTTTATATCATTATTGTAAGAAACTTGGCGGCAACCGGCTAATTGATTATGAGATTGGATCATTTTTAAGAGTTTCTTTTCGACCAACAGCACTCTATGATAGTTACAAAATGAATCGCGATAATTCAATTTTAAATTTTTGATAGGAACGAATTTTGCACCTCTTTGTTGCTTTAGATCATAATTATAAAAAGTTTGACGGCAACCTGCAATTTCATTGAGAGGTTGCATCACCTTGAAGAGTTTCTTTTCTAACGATAGCTACCTAGGAAAGTTACCAAATAAATCGTGATACTCCAGGTAAGAATTTTTGACCGGTATGGATATCGTACCCCTCTGCTGCTTATGATTGTTATTGCGTGAAATTTGGCTACTGGAAACTCATTTTGAGAGGTTGGATTGGTTTTAAATATTTCTTTTCGACAGATAACATTCTAGGATTGTTGCCAAAAAAATCGCAATAGTCTCAGTTTCAATTTTTGACCAGCACAGATTTCGTATCTCTCCTATTCGTTAGATAACAAATCACAGATGCCAGGCTTCTAGCAATTCATTTGAGAGGTTGGATCGTTTTAAAAAAAAAATTATACCAACAACACGCAAGGATTGTTGCCAAATGAATCGTAATACACTCGGTTTCAATTTTTGAAAAAAATGGAATCGCACCTCTCCATTGCTTTATATCGTTATTGTAAGAAACTAGGCGCTACCGACAAGTTGATTGTGAGGTTAAAACATTTTCAATAGTTTCTTTTCGACCAACAACACTCAAGGATTGTTACAAAATGAATCGAGATACTTCAATTTTCAATTTTTGACAAGAATGGATTTTGCACCTCTCCGTTGGATTAGATCGTAATTCCAAAAAGTTTTGCGGCTGCTGGCAACATGTTTGAGAGGTTGGATCGCTTTGAAGATTTTCATTTCAACAGACAACTACCTAGGACAATTACAAAATAAATCGCGATACTCCAGATATGAATTTATGACCGGTATGGATATCGCACCCCTCCGAATCCTTTGATTGAAATTTTGAGAAATTTTATTACCGAAAACTCGTTTGAGAGGTTTGATCCCCTTTAAAGTTTCATTTCGACCGATAACATTTAAGGATTGTTGCCAAATAAATCGCATTACTGTAGGTTTCAATTTTTGACCGGTACCTATTTCGCATTTCTCCTATTGTTTAAATAGCAATTCTTTGAAGCCTGGCATCTGGCAATATGTTTAAGAGGTTGGATTGCTTTTAAGAAAAAAAATTACCGACATAACGCAAGGATAGTTACCAAATGAATCGTAATATACTCTACAGCTACCGGCAAATTGATTGCAGGGTTGGATACTTTAATTGAGTTTCTTTTCGACCAACAGCACTCCAGGATAGTTACCAAATGAATCGCGATAATTTCATTTTCAATTTTTGACAGGTACGGATTTCTCACCTCTTCATTGCCTTAAATCGCAATTCTGTTAAGTTTTACGGCTACAGGCAACTCGTTTGAGAGGTTGGATTGCTTTGAAGATTTTCTTTTCAATCGACAACTACCTAGGATAGTTACCAAATAAATCATTATTCTCCAGGTATGAATTTTAGACCAGTATGGATTTCGTACCCCTCCGTTCCTTTTGATTGTAATTTTGAGAATTTTGGCTACCGGAATCTCATTTGAGAGATTGGATCACTTTTAAAATTTTCTTTTCAACCGATAATATTCTAGGATTATTACCAAATAAATCGCAATACTCTCAGTTTTAATTTAAGACTGGTGCAGATTTAACATCACTCCTATTGGTTAGATAACAAATCACAGAAGCCTGGCTACTAGTAACTCGCTTGAGGGGATGAATCGTTTTTAAGATTTTTTTTATATCGACAACACGCAAGGATAGTTACAAAATAAATTTTAATACACTCAGTTTCAATTTATGAAATGAATGGAATCACACCTCTCCGTTGCTTCATATCGGTATTGTAAGAAACTTGGTGGCTACCGGCTTGCTTATTATGAGGTTGAACATTTTTAATAGCTTTTTTTTCGACCAACAGCACTCACGGATTGTTACAAAATGAATCGCAATACTTCAATTTTAAATTTTTGACAGGAATGGATTTTGCACCTCTCCGTTGCTTTTGATCGTAATTATAAAAAGTTTTACCTCTGCCGAAACTTGTTTGAGAGGTTGGATCACTTTGATGAGTTTCATTTGTATAGACAGCTAACTAGGATAGTTACCAAATAAATCGCGATACTCCAGGTATGAATTTATGACCGATATGGATTTTGTACCATTCCGAAGCTTTTGATTGAAATTATGAGAAATTTGGTTAACGAAAACTAGTTTGAGAAGTTTGACCTCTTTTAAAAGTTTCATTTCGGCCGATAACATTCAGGGATTGTTACCAAATAAATTGCAATACTCTCAGTTTTAATTTTTCACCGGTACCGATTTTGCATCTCTTCTATTGTTTTGATAACAATTCTTTGAAGCCTGGCTACTAGCAACATGTTTGAGAGGATGGATCTCTTTTAAGAAAAAAAAATTACCGACATAAAGCATGGATAGTTACCAAATGAATCGTAATATACTCTACGGCTACCGGCTAATTGAATGTGAGCTTGGATAATTTCATCGAGTTTCTTTTCGACCAACAACACTCTAGGATAGTTACAAAATGAATCGCCATACTTCCATTTACTATTTTTAACAGGTACGGATTTCGTACCTCTCCAATGCTTTTGATCGTAATTCTGAGAAGTTTTGCGTATACCGGCCACTCGTTTGAGAGGTTGGATCGCTTTGAAGAGTTTCTTTTCAACCGACTACAACTTAGGTTAGTTACCAAATAAATCACAATGCTCCAGGTGTGAATTTTTAATCGGTATGGATTTTGTACCCCTCCCTTGCTTTTGATTGTAATTCTGAGAAATTTGGCTACCGGCCTCTCGTTTGAGAGGTTGGATCACTATGTAAATTTACTTTTTGACCGATAATATTCTAGGATTGTTACCAAAATAAATTGCAATACTCTCAGTTTTAATTTTAGACTGATACAAATTTAGCATCTCTCTTATTGGTTGGATAACAAATCTCAGAAGCCTGGCTACTAGCAACTCGTTTGAGAGGTTGGATCATTTTTTAAATTTTATTTATACCTAAAATACGCAAGGATAGTTACCAAATGAATCGTAATACACTCAGTTTCAATTTATGAAAAGAATGGAATCGCACCTCTCCATTTCTTTATTTCGTTATTGTAAGAAGCTTGGCGGCTACCGGCAAGTTGATTGTGAGGTTGGAACATTTTTAATAGCTTCTTTTCGACCAACAACTCTCAAGGATTGTTACAAACCTCTCTGTTGCTTTAAATGGTAATTCTAAAAAGTTTTGCGGCTACCAGCAACTTGTTTGAGAGTTTGGATCGCTTTGAAGAGTTTCATTTCTACATACAATAACCTAAGATAGTTATCAAATAAATCGCGATACTCTAGGTATGATTTTATGACCGGTATAGATTTCTTACCCTTCTAAAGCTTTTGATTTAAATTTTGATAAATTTTCTTACTAAAAACTCGTTTGAGTGGTTTGATCTATTTTAAAAGATTCATTTCGACCGATAACATTCTTGGATTATTACCAATAATTTAAAATAATTTCAATTTTTAACCGGTACCGATTTCGCACCTTTCTTATTGTTTCGATAACAATTCTTCGAAGCCTGGCTACTATCAACCTCTTTGAGAGGCTGGATCGCTTTTAATTTTTTTTTCTGACATAAAGCATGGATAGTTACAAAATGAACCGTAATATACTCAACGGTTACCGGCAAATTGATTGTGAGGTTGGATAATTTCATAGAGTTTCTTTTCGACCAACAGCACTCTAGGATAGTTACAAAATGAATCGCGATACTTCTATTTTCAATTTTTTACAGGAATGGATTTCACACCTCTCAATTGCTTAAGATCGTAATACAATTGGTGCCGGCAAACTTTTGAAATTCAAGGATAGTTACTAAAAACTCGTTTTTAAGAGTTTATTTTCAACTAACAACACTCAAGGATAGTTACAAAATGAATCGCGTTAATTTAATTTTCAATTTCTGAAAGAAACAGATTTCGCACCTCTTCGTTGCTTTAGATCGTAATTCTAAAAAGTTTGCTGGCTACCTACAATTTCATTGATAGGTTGGATCGCTTTGAAGAGTTTCTTTTCAAACGACAGCTACCTCGGATAATTACCAATTAAATCGCGATACTCCCGGTATGAATTTTTTCACAGGTATGGATATCGCACCCCTCCATTGCTTATGATTGTAATTGTTAGAAATTTGGCTACCGGAAATTCATTTGAGAGGTTGATCGCTTTTCAATGTTTCTTTTCGACCGATAACATTCAAGGATTGTTACAATATTGACATAACGCAAGGATAGTTACCAAATGAATCGTAATACACTCGGTTTCAATTTTTGAATACTATAGAATTCGCACTCCACCGTTGCTTTATATCAATATTGTAAGAAACTTGGCCGTAACCGAGAAGTTGATTGTGTGGTAGGATCGTTTCTAAGAGTTTCTTTTAGACCAACAACACTCTAGGATAGTTGCTAAATGAATTGCGATACCTTAATTTTAAATTTTAGACAGGAACGGATTTTACACCTCTCCGTTGCCTTAGATCGTAATTCTAAAAAGTTTGGCGGCTACCGGCAAACTGTTTGAGAGGTTGGATTGCTTTGAAGAGTTTCTTTTCAGCCGAATACTACCTAGGATAGTTACCAAATTAATAAAAATATTCCATGTATGAATTTTTGACCAGTATGGATTTTGCACCTCTCAGTTGCTTTTGATTGTAATTCTGAGAAATTTGGCTACCGGAATCTCGTTTGAGAGGTTGGATTACTTTTAAGAAAAAAAATTTGACTAATAATATTCTAGGATTGTTACAAAATTAATTGCAATACTGTCAGTTTTAATTTTGGACCGATACAGATTTAACATCTCTCCCATTGGTTAGATAACAAATCTCAGAAGCCTGGCTCTTAGCAACTCGTTTGAGAGGCTGGATCGCTTTTAAGATTTTATTTATACCCACCACACCCAAGGATAGTTACCAAATGAATCGTAAAACACCCGGTTTCAATTTATGAAATTAATGGATTCGCACCTCTTCGTCGCTTTATTTCGTTATTGTAAGAAACTTTGTGGCTACTGACAAGTTGATTGTGAGGTTGAAACGCTTTTAATAGGTTCTTTTCGACCAACAACACTTAAGGATTGTTACAAAATGAATCGCGATACTTCAATTTTTAATTTATGACAGGAACAGATTTCAAACCTCTCCGTTGCTTTAGATCGTAATTCTAAAATGTTTGGCGGCTACCAGCAGTTTGTTTGAGAGGTTGGAGCGCTTTGAAGAGTTTTATTTCAGAAGGAAACTACCTAGGATAGTTTCCAAATAAATCGCGATACTCCAGGTATGAATTTATGACCGGTATGGATTTCGTACCATTCTGAAGCTTTTGATTGAAATTTTGAGAAATTTGGTTACCCAAAACACGTTTGAGAATTTTGATCTCATTTAAAACTTTCATTTCTACCGATAACATTCAGGGATGCTTACCAAATAAATCGCAATACTATCAGTTTCAATTTTTTCGACCAACAGTACTCAAGGATAGCTATAAAATGAATCGCGATACTTTCATTTTAAATTTTTTGCAGGTACAAATTTTGCACTTCTCCATTGCTTTAGATCGTAATTCTGGGAAGTTTTGCGACTACCGGCAACTCGTTTGAGAGGTTGGATCGCTTTGAAGAGTTTCTTTTCAACCGACAACTACCTAGGTTAGTTACCAAATAAATAAAAATACTCCAGGTATGAATTTTTGACCGGTATGGATTTCGCACCCCTCAGTTGCTTTTGATTGTAATTCAGAGAAATTTGGCTACCGGAATCTCATTTGAGAGGTTGGATCATATTTAAAATTTTCATTTCGACCAATAATTTTCTAAGATTGTTACCAAATAAATTGCAATACTGTCAGCTTTAATTTTAGACCGGTACAGATTTAGCATCTCTCCTATTGGTTAGATAACAAATCTCAGAAACTTGGCTATTAGGAACTTGCCTGAGAGGCTGGATCACTTTTAAGATTTTATTTATGCCGACAACACGCAAGGATAGATAACAAATAAATCGTAATGCACACGATTTCAATTTACGAAAAGAATGGAATCGCACCTCTCCGATGCTTTACATCGTTATTGTAAGAAGCTTGTCGCTACTGGCAAGTTGATTGTGAGGTTGGAACGTTTTTTAATAGCTACTTTTTGACCAACAAAAATCAAGAATTGTTACAAAATGAATTGTGATACTTCAATTTTCAATTTTTGACTTGAACGGATTTCAAACCTTTCCGTTGCTTTAAATCGTAATTCAAAAAAGTTTGGCGGCTACCGACATCTTGTTTGAGAGGTTCGATCGCTTTGAAGAGTTTCATTACAACAGACAGCAACCTAAGATAGTTACCAAATAAATCGCGATACTCCAGGTATGAATTTTTGACCGGTATGGATTTCGCACCCCTCCAAAGCTTTTGATTTAAATTTTGAAAAATTTTATTACCAAAAACTCGTTTGAGAGGTTTGATCTCTTTTGAAAGTTTCATTTCGACCGAAAACATTCTAGGATTGTTACGAAATAATTCACAATACTCTCAGTTTTAATTCTTAACCGGTACCGATTTCGCATCTCTCCTATGGTTTTGATAATAATTCTTTGAAGCCTGGCTACTATCAACACCTTTGAGAGGTTGGATCGCCTTTAAGAAAAAAAGATTACTGACATAAAACAAGGATAGTTACAAAATGAATCGTAAAATACCTTATGGTTACCGGCAAATTAATTGTTAGGTTGGATAATTTTACATAGTTTCTTTTCGCCCAACAACACTCAAAAATATTTTCAAAATGAGAGTTTGGATCGCTTTGAAGAGTTTCATTTCTACATACAATAACCTAAGATAGTTACCAAATAAATCACAATACTCCAGGTATGAATTTTTGACTGGTATGGATTTAGAACCTCTTCGTTGCTTTTGATTGTAATTCTGAGAATTTTTACTACTGGAATCACGTTTGAGAGGTTAGATCACTATTAAAAAAAAAATCGACCGATAATATTCTAGGATTATTACCATATAAATCACAATAATCTCAGTTTTAATTTATGACCGGTACAGATTTAGCATCTCACCTATTGGTTATATAATAAATCTCATAATCTTGGCTACAAGCAACTCGTTTGAGAGGTTGGATCGTTTTTATAATTTTTTTTATACCGACAACACGCAAGGATAGTTACCAAATGAATTGTAATACAATCGGTTTCAATTTTTGAAAAGAATGGAATCGCACCTCTCCGTTGCTTTATATCGTTATTGTAAGAAACTAGGCGGCTACCGGCAAGTTGATTGTGAGGTTGGAACATTTTTAATAGTTTTTTTTCGACCAACAACACTCAAGGATTGTTACAACATGAAACGCGATACTTCAATTTTAAATTTTTTACAAGAATGGATTTCGCAGCTCTCCGTTGCTTTAGATCGTAATTCTAAAAAGTTTTGTGGCTGCAGGCAACTTGTTTGAGAGGTTGGAACACTTTGATGAGTTTTATTTCAGCAGACAGCTACCTAGGATAGTTACCAGATAAATCGTGATACTCTAGGTATGAATTTATGACCGGTAAGAATTTCGCACCCTTCCGAAGCTTTTGATTGAAATTTCAAGAAACTTAATTTTCGAAAACTCGTTTGAGTGGTTTGATCTCTTTAAAAAGTTTCATTTCGACCGATAAAATTTTAGGATTGTTGCCAAATAAATCGCAATACTCCCGGTTTCAATTTGTGACCGGTACCATTTTCGCATCTCTCTTATTGTTTAGATAACCATTCTTAGAAGCCTAGCAACTAGCAACACGCTTGAGAGGTTGGATCGCATTTAAGAAATTTTTTTACCGACATGACGCAAGGATAGTTAGGAAATGAATCGTAATATACTCTATGGCTACCGAAAAATTTATTGTGAGGTTGGATAATTTCCTAGAGTTTCATTTAAACCAACAACACTCTAGGATAGTTACAAAATGAATCGCGATACTTCCAATTTCAATTTTTGACAGGTACTGATTTCGTACCCCTCAATTGCTTTAGATCATAATTTTGTGAAGTTTGACGGCTACCAACAACTCGTTTGAGAGGTTGGATCACTTTGAAGAGTTTCTTTTCAACCGACTATTACCTAGGATAGTTACCAAATAAATCACTATACCTCTAGGTATGAATTTATTACCGGTATGGATTCTGCACCCCTCTGTTGCTTTTGATTGTAATTCTGCGAACTTTGGCTACCGGAATCTCGTTTGGGAGGTTGGATCACTTTTAAAATTTTCTTTTTGACCGATAATATTCTAGGATTGTTACCAAATAATTCACAATACACTCAGCTTTAATTTAAGACCAGTACAGAATTAACATCTCTCCTATTGGTTAGATAACAAATCTATGAAGCCTGGCTACAAGCAACTCGTTTGAGAGTTTGGATTGTTTTAAAGATTTTTGTATACCGACAACACGCAAGGATAGTTAGAAAATGAATCGTAATACACTCGGTTTCAATTTTTAAAAAGAATGGAATCGCCCCTCTCCGTTGATTTATATCGTTATTGTAAGAAACTTTGCGGCTACCGACAAGTTTATTGTGAGATTGGAACCTTTTTAATAGTTTCTTTTCTACTAATAACACTCAAGGATAGTTATAAAATGAATCACAATGCTTCAATTTTTAATTTATGGCAGGAACGGATTTTACACCTCTCCGTTGCTTTAGATCGTAATTCTAAATAGTTTAGTGGCTGCCATTAACTGGTTTGAGAGGTTGGACTGCTTAGAAGAGCTTCATTTCAATAGGCAACTACGTAGGATAGTTACCAAATAAATTACTATACTCCAGGTATGAATTTCTGACCGGTATGGATTTGGCACCCCTCCGTTGCTTTTGATTGTAATTCTGAGAACTTTGGCTACCGGACTCTCGTTTGAGAGGTTGGATCACTTTTAAAATTTTCTTTTCGACCGATAATATTCTTGGATTGTTACCAAATAAATTGCAATACTCTCAGTTTTAATTTAAGACCGATACAGAATTAACATCTCTCCTATTGGTTAGTTAACAAATCTCAGAAGCCTGGCTACTAACAACTCGTTTGAGAGGATGGATCGTTTTTATGATTTTTTTATACAGACAACACGCAAGGATAGTTACCAAATGAATCGTAATACAATCGGTTTCAATTTTTGAAAAGAATGGAATCGGCCCTCTCCGTTGATTTATATCGTTATTGTAAGAAACTTGACGTCTGCAGGCCAATTGATTTTGCAGTTGGAACCTTTTTAATAGTCTTTTTTCAACCAATAACAATCATAGAGAGTTAAAAAATGAATCGCAATACTTTAATTTTCAATTTTTGACAGGAACGGATTTCCCACTTCTCCGTTGCTTTAGATAGTAATTTTAAAAAGTTTTTTGCGGCTCCCAGCAACTTGTTAGAGAGGTTGGATCGCTTAGAAGAGGTTCATTTCAGCAGGCAACTACCTAGGATAGTTACAAAATAAATCACGATACTCCAGGTATCAATTTATGACCGGTATGCATTTCGTACCCCTCTGACGCTTTTGATTGATATTCTGCAAAATTTTGTTACCGATAACTCATTTATGAAGTCTGATCTCTTTTAAAAGCTTCTTTTCGACCGATAACATTCTGGGATTGTTACCAAATAAATCCCAATGCTCTCACTTTCAATTATGGACTGGTACCGATTTCGCATCTCTCCAATTGTTTAGATAACAATTCTTTAAAGCCACGCTATTAGCAACACGTTTGAGAGGATGGATCGCTTTTAAGAAAAAAAAATTACCGACATATCGCATGGATAATTTCCAAATGAATCCTAATTTACTCTACGGTTGCCGGCAAATTGATTGTGAGGTTGGCTAATTTCATGGAGTTTATTTTTGACAACCAACACTCTAGGATAGTTAAAAAATGAATCGCGATACTTTCATTTTTAATTTTTGACAGGTACGGATTTCGCACCTCTCTATTGCTTTAGATCGTAATTCTGAAAAGTTTGGCGGATACCGGCAACTCGTTTAAGAGGTTGGATCGCTTTGAAGAATTTCTTTTCAACCGACAACAACCTTGGTAAGTTGCCAAATAAATAAAAATACTCCATGTATGAATTTTTGACCGGTATGAATTTCGCACCCCTCCGTTGCTTTTGATTGTAATTCTGAGAAATTTTGCTTTCGGAATCTCGTTTGAGAGGCTGGATCTCTTTTAAAATTTTCTTTTCAACCTATAATATTCTAGGATTGTTTCTAAATAAATTGCAATACTGTCAGTTTTAATTTTAGACCAGTACAGATTTAGCATCTCTCCTATTGGTTAGATAACAAATCTCAGAAGCTTGGCTACTAGCAACTCGCTTGAGAGGCTGGATCATTTTTAAGATTTTATTTATGCCCACAACACGCAAGGATAGATAACAAATTAATTGTAATACACTCGGTTTCAATTTATGAAAAGAATGAAATCGCACCTCTTCGTTGCTTTACATCGTTATTGTTAGAAACTTGCCGCTACTGGCAAGTTGATTTTGAGGTTGGAACGTTTTTTAATAGCTTCTTTTCGACCAACAATACCTAAGGATTGTTACAAAATGAATCGTGATACTTTAATTTTCAATTTTTGAAAAGAACTGATTTCAAACCTCTCCATTGCTTTAGATCGTAATTCAAAAAAGTTTGGTAGCTTTCGGCAAGCCGTTTGAGAGGTTGGATCGCTTTGAATAGTTTAATTTCAGCATACAACAACCGAGGATAGTTAACAAATAAATCGCGATACTCTTGGTATGAATTTATGACCGGTATAGATTTCGCATCCCTCCAAAGATATTGATTTAAATTTTGTTAAATTTTATTGCCGAAAACTCGTTTGAGAGGTTTGATCTCTTTTAAAAGTTTCATTTCGACCGATAACATTCTAGGATTGTTACCAAATAATTCACAATACTCTCAGTTTTAATTCTTAACCGGTACCGATTTCGCGTCTCTCCTATTGTTTTGATAATAATTCTTTGAAGCCTGGCTACTATCAACACCTTTGAAAGGTTGGATCGCTTTTAAAAAATTTTGTTTACTGACATAAAGCAAGGATAGTTACAAAATGAATCGTAATATACTCTACCGCTACCGGCAAAATAATTATGAGTTTGGATAATTTCGCAGAGTATCTTATTGACCAATAGCACTCTAGGATAGTTAAAAAATGAATCGCGATACTTCCATTTTTAATTTTTAACAGGTACGGATTTCCCACCTCTCCATTGCTGTAGATCGTAATTCTGAGAAGTTTGGCAGCTACCGGCAACTCGTTTCAAAGGTTGGATCACTTTGAGGAGTTTTTTTTAACCGAAACCTACCTAGGATTGTTAACAAATAAATCACAATACTCCAGGTATGAATTTTTGAGCGGTTTGGATTTCGTACCCCACCGTGTATTTTGATTGTAATTCTATGAATTTTGGCTACCGGAATCTCATTTAAGAGGTTGGATCACTTTTAAAATTTTCTTTTCGACCGATAATATTCTAGGATTGTTACCAAATAAATTGTAATACTCTCAGTTTTAATTTTAGACCGGTACAGATTTAGCATCTCTCCTATTGGTTAGATAACAAATATTAGAAACCTGGCTACTAGCAACTGATTTGAGAGGTAGGATCGTTTTTAAGAGTTTATTTTCGACTAGCAACACTCTAGGATAGTTACAAAATGAATCGCGATACTTCAATTTTCAATTTTTGAAAGGAACGGATTTTGCACCTCTTCGTTGCTCTAGATCGTAATTCTAAAAATCTTGGAGTCTACCTGCAATTTCCTTGATAGGTTGGATCGCTTTGAAGAGTTTTTTTCAAACGACAGCAACCTCGGATAATTACCAAATAAATCGCGATACTCCCGGTATGAATTTTTGACCGGTATGGATATCGCACCCCTCCGTTGCTTATGTTAGAAATTTGGCTACCGGAAACTCATTTGAGAGGTTAATCGTTTTTAATGTTTCTTTTCGACCGATAACATTATAGCATTGTTACCAAATAAATCAAAATACTCTCAGTTTCAATTTTTGACCAGCACAGATTTCGTATCTCTCCTATTGTTTGGATAACAATTCTTATAAACCAAGCTACTAGCAACTCATTTGAGGGGTTGGATCGCTTTTAAGAAAATCTTTTATCGACACAACGCAAGGATAGTTGCCAAATGATTCGTAATATACTCGGTTTCAATTTTTGTTTACCATGGAATTCGCACCGCACCGTTGCTTTATATCATTATTGTAAGAAACTTAGCCGCAAATGGCAAGTTGATTGTGTGGTTGGATCATGTTTATTAGTTTCTTTTAGACCAGCAACACTCTAGGATAGATACAAAATGAATTGCGATACCTTAATTTTAAATTTTAGACAAGAACGAATTTCACACCTCTCCGTTGCTTTAGATCGTAATTCTAAAAAGTTTGGCGGCTACCGGCAACATGTTTAAGAGGTTGAATTGCTTTGAAGGGTTTATTTTCAACCGAATACTACCTTGGATAGTTACCAAATAAATAAAAATACTCCTAGTATGAATTTTTGACCGGTATGGATTTTGCACCCCTCAGTTGCTTTTGATTGTAATTCTTATAAATTTTTCTACCGGAATCTCGTTTGAGAGGTTGGATCACTTTTAAATTTTTCTTTTCAGCCGATAATATTCTAGGATTGTTACCAAATAAGTTGCAATACTGTCAGTTTTAATTTTAGACCGGTTCAGATTTAGCATTTCTCCTAATGGTTAGATTATAAATCTCAGAAGCCTGGCTACTAGCAACTCGCCTGAGAGGCTGGATCGTTTTTAAGATTTTATTTATACCGACAACACGCAAGGATAGATAGCAAATGAATCGTAATACACACGGTTTCAATTTATGAAAAGAATGAAATCGCACCTCTCCGTTGCTTTACATTATTACTGTAAGAAACTTGTCCCTACTGGCAAGTTGATTGTGAGGTTGGAAAAAATTTTAATAGCTTATTTTTGACCAACAAAACTCAATGATTGTTACAAAATGAATCGCGATACTTTAATTTTCAATTTTTGACAGGAACGGATTTCAGACCTCTCCGTTGCTTTAGATTGTAATTCTAAAAAGTTTGGCGGCTACCGGCAAGTTGTTTGCGAAGTTGGATCGCTTTAAATAGTTTAATTTCAACAGACAACAACCTAGGATAGTTAGCAAATAAATCGCGATACTCTAGGTTTAAATTTATGACTGGTATGGATTTCGCACCCCTCCAAAGCTTTTGATTTAAATTTTGATAAATTTTATTACTGAAAACTCGTTTGAGAGGTTTGATCTCTTTTAAAAGTTTCATTTTGACCGAAAACATTCTTGGATTGTTGCGAAATTATACGCAATACTCTCAGTTTTAATTCTTAACCAGAACCGATTTTGTATTTCTCCTATTGTTTTGATAATAATTCTTTGAAGCCTGGCTACTATCAACACCTTTGAGAGGTTGGATCACTTTTAAGAAAAAAAAATTACAGACATAAAGCAAGGATAGTTACAAAATGAATCGTAATATACTCTACGGCTAGCGGTAAATTAATTGTGAGGTTGAATAATTTCACATAGTTTCTTTTCGACCAACGGCACTCTAGGATAGTTACAAAATGAATCGCGATACATCCATTTTCTATTTTAGACAGGTGCGGATTTCACACATCTTCATTGCTTTAGATCGTAATTTTGAGAAGTTTTGCGGCTACTCGCAACACGTTTGAGAGGTTGGATCGCTTTGAAGAGTTTCTTTTCAATCGACAACTACCTAGGGTAGTTACCAAATAAATTATAATACTTTATGTAAGAATTTTTCACCTGTATGGATTTCGCACCCCTCCGTTGCTTTTTATTGCAATTCATAGAAATTTTGCTACCGGAATCTCGTTGAGAGGTTGGATCGATTTTTAAAAAAAAAATCTTCCGATAATATTCTGGGATTGGTACCAAATAAGTCGCAATACTCTCAGTTTTAACTTTAGACCGGTACAGAATTAGTATCTCTCCTATTGGTTATATAACAAATCTTAGAAGCCTGGTTACTAGCAACTCGTTTGAGAGGTTGGATCGTTTTAAGAAAAAAATTATTTACCGACAACACGCAAGGATAGTTACCAAATGAATCGTAATATACTCGGTTTAAATTTTGAATAGAATGGAATCACACCTCTCCGTTACTTTACATCGTTATTGTATGAAACTTGGCGGCTACCGGCAAGTTGATTGTAAGGTTGGAACGCTTTTAATAGTTTCTTTTTGGCCAATAACACTCAAGGATTGTTGCAAAATTAATCGCGATACTTCAATTTTCAATTTTTGACAGGAACGGATTTCGCACCCCTCCGTTGCTTTAGATCAAAATTCTAAAAAGTTTGGCGGCTACCGGCAAATTGATTGAGCGGTTGGATCATATGAAGAGTTTCATTTCAATGGCAACTACCTAGGATAGTTATCAAATAAATCGCGATACTCCAGGTATGAATTTTTGACTGGTATGCATTTCGCACCCCTCCGAAGCTTTTGATTGAATTTCTGCCAAATTTGATTACCGAAAACTCGTTTGAGAGTCATTTAAAAGTTTCATTTTGACCGATAACATTCTAGGATTGTGACCAAATAAATCGCGATACTCTCAGTTTCAATTTTTTACCGGTACCGATTTCGCATCTCTCCTATTGCTTAAAATACAATACTTTGAAGCCTGGCTACTAGCAACACGTTTGTGAGGTTTGGTCACATTTAATAATTTATTTTTACCGACAAAACGGAAGTATAGACACAAAATGAATCGTAATATAGTCTACGGCTACCGGCAAATTGATTGTGAGGATGGATAATTTCATAGAGTTTTTTTTTCGACCAACAACACTCTAGGATAGTTACAAAATGAATCGCGATACTTCCAATTTCAATTTTTGTCAGGTACGGATTTCGCACCTTTCCATTGCTTTAGAGCGTAATTCTGAGATGTTTGGCAGCTACCGGCAACTCGTTTGAGAGGTTGGATCGCTTTGTAGAGTTTCTTTTCAACCGACAAATACCTAGGTTAGTTACCAAATAAATCATAATACTCCTGGTATGAATTTATGATCGGTATGTATTTTGCACCCCTCCGTTGCTTTTGATTGTAATTCTGAGAAATTTGGCTACCGAAATCTCGTTTGAGAGGTTGGATAAATTTCAAAACTTTCTTTTGGACCGATAATATTCAAGGATTGTTACCAAATAAATTGCAATACTCTCAGTTTTAATTTTTGACCAGTACAGATTTTGCATCTCTCCTATTGGTTAGATAAAAAATCTCAGAAGCCAGGCTACTAGCAACTCGATTGAGTGGTTGGATCGGTTTTAAGATTTTATTTATACCGACAATACGCGAGGATAGTTACCAAATGAATCGTAATACACTCGGTTTCAATTTTTGAAAAGAATGTAATCGCACCTCTCCATTGCTTTATTTCGTTATTGTAAGATACTTGGCAGCTACCGGCATGTTGATTGTGAGGTTGGAACGTTTTTAATAGTTTCTTTTCGACCAACGACACTCAAGGATTGTAACAAAATGAATCGCGATACTTAAATTTTCAATTTTTGATAGGAACGGATTGCACACCTCTCCGTTGCTTTAGATCGCAATTCTGAAAAGTTTGGTGGCAACCAGCAACTTCTTTGAGAGGTTGGATACTTTGAAGAGTCTCTTTTCAAATGACAACTACCTAGGATAGTAAGCAAAAAAATCGCGATATTCCAAGTATGAATTTATGACCGGTATGGATTTCGCACCCCTCCGAAGATTTTGATTTAAACTTAGATAAATTTTGTTACCGAAAACTCGTTTAAGAGGTTTGATCTCTTTTAAAAGTTTCATTTGGACCGGTAACATTCTTGGATTGTTACCAAATAATTCGTAATACTCTCAGTTTTAATTTTTTACCGGTTCCGATTTCGCATCTCTCCTATTGTTTTGATAACAGTTCTTTTAAGCCTTGCTACTATCAGTACCTTTGAGAGGTTGGATCGCTTTTTAGAAGAAAAAAAATTACTGACATAGAGCAAGGATAGTTACAAAATTAATAGCAATATACTCTACGGCTACTGGCAAATTGATTGTGAGGTTGGATAATTTCATAGAGTCTCTTTTCGACCAACAACACTCTAGGATAGTTGCAAAATGAATCGCGATACTTCTATTTTCAATTTTTGACATGTACGGATTTCTTACCTCTCCATTGGTTTAGATCGTAATTCTGAGAAGTTTGGCGGCTACCAGCAACTCGTTTTAGAGGTTGGATTGCTTTGAGGAGTTTCTTTTTACCTGAAACCTTCCTAGGATAGTTACCAAATAAATCACAATACTCCAGGTATGAATTTTTGACCGGTATGGATTTTGCCACCCTCCGTTGATTTTGATTGCATTTCAGAGATTTTTGGCTACCAGAATCTCGTTTGAGGGGTTGGATCAGTTTTAAAATTTTCTTTCCAATCGATAATATTCTAGGATTGTTACCAAATAAATCGCAATACTCTCAATTTAAATTTTAGACCGGTATAAATTTAGCGTCTCCCCTATTGGTTAGATAACAAATCTCAGATGCCTGGCTACTAGCAACTCATTTGAGTGATTGGATCGTTTTTAAGAATTTTTTTATACCGATAACACGCAATAATAGTTACCAAATGAATCGTAATATACTTGGTTTTAATTATTGAATTGAATGGAATCGCACCTCTCCGTTGTTTTACGTCGTTATTGCAAGAAACTTTGCGGCTACCGACAAGTTGATTGTAAGGTTGGAACATTTTTAATTGTTTCTTTTCGACCAACAACACTCAAGGATTGTTGCAAAATTAATCGCGATACTTCAATTTTAAATTTTTGGCAGGAACGGATTTTGCACCTCTCCGTTGCTTTAGATTAAAATTCTAAAAAGTTTGGCGACTACCGGCAACTTGATTCAGAGGTTGTATCGCTATGAAGAGTTTTATTTCAAAAGACAACTACCTAGGATAATTATCAAATAAATTGCGATACTCCAGGTATGAATTTATGACCGGTATGGATTTAGCACCCCTCTGAAGCTTTTGATTGAATTTCTGAGAAATTTGGTTACCGAAAACTCGTTTGAGAGGTTTGATCTCTTTTAAAGGTTTCATTTCGACCGATAAAATTCTTGGATTGTTACCAAATAAATTGCAATACTCTCAATTTCAATTTCTAACTGGTACCAATTTCGCAAGTCTCCTATTGCTTTGAAAACAATTCTTTGAAGCCTGGCTACTAGCAACACGTTTGTGTGGTTGGGTCGCTTTTAAGAAGAAAAAAAATTACCGACATAAAGCATGGATAGTTACCAAATGAATCGTAATATACTCTACGGCTACCAGCAAATTTATTGTGAGGTTGGATAACTTTATAGAGTTTCTTTTCGACCAACAACAATCTAGGATAGTTACAAAATGGATCGCTATACTTCAATTTTCAATTTTTTACAGGTACAGATTTCACACCTCTCCATTGCTTTAAATAATAATTATGAGAAGTTTGACAGCTACCGACAACTCATTTGAGAGGCTGGATCGCTTTGAAGAGTTTCATTTCAGCCGACAACTACCTTAGATTATTACCAAATAAATCACAATACTCCAGGTATGAATTTTTGACCGGTATGGATTTCGCACCCCTCCGTTGCTTTTGATTGTAATTATGAGAAATTTGCCTTCCAGAAACTAGTTTGAGAGGCTGGATCGATTTTAAGATAAAAATTTCTACCCATAATATTTTACAATTGTTACCAAATAAATCGCAATACTCACAGTTTTTACTTTAGACCGGTACGGATTTATTATCTCTCCTATTGGTTAGATAACAAATCTTAGAAGCCTGGCTACTAGCAACTCATTTGAAAGATTGGATCGTTTTTAAGATTTTTTTTATACCGATAACGCGCAACGATAGTTACCAAATGAATCGTAATATACTCGGTTTTAATTATTGAATAGAATGGAATCGCTCAAGGATAGTTACAAAATGAATCTCGATACTTTAATTTTTAAGTTTTGACAGGAACGGATTTCGCACCTCTCCGTTGCTTTAGATCATAATTCTAAAATGTTTGGCGGCTACCGACAATTTGTTTGAGAGTTTGGATCGCTTTGAAGAGTTTGTTTTCATCAGACAACTACCTAGAATAGTTCCAAATAAATTGCGATAATTCAGGTATGAATTTATGATCGGTCTGGATTTCGCACCCATCCGAAGCTTTTGATGGAAATTCAATGAAATTTTGTTACCGAAAACTTGTTTGAGAGGTTTGATCTCTTTTAAAAGATTCATTTTGACCTATAACATGCTAGAACTATTACCAAATAAATTATAATACTCTCAATTTCCATTTTTGACCGGTACCGATTTCACATCTCTCCTATTGTTTTGATAATAATTCTTTGAAATCAGGCTACATGCAACACGTTTGAGAGGTTGGATCGTTTTTAAGAAAAAAAAATTACTGACATAACGCAAGGATAGTTACAAAATGAATCGTAATATACTTTACGGCTACCGGCATATTGATTGTGAGGTTGGATAATTTCATAGAGTTTCTTTTCGACCAGCAACACTCAAGGATAGTTACAAAAGAATCGCGATACTTCCATTTTTAATTTTTAACAGGTATGGATTTCGTACCTCTCCATTGCATTAAATCGAAATTCTAAGAAATTTTGCGGCTACCGGTAACTCGATTGAGAGGTTGGATCACTTTGAAGAGTTTTATTTCAACCGACAACTACCTAGGATAGTTACCAAATAAATAACAATACTCCAGGTATAAATTTTAGACCGGTATGGATTTCGCACCCCTCCATTGCTTTTGATTGTAATTCTGAGAAATTTTGCTACCAGAAACTCGTTTGAGAGGTTGGATCGATTTAAAAAAAAAGTCTACCTATGATATTCTAGGATTGTTACCAAATTAATCGCAATACTCTCAGTTTTAACTTTAGGCCGGTACAGATTTAGTATCTCTCCTATGGGTTAGATAAAAAATCTTAAAAGCCTGGTTACTGGCAACTCGTTTGAGTGGTTGGATCGTTTTTAAGATATTTTTTTTACCGACAACACGCAAGGATAGGTACCAAATGAATCGTAATACACTCAGTTTCAATTTTTGAAAAGAATGGAATCGTACCTCTCCGTTGCTTGATATCGTTATTATAAGTAACTTTGTGGCTACCAGAAAATTGATTGTGAGGTTGGAACATTTTTAATAGTTTCTTTTCGACCAACAGCACTTAAGGATAGTTACAAAATGAATCGCGATACTTCAATTTTCAATTTTTGACAGGAACGGATTTCGCACCTCTCCGTCGCTTTAAATCGTAATTCTTAAAAGTTTAGCGGCTACCGGCATCTTGTTTGAGAGGTTGGATCACTTTGAAGTGTTTCTTTTCATCAGAAACCTACCTAGAATAGTTACCAAATAAATTGCGATACTCCAGGTATGGATTTCGTACCCCTCCGAACCTTTTGGTTGAAATTCTGAGAAATTTGGTTGTCGAAAACTCGTTTGAGAGGTTTGATCTCCTTTAAAAGTTTCATTTCAACCGATAACATTCAAGGATTGTTACCAAAAAAATCACAATACTCTCAGTTTCAATTTTAGACCGGTACCGATTTCGTATCTCTCCTAGTGTATTGATTACAATTCTTTGAAGTCTGGCTACTAGCAACACGTTTGAGGGGTTGGATTGCTTTTAAGAATTTTTTTTTACTGACATAACGCTAGAATAGTTACAAAATGAATTGCAATATACTCTACGACTACCGACAAATTGATTGTGAGGTTAGATAATATCACAGAGTTTCTTTTCGACCAACAGCACTCAAGGATAGTTTCAAAATGAATCGCGATACTTCCATTTTCAATTTTTGACAGGTACAGATTTTGTACCTCTCCATTGCTCAATATCGTAATTCTAAGAAGTTTAGCGGCTACCAGCAACTCGTTTGAGAGGTTAGATCGCTTTGAAGAGTTTCTTTTCAACTGACAACTGCAAAAGATAGTTACCAAATAAATTACAATACTTCTGGTATGAATTTTTGACCGGTATGGATTTCGCCCCTCTCAGTTGCTTTTGATTGTAATTCTGAGAATTTTGGCTACCAGAAACACGTTTGAGAGGTTGGATCAATTTACAAAAAAAAAATTACCCATAATATTCTATAATTTTTACCAAATAAATCACAATACTCTCAGTTTTAACTTTAGACCGGTACAGATTTAGCATGACTCTTATTGGTTAGATAACAAATCTCAGAAGCCTGGCTACTAGCAACTGATTTGAGAGGTTGGATCATTTTAAAGATCTTTTTCATACCGAAATCGCGCAAGGATAGTAACCAAAGGAATCGTAATACACACAGTTTTAATATCTTAATAGAATGGAATCGCACATCTCCATTGTTTTACATCGTTATTGTAAGAAACTTGGCGGCTGCCGGCAAGTTGATTGTATGGTTGGAACGTTTTTAATAGTTTCTTTTCAAATAACAACATTCAAGGATTGTTACAAAATGAATCGCGATATTTTAATTTTCAAAATTTGACCGAAACGGATTTTGCACCTCTTCGTTGCTTTAGATCTCAATTCTAAAAAGTTTGGCGGCTACCGGTAACTTGATTGTGAGGTTGGATCGCTTTGATGAATTTCATTTCAAAAGGCAACTACCTAGGATAGTTATCAAAAAAATTGCGATACTCCAGGTAGAAATTAATGACCGGTATGAATTTCGCACCCCTCCGAAGAATTTGATTGAAATTCTGAGAAATTTGGATACCGAAAACTCCTTTGAGAGGTTTGATCTCATTTAAAAGCTTCAGTTCGACCGATAACATTCAAGGATTGCTACCAAATAAATCGCAATACTGTCTGTTACAATTTTTAGCCGGTATTGATTTCGCATCTCTCATATTGTTTAGAATACAATTGATTGAAGCCTGGCTGCTAGCAACACGTTTGAGAGGTTGGATCGCTTTTAAGAATTTTTTGGTACCGATATAACGCAAGGATAGTTACCAAATGATTCGTAATATACTCTATGGCTTCCGGTAAATTGATTGTGTGGTTGGATAATTACATAGACTTTCTTTTTGACCAACAACACTGTTGGATAGTTACAAAATTAATCGTGATACTTTCATTTTCAATTTTTGATAGGTGCGGATTTCACACCTCTCCATTGCTTTAAATCTTAATTCTGAGATGTTTGGCAGCTACCGACAACTCGTTTGAGAGGTTGGATTGCTTTGAAGAGTTTTATTTCAAACGACAACTACCTAGGTTAGTTACCAAATAAATCACAATACTCCAGGAATGAATTTTTGACCGGTATGGATTTCGCACCCCTCCTTTGCTTTTCATTGTAATTCTGTGAATTTTGGCTAATGGAAACTCGATTGAGAGGTTGCATCGATTTAAAAAAATAAATTTATACCGATAATATTCCAGTATCGTTTCCAAATAAATCGTAATACTCTAGTATTGTTTCCAAATAAATCGCAATACTCTATATTTTAACTTTAAACCGGTACAGATTTAGTATCTCTCCTATTGGTTAGATAATAAATGTTAAAAGCTTGGTTACTAGCAACACGTTTGAGAGGTTGGATCATTTTTAAGATTTTTTTTCCAACAACACGCAAGGATAGTTACCAAATGAATCGTAATACACTCGGTTTCGATTTTTGAAAAGAATGGAATCGTACTTCTCCATTGCTTTATATCGTTATTGTAAGAAACTTGGAGGCTACCGGCAAGCTGATTGTGAGGTTGGAACGCTTTTAATAGTTTCTTTTCGACAACCAACACTCAAGGATAGTTACAAAATGAATCGCGATACTTGATTTTTTAATTTTTGACAGCAACAGATTTCATACCTCACCGTTGCTTTAGATGGTAATTCTAAAAAGTTTGGCGGCTACCAGCAACATGTTTGAGAGGTTGGATCACTTTGAAGAGCTTCTTTTCATTAGACAACTAACTAGAATAGTTTCCAAATAAATTGCGATAATTCAGGTATGAATTAATGACCGGTATGGATTTCGCACCCCTCCGAAGCTTTTGATTTAAATTCTGAAAAATTTGGTTACCGAAAACTCATTTTAGAGGTTTGATCCTTATTAATAGTTTCATTTCGACCGATAACAATCAAGAATTGTTACCAAATAAATCGCAATAATCTCAGTTTTAATTTTTGACCGGTACCGTTTTCGCATCTCACCTATTGTTTGGATAATAATTCTTTGTAGCTTGGCTACTTGCAGCACGTTTGAGAGGCTGGATCACTTTTAAGAATTTTTATTTACTGACATAGCGCAAGGATAGTTACCAAATGAATCGTAATATACTCTACGGCCACCAGCAAATTGATTGTGAGGTTGGATAATTTCATAGAGTTTCTTTTCGACCAATAGCACTCGAGGATAGTTAAAAAAATTAATCGCGATACTTCCATTTTCTATTTCAGACAGGTACGGATTTTACACCTCCCATTGCTTTAGATCGTAATTCTGAGATGTTTTACGGCTACCGGCAACTCGTTTGGGAGATTGGATCGCTTTGAAGAGTTTTTTTTCAACCGGCAACTACCTAGGATAGTTACCGAATAAATCACAATACTCCAGGCATGAATTTTTAACTTGTATTGATTTCCCACCCCTTCGTTGCTTTTGATTGTAATTCGAAGAATTTTGGTTACCAAAATCTCGTTTGAGAGGTTGGATCACCTTTAAAATTTTCTTTTCGACCGATAATATTCAAGGATTGTTACAAAATAAATGGCAATAAACTCTTATTTAATTTTAGACCAGTACCGATTTAGCATCTCTCCTGTTCGATATATAACAAATCTCAGACGCCTGGCTACTTTCAACTCGTTTGAGAGGTTGGATCATTTTTAAGATTTTTTTTTATACCAAAAATACGCAAGGATAGTTACCAAATGAATCGTAATATACCCGGTTTCTATTTTTGAAAAGAATGGAGTCGCACCTCTCCGTTGCATTATATCGTTATTATAAGAAACTTGGCAGGTACCGGCAAGTAGATTGTGAGATTGGAACATTTTTAATAGTTCCTTTTTCGCCAACGACACTCAAGGATTGTTACAAAATGAATCGCGATACTTGAATTTTCAATTTTTAACTTGATTATGAGGTTGGATTGATTTCAAGAGTTTCATTTCAATAGACAACTACCTAGGATAGTTACCAAATATATCGCGATACTCCAGGCATGAATTTATGACCGGTATGGATTTCGCACCCCTCCGAAGCTTTTGATTGAAATTTTGAGAAATTTTGTTACCCAAAACTCGTTTGAGAGGTTTGATCTATTTTAAGGGTTTCATTTCGACCGATAACATTCTAGGATTGTTACCAAATAAATCGCAATATTCTCAGTTTCAATTTTTGACCGGTACCGATTTCGTATCTCTCCTATTATTTAGATAACAATTCTTTGAAGCCTGGCTACTAGCAACACGTTTGAGTGGATGGATCACTTTTTTAAAAAAAATTACTGATAATATTCTAGTATTGTTTCCAAATAAATCGCAATACTCTCAGTTTTAATTTTAGACCGGTAGCGTTTTAGTTTCTCTATTATTGGTTAGATAACGAATCTTAGAAGCCTGGCTACTAGAAACTCACTTGTGAGGTTGAATCGTTTTTAAGTTTTTTTTTTACCGACAACACGCAAGGATAGTTACCAAATGAATCATAATACACTCGCTTTAAATTTTTGAAAAGAATAAAATTGTACATCTCCGTTGCTTTATATCGCTATTGCAAAAAACTTGGCGGCTACCGGCAAGTTGATTGTGATGTTGGAACGATTTTAATTGTTTCTTTTTAACCAACAACATTCATGGATAGTTAAAAAATGAATCGCGATACTTCAATTTTTCATTTATGGCAGGAACGGATTTCGCACCTCTCCGTTGCTTTAAATCGTAATTCTAAAAAGTTTAGCGGCTACCTACAACTTGTTTGAGAGGTTGGATCGCTTTGAAGAGTTTCTTTTCATCAGACAACTACCTAGGATAGTTTCCAAATAAATCGCGATACTCCAGGTATGAATTTATGACCGTAATAAATTTTGCACTCCTACGAAGCTTTTGATTGAAATTCTGAGAAATTTGGTTACCAAATACTCGTTTGATAGGTTTGATCTCTTTTATAAGTTTTATTTCGACCGATAACATTCTAGGATTGTTACCAAATAAATTGCAATACTCTCAATTGCAAATTTTTGCCGGTACCGATTTCGCATCTCTCCTATTGTTTAGAAAACAATTCTTTGAAGTCTGGCTACTAGCTACACGTTTAAGTAGATGGATCGCTTTTAAAAAATATTACCGACATAATGCTAGGATAGTTACCAAATGAATCGTAATATACTCTACGGCTACCGGCAAATTTATTGTGAGGTTGGATAATTTCATAGAGTTTCTTTTCAACCAACAGTACTTTAGGATAGTTATAATATGTATCACAATACTTCCATTATAAAATATTTGACAAGTACAGATTTCACACCTCTCCATTGCTTTAGATCGTAATTTTGAGAAGTTTGGCGGCTACCAGCAATTCGTTTAAGAGGTTGGATCGCTTTGCAGAGTTTCTTTTCAACCGACAACTACCTAGGATAGTTACCATATAAATCACAATACTCCAGGAATAAATTTTTGACCGGTATGGATTTTGCACCCTCTGTTTGTTTTGATTGCAATTCTGTGAAATTTGGCTATCGAAAACTCGTTTGAGAGGTTAGGTCGCTTTTAAAATTTTATTTTCGACTGATAATATTCAATGATTATTACCAAATAAATCGCAATACTCTCAGTTTTAATTGTAGTCCAGTACAGATTTAACATCTCACCTATTGGTTAGATAACAAATCTTAGAAGCTTGGCTACTACCAACTCGTTTGAGAGGTTGGGTCATTTTTTAGATTTTATTTTACCAACAACACCCAAGGATAGCTGCCAAATGAATCTTAATACACTCAGTTTCAATTTTTGAAAAGAATGGAATCGCACCTCTCCGTTGCTTTACATCGTTATTCTAAGATACTTGGTGGCTACCAGCAAGTTGATTGTGAGGTTGGAACATTTTTAATAGTTTCTTTTCGAGCAACAACACTCAAGGAAATTTTCAAATAAATCGCGATACTTTAATTTTCAATTTTTGACAGGAGCGGATTTCGCACCTCTACGTTGCTTTAGGTCAAAATTCTAAAAAGTTTGGCGGCTACCGGCAACTTGTTTGACTGGTTGGATCACTTTGAAGAGTTTCTTTTCCTCAGACAACTATCAAGGATAGTTTCCAAATAAATCATGATACTCCAGGTATGAATTTATGACCGGTATGGATTACGCACCCCTCCGAAGGTTTTGATCGAAATTCTGAGAAATTTGGTTACCGAAAACTTGTTTGAGAAGTTTGATCTCTTTTAAAAGTTTTATTTCGATCGATAACAATCTAGGATTGTTGCTAAATAAATCACAATACTCTCAGTTGGAAATTTTTGTCGGTACCGATTTTGCATCTTTCCTATTGTATAGATAACAATTCTTTGATTCCTGGCTACTAGCAACACGTTTGAGTGGGCGGATCGCTTTTAAGAAGAAAAAAATACCGACATAATGCAAGGATAGTTATCAAATGAATCGTAATATACTCTACGGCTGCCGGTAAATTTATTGCGAGGTTGGATAATTTCATAGAGTTTCTTTTCGACCAACAGGACTATAGAATAGTTACAAAATGAATCGTAATACTTCCATTTTCAATTTTTGACAGGTACGGATTTCGCACCTCTCCATTGCTTTAGATCGCAATTCTGAGAAGTTTGGCGGCTACCGGCAACTCGTTTGAGAGGTTGGATCGCTTTGAAGAGTTTTTTTACAACCGACAACTACCTAGGATAGTTACCAAATAAATCACAATACTCCAGGTATGAATTTTGGAGCGGTATGGATTTCGTACCCTCCGTTTCTTTTTATTGTAATTCTGTTAAATATGGCTGCCGAAAACTCAATTGAGAGGTTGGGCCGCTTTTAAATTTTTCATTTTAATTTATAATAATCAAGGATTGTTACCAAAAAAATTGCAATACTGTCTGTTTTAATTTTTGACTGTTACAGATTTAGCATCTCACCTATTGGTTAGATAACAAATCATAGAAGCCTGGCTACTTCCAACTCGTTTGAGAGCTTGGGTCGTTTTTAAGAAAAAAATTTACTGACAGCACCCAAGGATAGCTACCAAATGAATCATAATACACTCGGTTTCAATTTTTGAAAAGAATGGAATCACACCTCTCCGTTGCTTTTTATCGTTATTGTAAGGTACTTGGCGGCTACCGGCAAGTTGATTGTGAGGTTGGAATGTTTTTAATAGTTTCTTTTTGACAAACAATACTCAAGGATAGTTACAAAATGAGTCACGATACTTTAATTTTCAATTTTTGATAAGAACGGATTTCGCACCTCTCCGTTGCTTTAGATCATAATTCTGAAAAGTTCGGCGGCTACCGCCATCTTGTTTGAGATGTTAGATCATTTTGAAGAGTTTCATTTCAACCGACAGCTACCTAGAATAGTTACCAAATAAATCGCGATACTCCAGGTATGAATTTATGACTGGTATGGATTTTGTAATCCTCCGTTGCTTTTGATTGTAATTCAGAGAAATTTTGCGACCGGAAACTCACTTGAGAGATTGGATCACTTTTAAAATTTTCTATATGACCGATATAATTCTAGGATTCTTATCAAATAAATCGCAATACTCTCAGTTTTAATTTTTGACCGGTAGAAATTTTGCATCTCTCATATTGTTAAGATAGCAATTTTTTGAAACATGGCTGCTAGTAACTCGTTTGAGGGGTTGGATCATTTTTAAGATTATTTTTTTACCGACAACATGCAAGGATAGTTACCAAATGAATCGTAATACACTCGGTCTCAATTTTTGAATTGAATAAAATTGCATCTCTCCGTAGCTTTATATCGTTATTGTATGAAACTTGGAGGCTACCGGCAAGTTGATTGTGATGTTGGAACATTTATAATAGTTTCTTTTCAACAAACAACGCTCAAGGATAGTTAAAAAATGAATCGCGATACTTCAATTTTCAATTTTTGACAAGAACGGATTTCGGACCTCTACGTTGCATTTGATCGTAATTCCAAAAAATTTGGCGGCTACCAGCAACTTGTTTGAGAGGTTAAATCGCTTTGAAGAATCTCAATTTAACAGGCAACTACCTATGACAGTTTTAATTTAAATTACGATACTCCAGGCATGAATTTATGACCGGTATGGATTTCGCACGCCTCCAAAGCTTTTGATTGAAATTCTTAGAAATTTGGTTACCGAGAACTCGTTTCAGATGTTTGATCTCTTTTAAAAGTTTCATTTCGACCGATAACATTCTAGGATTATTACCAAATAAATCGCAATACTCTCAGTTTTAATTTTTTACCGGTTTGGATTTCGCATCTCTCCTATTGTTCAGATGATAATTATTTAAAGCCTGGCTACTAACAACATGTTTGAGAGGTTGGATCACTTTTAAGATTTTTTTTTTACCGACATAGGGCAAGGGTAGTTACCAAATGATTCGTAATATACTCTACGGCTACTGGCAAATTGATTGTGAGGTTGGATAAATTCATAGAATTTGTTTTCGACCAACAGCACTCAAGGATAGTTTTAAAATGAATCGGAATACTTCCATTTTCAATTTTTGAAAGGTATAGATTTCGTACCTCTCTATCGTTTTAGATCATAATTTTGAGAAGTTTGGCGGCTACCGGCAACTCCTTTGAGAGGTTGGATCACTTTGAAGAGTTTTTCTTCAACGAACAGCTACCTAGGATAGTTACCAAATAAATTACAATACTCCATGTATGAATTTTTTACCGTTACGGATTTCGCCACCCTCCGTTGCTTTTGATTATAATTCTAAGACTTTTGGCTGCCGAAAACTCGTTTGTGAGTTTATATCGCTTTTAAAATTTTTTTTTCAACCGATAATATTCTAGGATTGTTACAAAATAAATTACAATACTCTCAATTTTTAATTTTTGACCGGTATAGATTTAGCATCTCTCCTATTGTTTAGAAATCAAATCTTAGAAGTCGGGCTACTAGCAACTCGTTTAAGTGGTTGGATCATTTTTAAGATTTTTTTTTACCAACAACACACAAGGATAGTTACCAAATGAATCGTAATACACTCGGTTTCAATATTAGAAAAGAATTGAATCGCATCTCTCCGTTGCTTTATATCGTTATTGTAAGAAACTTGGCGGCTGCCGGCATGATGATTGTCAGATTGGATCGTATTTAAGAGTTCATTATCGGCCAATAATACTCTTGGATAATTAAAAAATGAATCGCGATACTTCAGTTTTAACTTTTTGGAAGGAACGGATTTTGCACCTCTCCGTTGCTTTAGATCGTAATTCTGAAGAGCTTGGCAGCTAGCGGCAACTTGTTTGAGAGGTTGGATCGCTTTGAAGAGTTTCATTTCAACCGACAGCTACCTAGAATGGCTTCCAAATAAATTGCGATACTCCAGGTATGAATTTATGACCAGTATGGATTTTTTAACCCTCCGTTGCATTTGATTGTAATTCAGAGAAATTTGGTTACCAGAAACTAGCTTGAGAGATTGGATCACTTTTAAAAGTTTCTATTTGACCGATATAATTCTAGGATTCTTTCCAAATAAATCGCAATACTCTTAGTTTCAATTTTTGACCGGTACAAATTTCGCATCTCTCCTATTGCTAAGATTATAATTTTTAGAAACCTGGTTGCTAGCAACTCGTTTGATATGTTGGATCGCTTTTAAGAAATATTTTTTACCGACATAACGCAAGGATAGTTACCAAATGAATCGTAATACCCCCAGTTTCAATTTTTGAAAAGAATTGAAATCGCACCGTTCCGTTGCATTATATCGTTATTGTATGAAACTTGGCGGCTGCCGGCAAGTTGATTGTGAGATTGGATCGCTTTTAAGAGTTTTTTTTTTACCAACAACACTTTAGGATAGTTACAAAATGAATAGCGATGCCAGAATTTTCAATTTTTGAATAAAACAGATTTTGCACCTCTCCGCTGCTTTAGATCGTAATTCTGAAAATTTTGGCAGCTACAGGCAACTTTTTTGAGCGGTTGGACCGCTTTAAAGAGTTTATTTGCAACTGAAAACTACCTAGGATAGTTACAAAATAAATCGCGATACTCCAGTTATGAATTTTTGACCGGTATGGATCGTACACCTCCGTTGCTTATGATTGTAATTCGGAGAAATTTTGATACCGGAAACTTGTTTGAAAGGTTTGATCACTTTTAAATGTTTCTTTACGACCGATAACATTCTAGCATTGTTACCAAATAAATCACATTACTCTTAGTTTCAATTTTATACCACTATAGATTTCGCATCTCTCATATTGTTTAGATAATAATTCATAAAAACCTGGCTACTAGCAACTCGTTTGTGAGGTTGGATCACTTTTAAGAACAAATAATTACCGACATAATGCAAGGATAACATCCAAATGAACCGTAGTACCCTCAGTTTCAATTTTTGAGAAGTATGGAATTCGCACCTCTCTGTTTCTTTATATTGTTATTGTAAGAAACTTGGTGGCAATCGTAAGTTGATTGTGATGTTGCATCATTTTTAAGAGTTTATTTTTAACTAACAACACTTTAGGATAGTTACAAAATGGATTACGATACTTCAATTTTCAATTTTGGATAGGAACGGATTTTACACCTCTCTGTAGCTTTAGATCGCAATTCCTAAAAGTTTGGCGGCTACCGGCAACTTGTTTAAGAGCTTGGATCCCTTTAAAGAGTTTCCTTTCAACCGATAACTACCTAGGATAGTTAACAAATAAATTGCGATACTCTAGGTATGTGTCTTTGGCCGGTATGGATTCTTTTCCCCTCCGTTGCTTTTGATTGTAATTTTGAAAATTTTGGGTACCAGAAACTCGTTTGAGAGGTTGGATCGGTTTTAAAAGTTTTTTTTCGATCCATAATATTCTAGGATTGTTACCAAATAAATCGCTATATTCTCAGTTTTAATTTTTGACCGGTAAAGATTTAAAATCTCTCCTATTGTTTAGATATCCAATTCTTAGAAGCCTGGCTACTAGCAACTCGTTTGATAGGTTCGATCGTTATTAAAAAAAAATTACCTACAAAACGTAAGGATAGTTACAAAATGAATCGTAATACACTCGGTTTCAATTATTGAAAAGAATGGAATCGCACCTCTCCGTTGCTTTATATCGATACTGTAAGAAATTTGGTAGCTACCGAAAAGTTGATTGTGAGGTTGGATCGTTTTTAAGAGTTTCTTTTTGACCAACAGCACTCAAGGATAGTTACAAAATGAATCGCGATACTTCAATTTTTAATTTTTGACTGGAACAGATTTCGCACCTCTCCGTTTCTTTAGATTGTAATTCTAAAAAGTTTGGCGGCTACCGACTACTTGATAAAGAGGGTGGATCACTTTGAAGAGTTTCTTTTTGATCGACAACTACCTAGGATAGTTACCAAATAAATCGCGATACTCCAGGTATGAAATTTTTGACCGGTACGGATATCGCACCCTTCCGTTGCTTATGATTGTAATTCTGAGAAATTTGGCCACCAAAAACTCGTTTGAGAGGTTGGATAGCTTTTAAATGTTTCTTTTCTACCTATAACATTCAAGGAATGGTAGCAAATATATCGCAATACTCACAATTTTAATTTTTGACCAGAACAGATTTTGCATCTCTTCTATTGTTTAGATAATAATTCTACGAAACCTGGGTACTAGCAACTCGTTTGAGAGGTTGGATCGCTTTTAAATTTATTTTTTTTCTGACATAATGCAAGGGTAGTTTCCAAATGAATCGTAATACACTCGGTTTCAATTTTTGAAAAATATGGAATTCGCACCCCTCCATTGCTTTATATCATTATTGTAAGAAACTTTGCGGCAATCGGCAAATTGATTGTGAGGTTGGATTGTTTTTAAGAGTTTCGTTTCGACCAACAACACTCTGGAATAGTTGCAAAATTAATCGCGATACTTCAATTTTCAATTTTTGACAGAAACGGATTTCGCACCTCTCTCTTTCTTTTGATCATAATTCTGAAAGGTTTGGCGACTACCGACAACTTTTTTAAGAGGTTGGAACTCTTTGAAGAGTTTCTTTTCATTCGACAACTACCTAGGATAGTTACCAAATAAATCGCGATACTCCAGGTATAAATTTTTAACTTGTATGGATATCGCACACCTCCGTTCCTTTTTTATTGTATTTCTGTAAAAAAATTCTACTAAAAAATCGTTTGAGAAGTTTAATCGCTTTTAAAAGTTTCTTTTCGACCGATAACATTCTAGGATTGCTACCAAATAAATCGCAATACTCTCAGTTTCAAATTTTTACCGATAGAGATTTCGATTCCCTCCTATTGTTTAGATAACAATTCTTAGATTCCTGACTACTGGCAACTCGCTTGAGTGGTTGGATTGCTTTTTAGATGCTTTTTTACCGACATAACGCAAGGATTGTTACCAAATGAATCGTAATACACTCGGTTTCAATTTTTGAATAGTATACAATTCGCACCTCTCTGTTGCTTTATATCGTTTTTGTAAGAAACTTTGTGGCTGCCAGCAAGTTGATTGTGAGGTTGGATAATTTCTACAAGTTTATTTCCTTCCAACAGCACTTTTGGATAGTTACAAAATGACTCGCAATACTTCCATTATCAATTTATGATAGGTACGGATTTCGCACCTCTTCATTGCTTTAAATCGTAATTCTGAGTAGTTTGGCGGCTACTGACAACTCGTTTGACTGGTTGGATCGTTTAAAGAGTTTCTTTTCAACCGACAACTACCTAGGATAGTTACCAAATAAATCGCATTACTTCAGGTATAAATTTTTGACCAATATAGATTTTGCACGCCTCCGTTCCTTTTGATTAAAATTTTGAGAAATTTGGCTACCTGAAACACGTTTGAGAGTTGGATTGCTTTTAAAAGTTTATTTTCTACAGATAATATTCTAGGATTGTTCCCTAAAAAATTGTAATACTCTCAGTTTTAATTTTTACCAGTACAGATTATGCATTTCTCTTATTGTTTAGATAACAATTCTTAGATGCCTGGCAACTAGCAACTCGTTTGAGAGGTTGGATCTTCTTTAAGATTTTTTTTACCGACTATACTCATGGATAGTTACCACATGAATCGTGATACCCATGGTATGAATTTTTGACCGGTATGGATTTAGCACCCCTCCGTTGCATTTGATTACAATACTGAGAAATTTGGCTGCCGGAAACTCGTTTGAACGGTTGAATCGCTTTAAAAAGTTTATTCTTGACCAATAACATTCTAGGATTGTTACCAAATAAATTGCAATACTCTCAGTTTTACTTCTCTGACCGGTACAGATTTCACATCTCTCGTATTGTTTAGATAATAATTCTTCAAAACCTTGCTATTGGCAACTCATTTGTGAGGTTGGATCACTTTTAAGAAAAAAAAATTGCCGACATAAAGCAAGGATAGTTACCAAATGAATCGCAATACACTCGGTTTCAATTTTTGAAAAGTATAGATTTTGCACCTCTTCGTTGCATTATATCGTTATTGTAATAAACTTGGCTGCAACCGACAAGTTGATTGCAAAGCTGGATCATTTTTAAGAGTTTCTTTTCAACCAACAATATTCTAGGATAGATACAAAATGAATCGCGATACTTCAATTTTTAATTTTTGGCAGGAACGGATTTCGCACCGCTCTGTTGCTTTAAATCGTAATACTGAAATGTTTGGCAACTGGCGGCAACTTGTTTGAGAGGTTGGATCGCTTTGAAGAGTTTATTTTCAGCCGACAACTACCAAGGATAGTTACAAAATAAATCGCGATACTCTAGGAATGAATTTGTGACCGGTATGAATTTCGTACCCCTGCGTTGCTTTGGCTACCGGAAACTCGTTTGAGAGGTTGGATCGCTTTAAAAAAATTTATTTTCAACCGATAATATTCTTTGATTGTTACCAAATAAATCACAATAATTTCACTTTTAATTTTTAACCGGTAGAGATTTAGTATCTCTCCTATTGTTTAGATAACAATTCATAGAAGCCTGGCAACTACCAACTCGTTTGAGAAGTTGGATCGTTTTAAGAAAAAAATTTACCTACAACGCGCTAGGATAGTTACCAAATGAATCGTAATACACTCGGTTTCAATATTTGAAAAGAATGGAATTGTAATTCGAAAAAGTTTGGCGGCCGCCGGCAACTTGTTTGTGAGATTGGATCGCTTTTAAATGTTTCTTATCGACCGATAACATTCAAGGATTGATACCAAATAAATCATAATACTCTCAGTTTCAATTTTTGACCGGCACAGATTTCGCATCCCTTATATTGTTTAGATAATAATTCTTAGAAGCCTGGCTATTAGTAACTCGTTTGAGAGGTTGGATTGCTTTTAAGAATTTTTTTTTATCAACATAACGCAAGGATAGTTACCATATGAATCGAAATACCCTCAGTTTCTATTTTTGAAAAGTATGGAATTCGCACCTTTCTGTTGCTTTATATCGTTATTATAAGAAACTTGGCAGCTTTTAGCAAGTTGATTGTGATATATGATCGTTCTTAAGAGTTTAATTTCGACCAACAACACTCTAGGATAGTTCCGAAATGAATCGCGATACTTCAATTTTTAATTTTTGACAGGAATGAATTTTGCACCATTCCGTTGCTTTAAATCGTAATTCTGGAATGTTTGGCGGCTATACGGCAACTTGTTTGAGAGGTTGGATCACTTTGAAAAGTTTCTTTTCAACCGACAACTACCGAGGATAGTTACCAAATGAATCGCGATACTCCAGGTATGAGTTTTTGACCGGTATGGATATCGTACCCCTCCGTTGCTTATGATTGAAATACTGAGAAATTTGACTGCCGGAAACTTATTTGAGAGGTTGGATCGCTTTTAAATGTTTCTATTCAACCGATAACATTCTTGGATTGTTACAAAATAAATTGCGATACTCTCAGTTTCTATTTTTGACCGATACAGATTTTGCATCTCTCCTATTGTTTAGATAGCAATTCTTATAAACCTGGCTACTAGCAACTCGTTTGAGAGGATAAATCACTTTTAAGAAAAAAAAATTACCGACATAACGCAAGGATAGTTACCAAATGAATCGAAATATACTGGGTTTCAATTTTAGAAAAGTATGGAATTCACACCTCTCCGATACTTTATATCGTTATTGTAAGAAACTTGGCTGTAACCGACAAGATGATTGTGAGGTTGGATTGTTTTTAAGAGTTTCTTTTTGGGCAAAAACACTCAAGGATAGTTACAAAATGAATCGCGATACTTCAATCTTCATTTATTGACAGGAACGGATTTCACACCTCTCCGTTGCTTTAGATTGTAATTCATGAAAGTTTTGCGGCTATCGACAACTTGTTAGAGAGGATGGATCACTATGAAGAGTTTCATTTTAGCCGACAACTACCTAGGATAGTTACAAAATAAATCGCGATACTACAGGTATGAATTTTTGACCGGTATTGATATTGTAATTCTGAGAAATTTGGCTACCGATAACTCGTTTGTGAGGCTGGATCGCTTTTAAATGCTTATTCTCGGCCGATTACATTCTCGGATTGTTACCAAATATATCGCAATACTCCCAGTTTAAATTTTTGACCAGTACAGATTTCACATCTCTCCTATTTCTTAGATAAAAATTCGAAGAAACCTTGCTACTAACAACTCGTTTGAGAGGTTGGATCACTTTGAAAAAAAAAACTTGCCGACATAACAAAAAGGTAGTTTCCAAATGAATCGTAATACACTCGGTTTCAATTTTTGAAAAGTATGGAATTCGCACCACCCCGTTGCTTTATATCGTTATTGTAAGATACTTGGCGGCAACCGACAAATTGATTGTGAGGTTGGATCATTTTAATGAGTTTTGTTTTGACCAACAATATTCAAGAATAGTTACAAAATGAATCGAGTTACTTCAATTTTTAATTTTTGACAGGAACGGATTTCGCACCTCTCCGTTGCTTTTGATCGTAATTCTGAAAAGTTTGGCATCTACCAGCAATTTTTTTGAGAGGTTGGATCGCTTTAAAGAGTTTTTTTTCAACCGACAACTGCCTAGGATAGTGACCAAATAAATCACAATACTCTAGGTATGAATTTTTGACCGGTATGGATTTCGCACCCCTCCGTTGCTTTTGGTTGTAATTCTGAGAAATTTGGCTACGGGAAACTCGCTAGAGAGGTTTGATCGCTTTGAAAAGTTTCTTTTCGACCGATAACATTCTAGGATTGTTACCAAATAAATCGCAATATTCTCAGTTTCAATTTTTGAGCGGTACAGATGTCAGATCTCTCCTATTGTTTAGATAACAATTATTAGAAGCCTGCCTACTAGCAACTCGTTTGAGAGATTGGATCGCTTTTATGAAAAAAAAATTACTGACATAATGCAATGATAGTTTCCAAATGATTCGTAATACATTCGGATTAGATTTTCTGAATAGTGTAGAATTTGTACCTCTCCGTTGCTTTATATCGTTATTGCAAGAAACTTTACGGCTACCGACAAGTTGATTGAAAGGTTATATCATTTTTAAGAGTTTTTATACGACCAACAATACTCTAGGATAGTTACAAAATGAATCGCGATACTTCAATTTTCAATTTTTGACATGAACGGATTTTGCAACTCTTTATTGCTTTAGATCGTAATTTTGAAAAGTTTGGAAGCTACCGACAACTTATTTGTGAGGTTGGATCATTTTGAAGTGTTTCTTTTTAGACAACAACAGCCATGGAAGGTTACCAAATAAATCTCGATACTTCTGGTATGAATTTTTGATCGGTATGGATATCGTACCCCTTCGATGCTTATGATTGTAATTCAGAGAAATTTGGCTACCGGAAACTCGTATGGGAGGTTGGATCACTTTTAAATGTTTCTTTTCGACCAAAAACATTTTAGGATATTTACCAAATTTATCGTAATACTCTTAGATTTGATTTTTGAACAGTATAGATTTCGCATCTCTCATATTGTTTAGATAACAATTATAAGAAACCTAGCTACTCGTAACTCGTTTGAGAGTTGGGATCGCCTTTAAGAATTAATTTTTTTGCGATATAACGCAAGGATAGCTAACAAATGAATCGTAATACATTCCGTTTCAATTTTTGAATAGTTTAGAATTCGCACCTCTCCGTTGCTTTATATCGTTATTCATAGAAACTTTGCGGCTACCGACAAGTTGAATGTGTGGTTGGACCATTTTTAAGAGTTTCTTTTTGACCAACAATACTCTAGGAGAGTTATAAAATGATTCGCTATACTTCCATTTTTAATTTTTGGCAGTTATGAATTTCGCACCACTCCTGGCTTTAGATCGTAATTCAGAGAAGTTTTTCGGCTACCGACAATTGGCTTGAGAGATTGGAACACTTTGAAGAGTTTCTTTTCAGCCGACAACTACCAAGGATAGTTACCAAATAAATCGCAAAACTCCAGGTATGATTTTTGACCGGTATGGATTTAGAACCCATATGTTGCTTTTGATTGTAATTATGAGAAATTTGGCTACCGAAAACTCATTTGTGAGGTTGGATAGCTTTTAAATGATTTTTTTCGATCGATAACATTCAAGGATTGTTACCAAATAAATCGCAATACTCTCAGTTTCTATTTTTGACCGGCACAAATTTTGCATATTTCCTATTGTTTTGATTGCAATTCTTAGAAGCCTGGCTACAAGAAACTCGCTTGAAAGGATGGATTGCTTTTTAAAAAAAAATTACCGACATAACGTTAGGATAGTTATTAAATGAATCGTAATACACTCGGTTTCAATTTTTGAAAAGTATGGAATTCGCACCTCTCCGTTGCTTTTTATCGTTATTGTAAGAAATTTGGCTGCAACCGGCAAGTTGATTGTAAGGTTGGATCATTTTTAAGAGTTTATTTTCAACCAACAACACTCAAGGATAGATACAAAATGAATCGCGATACTTCAATTTTCAATTTTTGACAGGAAAGGATTTTGCACCTCTCCGTTACTTTTGATTGCAATTCTGAAAAGTTTGGCAGCTACCGGCAACTTGTTTGAAAGGTTGGATCGCTTTAAAGAGTTTATTTTCAATCGAAAACTACCTAGGATAGTTACCAAATAAATCGCAATACTCCAGGTATGAATTTTTGACCGGTATGGATATCGCACCCCTCCGTTGGTTATGATTCTAATTCGGAGAAATTTGGCTACCAAAAATTCGCATGGGAGGTTGGATCGCTTTTAAATGTTCCTTTTCCTCCGAAAGCATTCTAGGATTGTTGCCAAATTAAACGCAATACTCTTAGTTTCAATTTTTGACCGGTATAAATTTTGCATCTCTCATATTGTTTAGATAACAATTCTAAGAAACATGGCTACTTGCAACTCGTTTGAGAGCTAGGATCACTTTTAAGAAAAAAAATTACCGACATAACGCTTGGATAGTTACCAAATGAATCGCAATACACTCGGTTTCAATTTTTGAAAAGTTTGAAATACGAACCTCTCCGTTGTTTTATTTCGTTATTCTAAGAAACTTTGCGGCTGCCGAGAAGTTTATTGTGAGGTTGGATCACTTTTAAGAGTTTCTTTCGACCAACAACACTCAAGGGATAGTTATAAAATTATTCGCTCTAGTTCCATTTTTAATTTTTGACAATTGCGAAATTCGCACCACTCCTTGCTGTAGATCGTATTTCTGAGAAGTTTGGCGGCTACCGGCAACTGGTTTGAGAGGTTGGATCACTTTGAAGAGTTTCTTTTCAACCGACAACTACCTAGGATAGTTACCAAATAAATCGCAATACTCCAGGTATGATTTTTGACCAGTTTGGATTTAGCACCCCTCCGTTGCTTTTGATTGTAATTCTGAGAAATTTGGTTATCGGAAACTTGTTGGTAAGGTAGGATCGCATTTAAAAGTATCTTTTCGACCGATAATATTCATGGATTGTTACCAAATAAATCGCAATACTCTCAGATTTAATTTTTGAACGGTATCGATTTAGTATCTCTCCAATTGTTTTAAAATCAATTCATAGAAACCTCGCTACTAGCAACACGTTTGTGGGGATGGATCATTTTTAAGATTTCTTCACCGACAACACGCAAGGTTAGTTTCCAAATGAATCGTACTAGACTCAATTTTTATTTTCGAAAAGTATGGAATCGCACCTCTCCGTTGCTTTATATTGTTATTCTAAGAAACTTGGCTGCTACCAGCAAGTTGATTTTGAGGTTAGAACGTTTTAAAGAGTTTCTTTTCGACCAACAACACTCTAGGATAGTTACAAAATGATTCGCGATACTTCCATTTTCAATTTTCGATAGTTACGGATTTCACACCACCCCATTACTTTATATCGTAATTCTGTGAAGTTTTGATGCAATCGGTAACTCATTTCAGAGGTTGGATCACTTTGAAGAGTATTTTTTCAACCGAAAACTTCCTAGGATAGTTACAAAATGAATCGCGATACTTCAGGTATGAATTTTTGGCCGGTAAGGATTTAGCACCCCTCCGTTGCTTTTGATTGTAGTTCTGAGAAATTTGGCTACCGAAAACTCGTTTGAGAGGTTGGATTGCTTTTAAATGTTTCTTTTTGACCGATAACATTCAAAGATTGCTACCAAATAAATTAACATACTCTCAATTTTAATTTTTGGCCGGTACAGATTACGTATCTCTCCTATTGTTTAGATAACAATTCTTAGAAACCAGGCTACTAACAACTCGTATGGGAGGTTGGATCGCTTTTAAGAAAAAAAAATTACCGACATAAGGCAAGGGTAGTTTCCAAATGAATCGTTTTACATTTGGTTTCTATTTTTGAAAAGTATGGAATTCACACCACTCCGTTGCTTTATATCGTTATTATAAGAAACTTGGCGGCAACTGGCAAGTTGATTGTGAGGTTTGATCATTTTTAAGAGTTTCTTTTCGACCAACAATACTCTGGGAGAGTAACAAAATGAATCGCGATACTTAAATTTTTAATTTTATTCAGGAACGGATTTTATACCTCTCTGTTGCTTTATATCGAAATTCAGAAAAGTTTGGCGGCTACCGGCAACTTATTTTTTAAATTGGATCGCTTTAAAAGTTTCCTTTCAACCTACAACAGCCTAGGATTGTTACCAAATAAATCGCGATACTCCAGGTATGAATTTATGAACGGTATGGATTTCCCACCCGTCCGTTGCTTTTGATTGTATTTCTGAAAAATTTTGCTGCCGAAAAGTCGTTTGAGAAGTTTAATCGCTTTTAAATATTTCTTTTCGACCGATAACTTTCTAGGATTGTTGCCAAATAAATCGTAATACTTTCTCAATTTCTATTTTTGAACGGTATAGATTTTGCATCTCTCCTATTGTTTATATAACAATTTTAAGAAGATTGGCAACTAGCAATTCGTTTGAGAGATTGGATAATTTTTAAGATTTTTTTTACCGACAATGCGCAAGGATAGTTACCAAATGAATCGTACTACACTTGGTTTCAATATTTGAAAAGTATGGAATCGCACCTCTCCGTTGCTTTATATCATTATTCTAAGAATCTTGGCGGCTAACGGCAAGTTAATTGTGAGGTTGGATCGATTTTAAGAGTTTCATTTTGACCAACAACACTCTCGGATAGTTACAAAATGATTCACGATACTTCCATTTTCAATTTTGTAGGTACGAATTTCGTACTATTCCGTTGCTTTAGATCGTAATTCTGAGAAGTTTGGCGGCTAGCGACAACTCGTTTGAGATGTTGGCTCGCTTTGAAGAGTTTATTTTCAACCGACAACTACCTAGGATAGTTACCAAATAAACCTCGATACTCTAGGTATGAATTTTTGACCGGTATGGTTTTAGCACCCCTCCATTGCTTTTGATTGTAATTCTGAGAAATTTTGCTACAGGAAACTCGTTTGAGAGGTTGGATTGCTTTTAAAAGTTTCTTTCCGATTGATAACATTCTAAGATTGTTACCAAATAAATCGCAATACTCTCAGTTTTAATTTTTGACCGGTACAGATTTCGCATCTCTTCTATTGTTTTGATAATAATTTTTAGAAACCTGGCGACTAGCAACTCGATCGGGAGGTTAGATCTCTTTTAAGAATTCTTTTTTCCGACATAACGCCATGATAGTTTCCAAATGAATCATAATACACTCGGTTTCAATTTTTGAAAAATATGGAATTCGCACCTCTCTGTTGCTTTATATGGTTATCGTAAGAAATTTGGATGCAACCGGCAAGTTTATTGTCAAGTTGGATCATTTTTAAGAGTTTCTTTTCGACCAACAACACTCTTGGATAGTTTCAAAATGAATCGCGATAATTCAATTTTAAATTTAATATAGGAATGGATTTCGCACCTCTCCGTTGCTTTAGATCGTAATTCTAAAAAGTTTGGCGGCATCCGGCAAATTGTTTGTGAGGTTGGATCACTTTGAAGAGCTTCTTTTCATCAGGTAACTACCTAGAATAGTTACCAAATATATCGCGATACTCCAGGTATGATTTTTTGACCGTTATGGATATCGCACCCCTCCATTTTTTATGAATGTAATTATGAGTAATTTGGTTACCGGAAACTATTTAGAGAGGTTGGATCGCTTTTAAATGTTTTTGACCGATAACATTCTAGGATTTTTACCAAATAAATCGCAATACTCTCTCAATTTTAATTTTTGACCGGTATAGATTTCGCATCTAAATTCTAAAAAGCTTGGCTACTAGCAACTCGTTTGAGAGGTTGGATCATTTTTAAGATTTTTTTTACCGATAACTCGCAAGGATAGTTACCAAATGAATTGTACTACACTCGTTTTCAATATTTGAAAGTATGGAATCGTACCTCTCCGTAGCTTTATATCATTATTCTAGGAATCTTGGCGCCTACCGAAAAGTTGATTGTGAGGATGGACCGATTTTAAGAGTTTCATTTCAACCAACAACACTCGAAGATAGTTTCAAAATGATTTGCAATACTTTCATTTGCAATTTTTGATTGAAACGAATTTTGCACCACTCCGTTGCTTTAGATCGTAATTCTGAGAAATTTGGCAGCTATCGGCAACTCGTTTGGGAGATTGGATCTCTTTGAAGAGTTTATTTTCAACCGACAATAACCTTGGATAGTTAACAAATAAATCGCGATACTCTAGGTATGAATTTTTGACCGGTATGGATTTAGCACCCCTCCGTTGCTTTTGATTGTAATTCTGAAAAATTTTGCTACCGAAAACTCGTTTGAGAGATTGGATTGCTTTTAAAAGTTTATTTTCGACTGATAACATTCTAAGATTATTACCAAATAAATCGACATACTCTCTGTTTTAATTTTTGACCGGTATAGATTTCGCATCTCTCCTATTGCTTTAATAGCAATTCTTTTAAACCTGGCTACTAGCAACTCGTTCGAGAGGTTGGATCGCTTTTAAGAATTCCATTTCGCTGACATAACGCAATGATAGTTTCCAAATGAATCGTTATACACTCGGTTTCAATTTTAGAAAAGCATAGAATTATCACCACTCCGTTGCTTTATATGGTTATTGTTAGAAACTTGGATGCAACCGGCAAGTTTATTGCGAGGTTGGATCATTTTTAAGTGTTTCTTTTCAACCAACAACACTCTTAGATAGTTAAAAAATGAATCGCGATAGATCAATTTTCAATTTTGTACCAAATAAATCGCGATACTTCAGGTATGAATTTATGACCAGTATGGATTTCGCACCCCTCCTTGTCTTTTGATTCTATTTCTGAAAAATTTGGCTAACGAAAACTCGTTTGAGAAGTTTAATCGCTTTTAAATTTTTCTTTTCAACCGATAACATTCAAGGATTGTTACAAAATAAATCGCAATACTCTCACAGTTTCAATTTTTGTCCGGTATAGATTTTACATCTCACCTATTGTTTAGACAACAATTCTTAGAAGCTTGGCTACTAGTAGCCCGTTTGAGTGGCTGGATCATTTTTAGGATTTTTTTTATCGACAACACGAAAGAATAGTTGCCAAATGAATCGTACTACACTCGCTTTCAATATTTGAAAGTATGGAATCATACCCCTCTGTATCTTTATATCGTTATTCGAAGAATCTTGGCGCCTACCGGCTTGTTGATTGTAAGGCTGGATCGATTGTAAGAGTTTCATTTTGACCAACAACACTCCAGGATAGTTACAAAATGATTCACGATACTTCCATTTTCTATTTTTGATAGGTACAAATTTCGTAACACTCCGTTGCTTTAGATCGTAATTCAGAGAAGTTTGGCAGCTACCGGCAAATCCATTAGGAGGTTGGATCGCTTTGAAGAGTTTATTTTCAACCGAGAACTACCAAGGATAGTTACCAAATAAATCGCGATAATCTAGGTATGAATTATTGACCGGTAAGGATTAAGCACCCCTCCGTTGCTTTTGATTGTAATTCTGTGAAATTTGTCTACCGAAAACTCGTTTGAGAGGTTGGATCACGGTTAAGAGTTTCTTTTCGATCGACAACATTCTAGGATTGTTACCAAATGAATCGCAATATTACCGATTTCTATTTTTGATCCGTACGGATTTCACACCTCATCGTTGCTTTAAATCGTAATTTTGAGATGCTTGGCTACCGACAATTTGTTTAAGAGGTTGGATCATTTTTAAGAGTTTCTTTTCGACCGACAACATTCAAGAATTCCTAGCAAATGAATCGTAATACTCCCGATTTCAATTTTATACCGGTACAGATTTTGTATCCCTCTGATGCTTTAGATCACAATTCTATTGGATAGTTACCAAATTAATCGCGATACTCCAAGTTTGAATTTTTGACAGGTACGGATTTCGCACCTCTCCGTTGCTTTAGATCGTAGATTTAAGAAGCTTGGCTACCTGCAACTCGCATATGTGGTTGGATCGCTTTTAGGAGTTTCTTTTTGACCAATAATATTCTAGGATTGTTGCCAAATGAATCGTAATACTCCCGATTTTAATTTTTGACCGGTACGAATTTTGCATCTTTTTTTCTTTTTTTTTGAAAGTTGAACTGGTTTTGTTTATTGCATACCCACCTGCTTTATTGAAGAAAAGAAAAAATTGATTACATCTAAAAACCCAGGGCGAAACAAAAACAAAAGGGTAACCCTCCAACTAAACAGTAAACCTACCTAGACTCTATCATACTCTTTCCCTATAGAGTCTTCAAAAAGTATGAGATTCATTTCATCAGAGTAGGTATAAGGTAGATCTCCATGTATTCAACATCAGGGTTCATATCAGCAACTTTATCTGCTACCCAGTTTGCTTCCCTGAAGATATGTCGCACTTCAAAGTACTAGGAATAAGGCATCAGCATTTTAATTTCATTGATGGTGTACCAAGTATTCCAAGGTGCTGCATTCATATCTTTCATATATCCCACTACAATTTTAGAATCTCACAGCATGCATAGCTTCATCTGTCCTTTACAAATTGCTAGCTTCATGCCAATGACAATGGAGTTTACTTTAAGGAGAAGCACTGATTTAATGTCCAGGTTTCCCGCTGCAACTCCAAGGACCACTCCATAATTCTCCCTCATAATAGCTCCACACCCACCTTTTCCATCCTTTAAAGAACCATCAGTGTTGACTTTAACAATGTCTCCTAGAGCTGGCTCCCATTTTCATTTTTGGGGAGGTTTAATAATGAAATCGGCTCTCAGGTTCCAGTTTCCCATTATCTGTCTTGTCCAAGAATTGTCTTGCAGAACTAAATCCTTATAGGATAGCCTTATCCTAATCTATTGAATGATGTTCTCAAGAACCAGCTACTTGGTGCACTGCCTGCTTTGAAAGATTCTAGTATTCCTTTCTTTCCAGATGCTGTAAAAGAATGAGTTGAAAGCAAGTTTCATAATTGGGGCAAGTAAATCATTACCTTAAAAGTATTTCTTTATCCATAGAATCTCATTGTTCAATGTATTGCTAACCCTGTTGAAACTATGTAAAGAGAGCAATGCATTCCAAATAAAGACAGAGAAAGGGCACTCAAAGAAAAGTTGTTCCTAATTTTCTTTGGCATTCCAACAATGGACACATTTTATCATAGGGACAAATCCCCAACTTAACAGTTTATCCTGAGTTTTTTGAACTTTCCTAATTGTCATCCAGGTTATGAAGCAGTGTCTAGGGATACAATCTTTAAACCATAAAATGTGCTTCCAATCAACAATACTATTTTTGTGCCTAGGGTGGTGGTATGTACTTTTAATACAATACTTACCACTCTTAAAAGCATACCAGATTACTTTGTCCTCACCTCCAGAGTAAATTTTGATACTTCTAGTAGCAGTAGCAATATCACCAAGGACTCTTTCAGCATGTTCAGAGAAATTCCAATCATCCTCTTCAATTAGAGTAGGCACTTTTGCTTTTTTGTGAATATAAGAGTTATAAGTCTGTTGTTGGGGAAATTTTGGCATAAGAACTCCAAATGGGTGCCAAGGATCACCCCATAGGTCAGTTTGGTCACCATTCCCTATAAAATACTTCACAATTTCACCAAATCGCTAACTTTAGATCTAAGACTCAAAATTTTCCTCCAGCACCAAGAGGATTCCCTAGGAATTCCAATCTGACCGAAATTATTATCTTTAATGTAGTTTTTACTCACCTATGTCACCCAAATGGTGTCTGGTTTAGAGATAATTTCCCATATGTCTCATAATAGAGGCAGTATTAACAGTTTCAAGATCTTTAATCCCAAAACCACCCTCAACGAAGGGGTGACAAGTTTTCCACAGCTAACAACAATTTTAGTACTTAAGAGGTCAATCCGAGATCATTAAAAATTTTACAGGTGCCATTAATTTCATTTAAAACTCTCTTACGCAGTTTTAAACACTCATAATACTAACTGTCTACCATCATAAGATAAGAACCTACATTGCCAACTAGAAATTCAACTTTTTAGGTTTTATATAGGTTTACAATCAGGATTTTGCATATCTCTGATGGTTTAGATCACAATTCTAATAAGCTAGACTACCGGCAACTCACTTGACAAATTACGTCGCTTTTAAGAGATACTATGCGACCAACAACATTCTAAGATAGTTGCAAAATGAATCGCAATACTCCCAGTTTTAATTTTTGACCGGTACGAATTTCACATATCGCCGATGGTTTAGATCCTAATTCTAAGAAGCTTTGCTACCGTCAACTCGTTTGAGATTTTGTATCACTTTTATGAGATTCTTCTTGACCGACAGCTCCCTAAGAAAGTTACCAAATTAATAACGAAACTCCCAGTTTGAAATTTTGAACGGTATAGATTTTCCACCTCTCCGCTGCTTTAGATCGCAATTATGAGAAGCTTGGCTACCAGAAACTCGTTTGAGAGGTTGAATCACTTTTAAGAGTTTCTTTCTAACCGACAACATTCTAGGATTGTTGTCAAATGAATCACAATAGTCCCGGTTTCAATTTTTGACTAGTACAGATTATGCATCTCTCCGATGGTTTAGATCATAATTCTAGGAAGCGTAGCAACCGACAACTCGTTTACGAGGTTGGATCACGGTTAAGAGTTTCTTTTCAACCCACAATGCGTTAGAATAGTTACCAAATTAACCGTAAAGTTCCCGGTTTCAATTTTTGACCGGTACGGATTTCACACCTCTCCTTTTCTTTAGATCACAATTCTGAGAAGCTTGGTTACCGGCAACTCGCTTAAAAGGTTTATTCATTTTTAAGAGTTTCTTTATGACCAACAATATTCTAGGATTTTTGCCAAATGAATTGCAATACTCCCGATTTCAATTTAATAACGGTACGGATTTCGCATATCTCTGATGGTTTAAGTCAAATTTATGAGTTTGAGAGGTTAGATTGCTTTAAAGAGTTCCTTTTTGACAGACAACTCTAATGGATATTTACTAGATTAATCGCGATACTCCCAGTTTAAATATTTGATAGGTACGGATTTTGCACCTCTCCGTTGCTTTTGATCATAGTTCTGTGAAGTTTTGCTACCGATAACCCATTTGAGAGGTTGGATCACTTTTAGGAGTTTCTTTTCGACCGACAACATTCAAGGATTGTTTCCAAATGAATTGCAATACAATCAGATTTAATTTTAGAACGGTACGGATTATGCATCTCTCTGATGGTTTAAATCATCATTTTAAGAAGCTTGGCTCCCGGCAAAATGTGTGTGAGGTTGAATCACGGTTAAGAGTTTATTTTCAACCGAGAACATACTAGAATAGTTTCCAAATGAATTACAATACTCCCAGTTTAAATTTTTGATTGGTACAGATTTCGCACCTATCTTTTTCTTTATATCGTAATTCTGAGATGCTTGGTTACTGGCAACTCGTTTGAGTGGTTGGATCGTTTGAGAGGTTGGATTGTTTTTATGTGTTTCTTTTCTACCAAAAACATTCAAGGATTATTGCCAAATGAATCGTAATAATCCCAGTTTTAATTTAGAACCGGTACGGATTTCACGTCACTCCGATGGTTTAGATCCTAATTATGAGAAGCTTGGCCACCGGCAACTCGTTTGAGAGGTTGGATCGCTTTAAGAGTTTATTTTTGACTAACAAAATACTTGAATAGTTATGAAATAAATTGCAATACTCCCAATTTCAATTTTTGACCTGTACGGATTTCACACCTCTCCGTTTCTTTAGATCGCAATTCTGAGACGCTTAGTAACCGTCAACTCATTTGAGAGGCTGGATCGCTTTTAAGAGTTTCTTTTTGACAGACAACATTCTTGCATTGTTGCAAAATAAATTGTAATATTCGCGATTTTAATTTAAGATTGGTACGGATTTCGTATCTCTCCGATGGTTTATATCACAATTCTGATAAGCTTAGCTACCATCAAATCGTTTGAGAGGTTGGATAGCATTAAAGAGTTTTCGTTCAACCGACAACATTCTAGGATTGTTTCCATATGAATTTCCATACTCCCAGTTTAAATTTTTGACCGGTACGGATTTTGCAAATCTCCGATGGTTTAGATCGCATTTTTAGGAAGCTTGGCTACCGACAACTCGTTTGAGAGGTTGGATCACTTTTAAGAATTATTTTTTTACTGTCCTCATTCAAGGATTGTTGATAAATTAATCGCAATAGTCCCAGTTTCAATTTTTGACCCGATACGGATTTTGTATCTTTCCGATGGTTTAGATCATAATTATAAGAAGTTTGCCTACCGGTAACCTGTTTGAGAGGTTGGATCACGGTTAAGAGTTTCTTTTTTACCGAGAACATGCTATAAGAGTTTCTAAATGAATTGCAATACTCCCGGTTTAAATTTTTAATCGGTACGGATTTCACACCTCTCCATTGCTTTATATCGTAATTCTGAGAATCTTGGTTACCGGCAACTCGTTTGAGTGGATGGTTCATTTTTAAGTGCTTCTATGCTATCGAAAAAACTATAGGATAGTTGCCAAATGAATCGTAATACTCCCTGTTTCAACTCTGTGAAACTTGGCTACCGGAAACTCATTTGAGAGGTTGGATTACTTTTAAGAGTTTCTTTTCTACTGACAACTCTATTGGATAGTTACCAAATTAATCGCGATACTCCCAATTTGAATTTTTGACAGGTACAGATTTCTCAATAATCCATTGCTTTAGATCGTAGTTCGAGAAGCTGGGATACTAGTAACTCGTTTGAGTGGTTGGATCGCTTTTATGAGTTTCTTTTCGACTGACAATATTCTAGGATTGTTCTCAAATGAATCGCAATACTCCTGGTTTTTTTTTTTGACCAGCACGGATTATGCATCACTCCGATGGTTTTGATCACAATTTTAAGAAGGTAGGCTACCGTAACACGTTAGAGAAGTTGAATCACGGTTAAATTTTTTTTTTGACCGACAAGTGTCTAGGATTGTTGCCAAATGAATCGCAATACTCCCATCTTTAATTTTTGACCGAATGAATTTTGCATCTCTCTGATGGTTTGGATCACAATTCTGAGAAGCTTGGCTACCGTCAACTCGTTTGAGAGGTTGAATGGATTTTAAGAGTTTCTTTGTAATCGAGAACTCTCTAGGAAAGTAACTAAATTAATCGCGGAACTCCCGGTTTAACTTTTTGACCGGCATGGATTTCGCACCTTTTCGTTACTTTAGATTGTAATTCTAAGAAGTTTTGCTACCGAAAACACGTCTGAGAGGTTGAATTGCTTTTAAGAGTTTCTTTTCGATCGACAACATTTTAGGATTGCTGCCAAATGAATCGCAATAGTCTTGGTTTAAATTTTTGACCGGTACAGATTATGCGTCTCTCAAATGGTCTAGATCACAATTCTTAGAAGCTTGGCAATCGGCAACTCATTTGAGAGGTTAAATTATGGTTAAGAGATTATTTTTGACCGAAAGTATGATAGAATAGTTACTAAACGAATCACAATACTACCGGTTTCAATTTTGGACCGTTGCGGATTTCGCACCTTTCTGTTGCTTTATATCGTAATTCTGAGAAGCTTAGCTACCGACAATTCATTTGAGAGGTTTGGTCATTTTTAAGAGATTCTTTTCGACCGACAACATTCTAGGATTGTTACCAAATGAATCATAATACTCCCGATTTCAATTTTTAACCAGTACCAATTATGCATCTCTCTGATGGTTTAAATCACAATTTTAAGAAGCTTGGCTACTGGCAACTCGTTTGAGAGGTTGGATCGCTTTTAAGAGCTTCTTTTTCACCAACAGCTCCCCAGGATGTTACCAAATTAATCGTAATTCTCCTGATTTGAATTTTTAATCGGTATGAATTTCTTACCTTTTCATTGCTTTAGATCGTAATTCTGATAAGCTTGGCTACCGAAAACTCGTTTGAGATGTTGGATCGCTTTTAAGAGTTTCTTTTCCACTGATAATATTCTTGGATTGTTGCCAAATGAATCGCAATAGTACAATTTTAATTTTTGACTGGTGCGAATTATGCATCTCTCTTATGGTTTAGATCATCATTGTAAGAAACTTGGCTACCGGCAACTCGTTTGAGAGGTTGGATCACTTTTAAGAGTTTCTTTTCAGCCGACAACATTCTAGGACTAATGCCAAATGAATCGCAATAATCCCGGTTTTAATTTTTGACCGGTACGGGTTTCGCACCTCTCCGTTTCTTTGGATCGTAATTTTGAATAGATTGGCTTCCGACAACTCATTTGAGAGGTTAGATCACTTTAAAGAGTTTCTTTTTGAGCGACAATACTTTTGGTTATTTACCAAATTAATCGTGATTCTCCGAGTTTAAATATTTGACAAGTACGGATTTTGCATCTCTCCGTTGCTTTAGATTGTAGTTCTGAGAAGCTTGGCTACCTGTAACTCGTTTGAGAGGTTGAATCGATTATAAGAGTTTCTTCTCGACCAAAAATAATCTGGTAATGTTACCAAATGAATCGCGATACTCCCGGTTTTTATTTTTAACCGGTACGGATTTTGCATATCTCCAAATGATTAGATCATAATTCTGAGAAGCTTACCGACAACTCATTTGAGAGGTAGGATCACTTTTAAGAGTTTTTTTTCAACTGACAACATTCTAGGATTGTTGCCATATGAATCACAATACTCCCAATTTTAAATTTTGACCGGTACAGATTTTGCATCTCTCTGATGGTTTTGATCACAATTTTGAGAAGCTTGTCTACCGTTAACTCGTTTGAGAAGTTAGATCACTCTTAAGATTTTCTTTTCGACCGAAAACTTTATTGGATAGTTACCAAATGAATCATAATACTACCGGTTTCAATTTTGGACCGGTATGGATTTCGCACCTCTCCGTTTCTTTAGATCGTATTTATGAGAATCTTGGCAACTGGCAATTCATTTGAGTGGTTGGATCGTCTTTAAGAGTTTACTTTCGACTCACAACATTCTAGGATTGTTGCCAAGTGAATCGCAATACTCCCGGTTTCAATTTTATACCGGTACAGATTTTGCATATCTCCAATGGTTTAGATCATAATTCTGATAAGCTTGGCTGTTGGCAACTCATTTGAGAGGTTGGATCACAGTTAATAGTTTCTTTTCGACTGATAGCATGCTAGAATATTTACCAAATGAATCACAATACTCCAAGTTTAATCTTTGAACGGTATGGATTTCGAACCTCCCCGCTACTTTAGATCGTAATTTTATGAAGCTTGGCTACCAGCAACTCATTTGAGAAGTTGGATCATTTTTAAGAGTTTTTTTTTTGGTTAACAACATTCTAGGATTACTACCAAGTGAATCGTAATACTTTTAATTTTAGTTTTTAACCGGTATGGATTTTGTATTACTCTGTTGGTTTATATCATAATTCTGAGAAGCTTGGCTATATTCAACTTGTTTAAGAGGTTAAATTGATTTTAGGAGATTCTTTTTGAACGAAAACTCCCCAAGAAAGTAACCAAATTAATAGTGATACTTCTAGTTTGAATTTTTGACTGGTATAAATTTTGTACCACTCAATTGCTTTAAATTGTAATTCTGAGTAGCTTGGATACCGGAAACTCGTTTGAGAGGCTGGATCACTTTTAAGATTATCTTTTTAAGCGACAACATTCTAGGATTATTGCCAAATAAATTGCAATAGTCCCGGTTTCAATTTTTGACTGGACGGGTTATGAATCTCTCCGATGGTTAAAATCACAATTCTTAGAAGCTTGGCTACCAACCACAGGTTTGAGCAGTTGGATCATGGTTAAGAGTTTCTTTTTGACTGACAACATGCTAGAATTGTTACCAAACGAATTTTAATACTCCCGGTATCAATTTTTGACCTGTACGGATTTGGCACCTCTCCGTTTCTTTAGATCGTAATTCTGAGAAGCTTGGTTATCGGCAAATCCTTTGAGAAGCTGGTTCATTTCTTTGCGACCGATAACATTCTAGGATTATTGCCAAATGAATCGCAATACTTCCAATTTTAATTTTATACCGGTACGGATTTTCATCTCTCAGCTGGTTTAGATCAAAATTTAGAGAAGCTTGGCTACCGATAACCCATTTGAGAGGTTGGATTGCTTTTAAGAGTTTCTTTTCGATCGATAACTCTATTGGCTAGTTACCAAATTAATCATGGTACTCCCAGTTTAAATTTTTGACAGGTATAGATTACGCACCTCTCTGTTGCTTTAGATCATAGTTCTGAGAAGCTTGGCTACCAACAACTCACTTGAGAGGTTGTATCACTTTTAAGAGTTTCCTTTTGATCAATAATATTCTAGGATTGCTGCCAAATGAATAGCAATACTCTCGGTTTTTATTTTTGACCGGTACGGATTTTGCATCTCTCTGGTTGTTTAGATCACAATTTTGAGAAGCTTGACTACTAGCAAATCATTTTTGGATCGCTTTAAAGAGTTTCTTTTTGACCAACAACATTTTATGATTGTTGGCAAATGAATCGTAATAGTCCCTATAGGGACCTATCCCTTGATCTAAGCTAATTCAAGCTATTTCCAGTTCGAACTACCTATATATCAGACTCATGTATTCTACATGTGACATAAATAGTCAGCATTGAAACCTACGCTACGAACTAATGAAGAACTTGGGTCGAGCACAACAGAAAAGCTTGACCAAGTCAAAGGCACCTGTCTCTCACGGACTCAACTGTTACTCAATCAAGTACCACTTACCACGTTGTTCAAAGAACGTGATTCAACATGATAGAGAACTGCGGACAAGGTCTATATAAATAAAAAGTTCCCGAAGAGGCAAGGACAAGAAAAATATACGAGGAATCACCAAGAAAACTGTATTTTCTTGATTTTTAAAGCACAAAACTTCTTATTGACAAGATCAAGTATTTTTAGTTCGAGAGATCACTTGTAATAAAATATCAGCCTCAAGCAATAAAAGTCAATTTTACTAAAACCCTCAACTCGAGGTCATTGATTTTTACCTATTTAGAGGTTTTCCACTCTAAATTACCTGTAACATTTCTTATCTTGCATTTGTTTTATCACAGAAACATTGGTATAAGAGCTAATTCTGAGCCATCTCGAGCTTACGGAATTAGGCCATTAAATTTGGCATCGTCTGCGAGAAAGAAGATATTTCCACGATATCCTAAGGCATACATCCACTCTGCTACCAACTTTAATAATGGTAACATCCAGCCGACCAACAACCGGGATCCAGCTCGATCTTTTAGTTGAACAGGAATAACTTACAGAACGACGGGTGACTCTCCATGCCGAAACAGAGAAGCGCAATGAGCTCGAACATTTTTTAACTCTTGACCGAGAGCTCCGTGAGAAGGAGCTTGAAGCTGAGCGACAAGCTCATTTGACAGTGTTTTAAAGACATGAAGACTAGATGACAACAATGCAGACTGTATTACAAGCCCAATAAGATACTCAACAGGCCCCTCTAACAAGGGATGGCAATTAATTGCCAGAAACCTCTCGAGTTTCTATATGGGATAGATCATGATTAACACCAAGTCAGCAATGGCGGTTAGTATCTTTACAAAACAAATTAACCCAGATTGGTAGTGCAAAGCTATTGTGATTAAAATTATGATGATTATTGGAATGCTGGAGTGGTTTTGCATCAACCAAATTCATAAAGAAGCTAACAGACCTCCCTTGGTGTTTTTTAAAATAAGATGGGAGTTGGGGTTTGAAGAAGTCAGACCAACTGAACTTTTTGAAGAGTTAATGTAGAAAGTCAAAGATGACGCAGATGGCAAGACATATATTATTTCTAATTTCTAATTGTAACTCTATTCATTTCTTTGCTTCTGCATTAATTTTTATATCAATTTCTTGGTGTCAGGCTCCTTGCTTCCTTCTTGTATCCTGTAGGGCTGAGGGTTGTCCCTAACATGTACTTGGTTCCCTTTTTTTCCTTCTATTCAAAGCATAATTTCCAAAAAATAAAAGTAGAAGATTGATCAACGATGTGACCAACTTTCTATATGCTATGAAATGTATTTGTATGAGGTATCAAGAATGGTAAGGACGGTATTTTCGTAAGCTCAGGAAAGTTTTTGACTGTCCTTGATTTCATAAACTCCATCAGTGAATTTGAAACGGAGTACTTGATGATAAGTAGAAGCGATTACTTCCATGTTGAGAATCCAGCAGCGGCCCATAATCTCGAGATAACGAGATTTGGCGCTGTAGGCGTAGAAGACGACGTCGATTGTAGTTGGTCCAGTGGTGATAGGTAAGATGATCTTTCCAACTAGTTCTTCATTGGAACCATTAAATCTACTCATATCAGTGTCATTTGGAATGACTTGATCCACCAATCCCATCTGGTCGATTGTGCTTTGAAAGAGAATCTTAATATCGCTTCTGGTATCTATCATCACTATATGCATGACAAACTTCTTCATCTTGAGCATTATGACTAATGCATCATGATGCAGAAACTTAACATGACTAATGTCGCAATCTTTGAATGAGATCCCAAGCCGACGATTGCTCGACTAAGGTAGAAGCTTTGCCTCTTTATCTTGAGGTGTGAGGTCGCAAAATTCTGATAGTCTTCTTTGCTTGAATTTGCAAAAGTTTTTTTTTTTTTTTGGAAATTAAGTTTTGAATAGAAGATAAAAAAGGGAACAAAGTACATGGTGGGGACAGCCCTCAACCCTCTAGGACATAAGAGGGAAGAGAGGAGCCTAACACCAAGAAATAGATATAAAAAAAATTAATATAGAATTAAAGAAATGAATACAGTAGCAATCAAAAATGAGAAATAACGTATGTCTTGCCATCTGCGTCATCTTTGACTTTGTTCTTTAACTCTTCAAAAAATTCAGTTGGTCTGACTTCTTCAAACCCCAACTTCCATCTCATTTTGGATAACACCTGGGCAGGTCTGCTAGCCTCTTTATAAATTTGGTTGATGCAAAAACACTCCAGCCTTCCAATAATCCTTATAATTTTAATCACAATTGCTTTGAACTGCCAATCTGGGTTAATTTGTTTTGTAAGAATACATACCGCCATTGCTGACTTGGTGTTAATTTTTTTCTCGAGTTTGTTATGGTTAACAGCTAACTCTAACCCTACTTTGATGATGAGGAGCTCATAATAAAGCAATGATTTTGTAATAGTTCTCTCAACACATCCAACAACTATTCTACCTATGTCGATTCTAAGGATAACTCCATACCCTCTCAATGTACTCCTAGCACAGTTGATCAAATACTCTGAGTGAGTCGGCATCTTCCAGGTGCAATAAGAAATTATAGGAACTGCCCATTAAATTTGAAGACCCCAAGTCGCTGCATAAATTTTTTTATCCTCTGTGTCTATAATCTTCCTTTCAGAGTAGGCAAGCTTGAATTAACATCACTGAGAATGGTCTTAAGAAGCCTAGGTGCTTCTATTTGTATATTATTGAACATATTATTGTTTCTTTCCCTCCATAAGTGGTGGATAAAATAATTAATGCAAAGCTTTAAAATGATAGCCTTGAGAGAGCAACCTGCTGTGTAACATATCATCCATTGGATCTCTTCATTAAAACCTAAAGTACTACTATTAAACCCCAGTTTAAGGAGCAACTGCTTCTAGATCCACTTAGCATAGCCGCATTCAAAGAACATGTAAATTTTAGTTTCATCATCTCTCCAGCAAAATAAGCTATTTGAATGGTCCACCAACCCCCAACTCTTTCACTTAGACTGAGTTTTTAAAACTCCTTTAAATGTTAGCCTGTAATAAAGCTATGACTGGGGATGCAATCTCCAAACCAGATTATTTGAGCAAACTTCCAAACTGGATTGTGGTGTCGTAACTCTTCATAGTTTCTTTTCATGGTGAAATCTCCAATGGTACTGGCTTTCCAAATAACTTCATCTTTTATGTTATTGTCTATCTCCATTCAATCCAAGCCATCCCAATTATCAGAGAGAATATGAGTATGATGCTCTGGAATTTGCCATCTCTCATTAATTAAGAAATTGCTAACAGGAATATATTTGAACAATAAGGAATAATATCTCATCTCAGCTAAAAATTTGTTGCTTAAAACCCCAAGCGGATATCACGGATCTTTTCAAAAATAAGTGTAGTTCCCTTTTTTCAATTTTGTAGTGAATAAGATTAACAGCTTTATCTTTCACATTTAATATATGTCTCCACGACCAGGAGCAAACTTGGGGGTACTTTAGATCTCAAAAGCTTCTGTTTTTTAATCAAGTTAGCTTCCACCCACTTGGCCCAGAGAGAGTCATTAGTGGAGACATTAAGTCAGATATTCCTCATAGTAACAACCTTGTTCTAAACTCTAAATTCCTTTACTCCCAATCCCCCTTCCTCAGTAGGGTAGCATATCGACTCCTAACTTACTAAACTAGTTCTTCTACTCACATCTGTACCTGACCATAAGAACCTATGAACAATAGCAGTAAGAGCTTTGATAATAGATTAGGGGAGAATAAAATAGCTCATCCAATACACTTGCATACTACTTAGGAAAGCTTTTACCAAAGTCATCCTACTCGCATATGAGATAAACTTAGCCTTCTAGGAATGAACTTTTTTGGATAAGTTCTCAATGAGAGGTTGGCAATTAAAGTACTTTAGTCTAGTTGTGATTAGAGGATGACCTAGATAACGAACTGGAAGTGTACCCCTTCCAATCACAAGCACTTGACCAATCTTGCTTGCTTCATAGTCTGACATACCTACAAAGTAGAGTTTACTCTTGTTCAAATTTATTTGTAAGCCAGTGTTTCCCTAAAAATGTTCAAGAGTAGAGGCGAGAGTGAAAGATGTCTCTTCATTGCCACTCATGAACACAATCAGATCATCTGCAAAACACAGGCAGGATATTAAAAGATTTAAACACTTAGGATGAAGCTTGAACTGATTGACTTCAACCTCCTTGGTGAGAGCTCTAGTAAACATCACCATGATAAGCACAAATAGATATGGCAACTTTGGTTCTCCCTGTCTAATTCCTCTTTTCCCTGGGAAGAATCCTTTGAGAGAGCCATTAATAGAGATGGAATACCTTGATGTTGAGATGCAAGCTTCAATCCAAGAAATCATAATAGAAGGAAAGTTGTACTTCTTAAGAATCTTCAAGATACCACTCCAATTGACCATATTACAGGCTTTCTTCAAATCAATCTTTGTTGTGCATCTGTTTAGACCCTTGTCTCTGTGATAGTTCCTTAGAACTTCATGTGAGAGCCGAATGTTTTTAGTGATGCTAGGGCCAGATATAAATGTTGACTGGTTAGGTGAGATAAAGCTAGTGATTACAGACTTTAGCCTCATAGTTATTATCTTAGAAATGCACTTGTACATGGTATTACAGCAGGCAATGGGCCTAAAGTCTCTAAAGAGCTTTGGATAGTCAATTTTATGAACCATAGCAATGATTGTGTGTTGTGGTACAAATGGTAGAGGTGTTTCTCCTCAGCTTGATCTTTGACCTGGACGACTTCGAGCTTTTTCTTATAGCTGTCATCCTTGTATGATTCTAGGTCCGTAATGTATTCGTACATCCGTCCTTCTTTGAAAATTAATTCCAATAACCTCAGTAAAGCATAGAAATTGTCAGTAGCATGATGATTTACCTTATGATGCATGCAGTACAGGTAGCTTTCAATTGGTTCCAATGGTTGGGATGGATAGTATAGCTTATCCTTCAACAGAATTGGAAAAATTATGGATATGCGGACATTCATCTTGGGGAGAACCAGTTTGGGTAATGTACCACCTTGATAAGGGTTGCCTGTGTTGCCCTTGGAATGTTTTTGATCACACTGATCCTCCTTCGGATCAATGCTTCATTCTATAGGTGGACATTTTCGTTGTTAGGACAGATTTAAAAGATTTATGCCTTTCAGACATCATCCTTTCCAGGTCAACATACCTGTTGACCTTGGTGATCATATCCTCCAAGGTTGCGGGTCTATTGAGGAAGAGGTGCTACACTCATGGATATTGAAACCAAGTGTAGTACGATTCATTTGGAAACTATCCTTGCGTGTTGTCGGTAAAAAAAATCTTAAAAATTATCCAATATTTGAGAGATTGGATAATATTGATGAATACTGAAATGACTAAAGCATGTTTGAAGTTCACAGAACATCTAAAATATGCTGACATATTTGTAGGCTTGGATACGCTAGAATCAAGGAAAAACTACCTAATGATGTTTCTTGAATTTTACTTTCTTGTGCATTAGTTTGCTATTATGGATTATCTTGTTTTCTCGGAGTTCATAGACTATGTTGATGTTCGACTATTTATTATTTTAGACTATGTTGGTTTGTGTTACCCTAAGATTCGTACTTCAGACTATCTTTAATTTTGTTGATTTGTATAAACCATTTTGTATGTCCATTTTGTATATCTATTTTGTGCAATGATGCCTTTTGAATGTCCATTTTGTATATCCATTTTGTGCAATGATATGCCTTTTGTATGTACATTTTGTATAACCATTTTGCCAATTTTGTGCAATACTGCCATTTTGTATGTCCATTTTGTCCATTTTCAAGTTGCAAATATCTATCTATGGTCTCATAGTACTTTATAGTGAAGAGGTTGTAGTGTCCATTTTGTATGTCCATTTTGTCCATTTTGTTCAGATTTCTTATTAGGACAACTATGAGCATAATGACAAAACTTGTGACACTTATAACATTCAACTTGACTTAGGTCAGTATCATTGTTGGTCTGCCGATTATAAGATTTAAGCTGATCATGAGGTTGTAGTTTATAGTTCATCGATTGCCCATGTTTTTAAAATTGACGTTTTTTCAAGATTTTTTGAAATTGTTGGCTAGTAAGAGCAATTGATGAATCTATATCTGAACCTTCATCATCATCTGTGATATATGAGTGATCAACCTCTTTGGTACCCATAGAAGAAGAAGAGTAAGATGAAGATTTAAAAGCAGCACTATTGTTCTTCTTCTCAAGGTTTTTCATTTTTATCTCGAGTTTAAAAGTTCACAACTTTCCAGCTAATGTATTTGGTTTCATTTTCTTAAGATCCTGAGCTTCCTTGACAACATCACATCTGGATCTAAAGCTCTTAGGAAGAGATCTTTGAACTTTGCGAACAATTTGGTTATCGGAATAAGGTGTTCTTAATGCGGTACTAGTGTTTACAATATCACTTAGTCTCGCATAGAATTCATCTAAAGGTTTATTTTTACTCATTCGAATAATCTCAAATTGCGAAATAAGCATTTGGAGCTTTCTTTCTTTAACTGTATTATTGCCTTCATGAGTTTGAACTAAAATGTCCCAAGGTTCTTTCGATATGGTACTGGCAGAAATATGTCAAAAATCAGTTTGACTCATAGCCATAAAAATAACATTGCGGTCATCAGAGTTATAGCCGGCAGTATCCTTTTCTTCATTTAACTATTGGTTTATAGGTTTAAGGACCTCTATAGTACTACCTAGTACACCTTGCATCATGGTAGGTTCTTTCTATCCATCCTTAATGGCAATTCATACAACTTCCCGGATTAATTGTATGAATGCAACCATTCGGACTTCCCAGTATGGATAATCTTAACCATCAAAGAGTGGAGGACGGTTAACAGAACCTCTAATCAAGTCGAGCAATCAATTCAGGATCCCCGCTCAAGTTGTTAATCCTTGAAGCGTAACCGCTCTGATACCAATTTATAGATCTAATCACTTGAGACTGATTAATTTTGATTAATTTAGGTTAAAATTAATAGGTCCAAAATCCTTGAATTAACGCTCTAACCCTAGCTTAATTCAAGTTGGTTCGATTATCTAATGTCACTAAGTGCAAGTACATCAAGCGCAAGAACAATTTTTTTAACTCTGTGGAAAACCTTTATCACACTAAAAACCCACAGATCACTGTCGAATCGCCCAACAGCTAAACTATTCAATATTAAAATAAAATTACAAGAGTTCAATTACTTACAGATTCGATAAACACATCTTATGGTTACCTCTCTTCTAATCAAGCTCCTTGTAATTGATTCCACGTTCTTGCAATACCTTGCTTGAATCTTCTATCAAAACATCCAAACTTGAAACTCACAAGCTTTGCAAATCAGTGATTAAGTTTTTAAATTCTCCGATTAATTCAATTTAAATTTTACTTCACAATGAATCACTCATTGAAATCTTTGTTCTCTCTAAAATCTCATGCCTTAGAAAAATAGGTTTTGGAAGAGTTAAAAAGTAAAATAAGAAATGATGCCTTTTATTAGAAAATGGAAAACCCGAAGTCTGTTCAAACATAGAAATAGTCTTTTTGAATAGACGATATTTTATTAAAATAGAGAAAGATTCTATTTGAAGAAACAAGGTTCTGAGTAACTGTTCGAACAGAGAAAATGTTTATTCGAATAGAACAAAAGCCTGTTCGAACAGGGTTTATTCAAACAGAACAAAAGCCTATTCAAACCGAAACCTATTTTTACCAAAACACATCACTTTCTTTCTGACCTTTTATAAAATATTAAGGGCTTAATATTTTTGAGCGAAGAGATACAATCCCAAGTACCTGTTAAGTGTCGCTCCAGCTATAACCGCTCCATGTGTAATCTCTGACGACGATTAACCACAAGGTAGTGATGACACCTAGACACGTAATGAAACAAACTCCAAATATGGATGTTTCATGGTATACCTAGGTATTTGAAGGAAATGGAATCCTCAACAAAATTGAGAATGTTGCAAATCTCTATTATGATATTCTGATCTACACAAGAAAAGTATATAATAGATTTGTTGTTGTTCACTTGAAGGCATGTCATAGTATTGAACACATTGAAACATTTTGGAGCACCATTTGCCCCTACAAAATAAGTAGGGCAGTTGGTACATTTTGTAATCTGATCAACAAAAAATTTAGGGAAATTCAAAACTTCAAAAGTAGATATGCCACTCTCCTACTGGATAAGGATATCGGCCTTTTTAAAATCAATTTTTGTTGTACACTTGGGGTAGTAGAATTCTTGTGGTAATCTCTAACAAGTTCATAGGTAATATAGAGGTTATCTGAAATACTCCTACCCTCTTAGAAGGCAGACTGACTAGGACTAATAAGAGGGGTTGTGACACTTTTCATTCTAGAGGTAAGAAGTTTTGAAATAACATTGTAGCTGGAAATATGTCTATACTCATGAAAGGAGTTACAATTAGGATCTTTGGGAATTTGAGTAATGTTAGTGGCATTAATCTGAGAGAGCATCCTTCCACTCTTGAAAAAATTCTTGATAGCTTTGATAAAATCCCTTTTTACTACATCCCAATTAGCCTTGAAAAATTAAGAAATAATACCATCTGGGCTTGTAGCTTTGTTGTCGTCAATGTCAAATAAGGCCATGGTAATCTCTTCATCTATGAGTTTCATAGCTACACCATCAACATTAAACCTATTTAAACCAAGAATGTTCTTATAATACTCCACAACAAGACCAGCAATTATAATTTAAGGTTCAAATTCACAAACACTGGGGAGATTTTAATGATAAAAAACAATAAATTTATAGATTGGGATGAGAAAATAGTTCGAATATTAGGGTAATGGTTTAGTTTGTTACCCTTTTTTGCCCCAAATACCGCTCTTATCCAGCTTAGGTTTTTCTTTTTCTTTTTATCCCTAAAAGCCGCCACTTGTGCTAATCCTATATAACAAAGATTTTCATAAATGAAATAACCTTACCAATATAAATGCATTTATTCTGTTGAGTCGGTCTCCAGCAGCGGTAACACTAGCTGTTTGTTTAGCAACTAGATAAGTTATTTGGGCATCTCTAATGGAGATTAGGTTTAGATATTCTCCAATCACTGAGGAAAAACATATACCTTAGTTCCTAGTCATTTGCATAGAAAGTTTGAGATGGATCATTAGTTGTAGATACCAATGTTATTTGTAGTCGAGTTATTTGATACTATGTTGTTGATCATTCAGTTGAGAGAGTGAAACACACTTACATTTGTAATTGTACCGTACAATTACTTGTACAAGAGATATTATATAAGGTATAAGTATTTGTTAGCAGTAGAAGTGGGGGATGCATTTTGAAATTAAAAGTTATTGCTGAAAATATAATCTATGGTCAAGGTAGTCCATTGTGTGATGAGGATGGCTAACTTTTGATGTGAACATTATTGCAAGCACAAATACATCATACTACTAAGAAAATTTGCAATCCCATTGTTCTTGTATTAAAAACAAGGTAAAATTAAAGTATAACATAATATGGTTACAAAAAAATGGGCGAGGAATAATTCGTAATTGTAAAATCATTTGAAATAATACGAGATTGATTTTGAGCCAGGACGGTCATTGGTAGGGATATAGTATGCAAAATTAAATTTAAGTAACAAATTCATGTTCTAGTTAACTGAGTTGTTTGACGTATCCGTCTTAAGAGTATCAGGCTGACTCAAACTATTTTTTTTTTCACCGGCCGAGTGTGAACTCCTGATGTGGCACTTGAGTAACTCAAATAGTATGTGGGTTGTCTGAACAATGTGTGAGCTTGCGTCCAACACGAAACATGTGGCCGCAAAATTAACTCATTTACAACTATCAAATTACAAAAACTCGCGTTAGATAAAAGAAAACTCGAGTAAGATATAAGAATCTCACAGTTTAAGATATGTCATCGAAGACCTTTCTGATTGTGGCCATTTGTTACCCTATATTTTTTTTACGAGAAGCGTAGATAATTATAACTTTGTACAAACCACTAGAGAATCTCTACCTAACCCATGAGGGTCCTGTTTGTAACCAGATATCTCATAAATTGAATATCTCGATTATTGAAATATTCAAGAATCTTGTTTGGCTAGGAGGATATTGGTATAAATATGTTGAAAAATTGTTTGGGAATCCAAGTAAACTAATTCATAATTCTTCCAAGTTTGTTGTAATTTTCCTTATAATATTTTCAATGTCTAAATTAAAAGGAGCATTGCTAGTAAGCTCCTATATTTTTCATTAATCGTATTGATACTTTACAATTTTCCCCCCGAAATGAATCTAATTGATATAGGGCAATCGGCATGACTAAGTTCATGGAAATTATATGGAAAACAAGAAACATTTTTCTAAGTTATGTACATGAAAAAAGAGTAAGATGGTAATTGTAGGGGATTATTCCTCGACCTCACTCATAATCAAGCTCATTCAGATCGAATTATCTCCATCTCAGGTTCACGCAATTGAAACACAACATTCTAGTAAGACATTCTAACCAACCCCACGAACTACATAAGAAACTACATCGAGCTAAAACCGAAAAACGTGATTCAGTCAAAGACACCTGCCTCCCACGAACTCGTCAGTTATTCATTCAACTGCCACTAATCACATTATTCGGAAGACGTGCACCAGCACGACGAAGAGCTGTGGGAAAAGCCTATAAAAAGGAGAAGTTCCAGAAGAGACAGGGACCAGAAAAATTACTCAAACTTCTTTTTTACGAGATCAAAGGCATTTTCTATATTCTGGAGATCACTTGTAATAAAGATATCCACTCAAAGCTATAAAGAGACTTTTACAAAAATCCTCTATACGAGGTCGTGGTTTTTTACCTATTCAAAAGTTTTCCACGCTAAAATACCCGTTTCAATTTCTTGCTTTTCATTATCGTATTATTACAAGATCATTGGTGTGATAGCTAACTCCAAATCGTATCAAGCTACGGAATTTAGCCATTGCCTCATCAGCCGTCTCATCTAAATTGGCCTTTGCCTAGACCTGTAACTGGCTGATCGCCACGACATGAGCGGCCTTCCGCTGCTTGACTTCTTTCAGGGCATCAATCTTGGCATGAGCCAGGTTTTTCTCCAGTTCACTCTTTGCCTTTTTAGCTCGGACACCTATTCTTCTATGCTAAGCCAAATCCCCTCGACAAGGCGAGCAACCTGCAAAAATCATATCGAGCTCAGTTACTAGCTCGAGAATATTAAACATTACTATCTCATAATTAAACTTACCATCTGGCTCGTATCTTCTTTCCCCTGTAGAATCGCTAACTTAGCTCTATCCTCGACCTTTTTGAGATCGTCTACCAAAACAGATCGCACCTCAACAACCTTTCCTCCTTAACCCCCTAAAGGCTCAACCCTCATCCTTTTCCCTTGTGCGACCTCACCACTGACTGTGGCACCAGAAGCTTGCATAACCTTTTTTATCTGTCTCTTCGAAAACTTTTGGGCTATCATGCTCGTCGTGAGGTTCGATTGAGCTAAGCTGCCCGACCCAGAAGTCTTAGCTCGAACCTCGTCCCTATTTGTTTGCCTCGTTCATTCGTCGAAACCCGCCATCGACCTAGCAGACTGAGCCTTTGCAACCTTTTTCGACTCGCTTTTAACTCTCTTCTTTCTACTCAGGCCGAGTTCCCCCAAGACCAGTTCGAGTTCATCCCCCTCCTCTACGACCTTGTTCAACAGAGACTCTTTCCTTTCCACTGTAGACTTCAAACCTGCAATAAACACATTTTTCTATCAAATATACTTTTCATAGAAACTAACGATAATTCTATCTATTCATGTTATTACTTACTTTGCTTTACAGATCTAAATCAGAGGTCCATAAATTCCTCGTCATCTCTTTGACGGCAATTGCCCTTTACCCTTATGATGTTGTCATTCCATGTTTGACCTGCTGAATTCAGATCGGAAAAATGAGGCCTAGTAACGCTCGTGCAAAAGTACGACCCCCCACTGGCCTTAAAATACTTCACCCCATAAAACTGCAAAATGTCCTCAGGGGTTATCCGCCTCACTTTGTTCTCCCTTTCCCAGATGTCATTCAGATGGTCACATATAGTTATGACCTCCCACATATTCCTGGGACATGCCCCAATTGCAATCATTACCCTCTTCGTCTAATTGGTGAGGGGGAGACACAACCCATACTCTAATTGAGATAGGTAACACAGAAAACCCTCTGAAAGGTCACTCCGGATATCTCCATCAAAATACTCTAATGAGATCGATTGTCCTATACCCCTATCTCATTTTTCTGCTTCCAAATCAGCCAAAAGGTAAAAATATTCCTCCTCCTCTGCTACTGTACAGCCCCTAAACTACCTATCGGCAAACTCTACACATTTACCCCACTTACCTCCTATAGCCCCCTTGGTTTTATAAAATTCTCTAAAAGCATCAGAACATAGAGGATAGGATACCAACTGACCAGAGAAACCTAGAAATTGTTCCAATCCTCCCTCCCCTTCGCTATCAGCCTCGTTCGTCCTACCAGAGGTCGAAACCTCATTAACAAATGACCTACCCATCTTAATCAGATTCTACAGGATTATTTTGACCTATACAGATGCCTCTCACGCTCGACCTTCCATCTATGTATACATATATATCTATATATTCAACATATATCTCTGATAAAAAGTTACGCATAACGCATACATTCACACTATAAAAATTCAAAGTATATTGCATACGTATCTCTGCTAACCTTCGGTATCCGAATGCGAATCGACTGAAGAGTCAAGCTTTCTCCTCACTACACTGTTGTATTCCTACCTACGAAATCATGAACCTTACACCCTCTTTAATCGTTTATCATCTTCAGAAAAATCTTGATCTATTCCCCTTATCTTTTGCCTTTCTCTCTGATTGCTCTCCAAGTCTTTTGTAGTAAAATGATTGTTTGGAGACGAAGAAAAACTATTTATGTTTTCTCTCTCATGCGGCTGGCATTTATTGCCCCTCCCACGAACCGTCCTCAATTCCAGAACTGAGGCATCATTTCCACTATCCATGTCAGACACCTTGCACCTTTTCGATGAAACCACCTTTCCATCATAGTAACTCTCCTCATTTATTAACCTGTTTTGTTGCCCTCTTTCCATATATTTTCTCAACATCCTTTCACTCATGATGGTTTGCACTGTGAGATGTCAGAGTTCTATATTATTTTCTGTACAAAACAAAACTAGAAGCTTTTGTACTCACATATTTCGATTTCATAGAACTTGTTTATCCCACTTATAGTGATTGACGTCATTTTCAAAGTCATACAAACATTCAAATTTATTTAAATTTCTTACTTAACAATTCCTAATCAAATCCCCCCTATTGATGATCTAATTGACTTACATTATTTTTGTTACATTCCTGCATTTAACTTATTCATAAGAGCATCTATACAGTATCCATCACGATCTTGAAAAATTTAGCAACATGCATCATTCACCAGTCCTCATATCTCCAAAATTGATCTCCACTTCAGCAATCAGACCCACCACCCTTTGTCGTTCTACCAGATCCCTCATAAATACACAAAAGAATTACTCATAGAAGTAACGAGCATACTCAAGTTCTTTACTCCTGATATCCAACCCTTTGAGCTGGCATACCCTCATCGATAACTCAACTCAGCATCATAGCCGAGAGAGCCAACAAATTTCTCCCGCACCTCGGCAATTTTTATGGCTAGTCGACCTTCAGCAGCGTGACGAATCCTCTGAGATCGAGTCTGTACCATCCCAACCTTCCCCTGAACTTTTGCAGGTCATCCTATCCACATTTGTAAGATTTCCCAATCACTTACTTCTTTCACACAGTTGTTACCTAGTATCGCGTAATAGAAACCTAATATATTGGACTCACTTATTATAACTTATCCCCTCCATAATACAATCGACCATATGCATAGAATCTCTATCGACCTTATGCATAGAATCTCTATCGGCTTTAGAACAGCTCGAATTAACATATTTCTACAATTCCTATTTCATTTCCTGTTGAAACAAAGATCTTTCATTCATCGTAGTTCGAAAGTTGTTTCAACACTTATCAAACAGTTATTGAACTAACACATTTCAGATCGAATCAAGAAAAGTTTTATACACAAAATTCGTGAGAATCAATTTTTGTTCATAATATTCATAGCATGATTTACAAAAAACAAGTTTTCACTCAGGAATATAACAGTATGTTATCCATCCAGCACCAAACTTCAAGTACTTTACAGGTAATAAGTTTTCCCTATTTATTCAAAGCTACAGGTCGACCTGGCACAACGAGGCATCAACTTGTCCAGTTCTTCTTACTTCAGTGATGTTTCACCCTGACACGAAGAAATTAGTGGAACCAACAAAAAGCCCTCCACACATGGCTCAGATGAAGCACAGTCAAACTCCAGGCAAGTATTATGTGAGCAGTAGACTCAGTACGCTCCCGTAAAATAAGATGGAAAGATTTTTCAGAGCACAAAATCACGATGGAAATGCCTCAGCAGAATCTTCCTACAAGTTACCCTCCTCTACTACAATCACCACCTCCTCTATAACCACCACCACCGCAGAATTGGTGGAGATGAAGCCGGCCCGACCTTAGAATCCTTAGCACCACATAAAATCAGTGCATTTACCCCGCAGACACACCTTTCCCTGCAAATGAAGCCCTAACCCTGTCTTCCGCAAGAGTGCGGAGACAGGCCCTACACTCCTCGCCCTTCAAGATGAAAACATGAAATCTCTACTTCCAGTAGAAATCTTCCTCTGCTTCAACCGCTTCCTCTCCCGATAAGCCTCGATACGTCAGAGGAACAGGCGCTGGGATCGTCATTTCCAGGGAATGATCACCAAAGTACTTCAACTTCAACCACTGCACTTTAGATGCAATTCTCTCTTCAAGGACCATACTCCACATTTTCACCATCTCATAGAGTGTCCCGCATGCAAGAATTTACCTAAATACGGAATAAAGGTACTCTTAATATAAACCTAACTTTATTGTGCAGGTACGTTTTCCCAAGCGTTGTCATTAATTACGGACATGACTATTTAAATCAAACCGTCACATACATCCGCACCATCATTTAATACCCATCACTTCCTAAAACCACGTAACTTCCACCCAGTCAAGCGCCATCATTGCTCCGTTTGAAGATTATCACTTTTTACATGTTCTTTCCCAACCAAAGCCACCCGTGACTTCGGTTACGAGGGGGCAATTGTAGGGCCTTATTCCTCGACCTCACTCATAATCGAGCTCATTCAGTTCAAATTACCTCCATCTCAGGTTCGCGTAATTTTAGCGCACAACATTCCAGCCAGACATTCTAACCAACCTCGGGAACTACATAAAAAACTACATCGAGCTAAAACTGGAAAATATGATTCAGTCAAAGACACTTGCCTTCCACGAACTTGTTAGTTATTCATTCAACCGCCACTAACCACACTATTCGGGAGACATCCTCCAACAGGACAAAGAGCTGTGGGAAAAGCCTATAAAAAGGATAAGTTCCAGAAGAGACAAGGACTAGAAAAATTACTTAAAGCTGTGGGAAAAGCCTATAAAAAGGCATTTTTATATTCAATAGATCACTTGTAATAAAGATATCCACTCAAAGATATAAATGGACTTTTACAAAAATCCTTCACACGAGGTCGTGGTTTTTTACCTATTCAGAGGTTTTCCATGCTAAAATACCTGTTTCAATTTCTTGTTTTTCATTATCGTATTGTTACAGGATCATTGGTCTGATAGCTAATTCCTAATCGTATCGGGCTACGGAATTTGGCCATTACAGTAATATCATTTTTCTAAGATAACACCAACGTATTCGCTTTAACCATGGCTTTAAAAATATGTGTTCTATGGAGAATAAAAATTCAAGTATAAGATTGCCTTTAGTTAATTAGCTCTTGACACGTGGTGTACTATTAAGTCCCAAACACACAACCTCATGTTTAGAGAATAATAGTTTTATTTCTTCAATGAAACACAAGGCGATAAAAAGTATGATCAACCTTTCTGGATTGATAACAAATGCAACAATTATATTTCTTTTGCAGTAACAGGAATTATAAGAAAATAATAATAATGAAGAACACGAGAGCTTTGCTCAAGCAAAAGAAAGAAATAAAGGAGGAGATAGGGAGGGAGGGGAGAGAGAGGAAAGGGAGGGATCATATTTAAGATTGGTGAGGGAGAGGGACGTCTTTGGAAGAGAATGATGAGGGAAAGAGAGTTGGAGAAAGAACATTGAATATTTCAAAACTCTATGGGGTCCCATAGATTTCAGATATCTTTTTTTAGCTTAACTTTTGGATTTTTTTTATTTTATTTTTTTTGAAAAATATTTAAAAAATATTTGCACGCCAAGCGCAAATCTTTTAATGGATATCTTGGATATTTAAAATATCCAATTCAAACAAACAGACCCTAAAATAGTTTGGAGAGAATTACTTATATGGTTTAAAATGAAAAAGTTTGGTCTCTCTTGTCTACCTCCATTAGTTGTAGACTCATTCGCCTACCCTTTTATCAAAGTGTGTTTCAGACATTTGGCTTCTGTTGCCTCTTGCTGTGTAGCTATTTAAGAAAGTCTGTTATACCATTTACTTGTTTATGAATAATAAATGTGTTTCTTTTTCCACATTTTTCTACAAAATTTTTCTCTCTCCCGTGACCATTGACTTCATTTGGGAACTTTTTTCTTCTCTTTACCTCCACTTTCATATGCAATCCAAACAGGGCCTTATTATATTCCTAGTGTCTGACTGTCGATATATTTACCAAATTATCATAACTGGAATACCAACTAATAGTAGGTAAACTTTAGATTGAAATTAAGATTTATTACTTGAAGTAAGAAAATTCTCAAAATCAACGATACAAATGTTTGATACCCAAAGAAACATATACACATTGTCATCCAAGTAAAACCAGGTTTTTTAAAATCTCAACTTAAATTGACAAGTATATTACCACCTTAAATAGATTAATATTTTTTTAATTACTTAATCTAAAAAGTATAATAACAAGTTAAAAGGATTAATGCTTTTTCAATTACATAAACTGACAAGTATATTACCAACTTAAACTCATGTTTGTAGCTAGAACTAATTTGAACATTGTGCTGAGTTTGAACCACTCACGTAAAATTAACTACGAGTTATCAAGACTCTAATTTATTAAATGGTGTGTCAAACATTTATATGTTAAACTCTAACTAACTTAAAAAATTGGCAGATAAATTAGTTTCCAGTAGAGATAAAAACCCATTTTAAATTCTCACTTAGCTTTTATGGAGAAGAATTAGGAACAACTCATTAAAAGATTTAATGAAACAAACAATACTATCAGATAACAACTACTGTAGCTGTTATCCAATTTTAAGTAGAACATTATATTAATTTAGATAAGGGGGTTATGATGCCAAATCAATTTGTGGAGGAACAAATACAATTTTTATCTGACATTTTTAACGAATGGGGTTTACCCACATTTTGGCATAAATTGGGACGATTGTGGAGGCGATAATGCCCTTAAGAGAAGGGAGTTTTGGAGAAAATGAGTTATGGGAGTTTAGAGAGAGAAAATAGAAAGAATATGCGGTAGGAGAGAGAAGAAAGGGAAAAATGGTTCACATCTATTTTATATTATTTAGGTCCAGAGAGAAGAGACAAAGAAAAGTGGGTCACCCCAAGGGTAAAACGAGCTAACGAGAAAAAATTATAACTGTACACTGCACAATATTAGGTAGACGTGAGAGCCCAGTCCAAGTTTATGGGTATCGTTCTATCTTCACTATGTTGTTTTACCAAACTTATTATGCTGCATTATCGTCCCTAGTCATTGCATCCTCCAGCATGTGGGCCCCACATAATTAAAGAGAAACTTAAAAATGGGAAGAAAGTATGGTTTTTGAATCACTAACCCCACTACGCCCCCTAAACCGGCCTAAAACCCAAAATAAAACGAGATAAAAACCCAACAAAAAATTGTGCCAACCAACCCAAACTAAATACCAAAATCATACGGACTTCATCCCAGTTGCAAAGCTCATTTTCTCCCCCAAAATTTCCCCACACTGACGTCACACTGCCTCATTGTAGACTCAATTCTTCACTTCGTTCTCCATTAAAGCGTTGTTGAGGTTAGTAATTTTGTTTCGCTCCTCTCTTCTCTAGTAATTTTGATGGAGTAAATAGCGAATTACTTTGTTTGTTTTTTAAATTTGATAAAAACTCTTTTCTTCTCTCTGTTAATGGTTGATTTCTTCATTATTGGATACTTAAGATGTACAATCCAGTTTACTTTTTGATTTACACTAACACTGAGGACAATTCATTAGGGTTAGGGTTAGTTTGTGGGGGAGAAGGAAATCCTTATGCAATAACGCCATGTCTTATAGCGTTGGACTAATGTATGGGGCAAATTCTTCAAAATGTTAATCAATAGGGATAAATGCTACTCTAGAAGCGTTGGAAAAAAAAAATTAAGAACTAGTTTGTAGTACCTGCAATTAGAATACTGGAACACTAGAACACTACTTCCCTTAACAATTAGTGTATGAAGGTACTAACTTTATAGCTTTGAGCAGTGGGATATTGATGTCTATATGCTTGACTGTCTCTACTAGCTCGTCATAATGTGGGTTTGCGATGCTTGGCTTCAGCCTCTTAGGATATGGGATTGGTCATGTGTACTCTTTAAGTGGAGTCTGGACAGATATTTTGTCAATATTTTGTTATGGCTCACCTTCGGTTGGTACATCTGTTTGTTGTTCATCGGTGGGTATTGTTAATGTGTTATTGGCAACCTTTCCACTTCTAAGAGTGGTTATGGCATGACATTGTTCAACTGGTTTGGTGTTCTTACTAGATCCTACTCCATATTTTCCTTTTGGATTTGCTTCAGGCGGACTAGGTAGTTTTCCTTGTTCACGACTTGCAAGATCCTTTGCGAATTATGAAATTGTAATGTCCATGTGGCCTATCCACTGAGTTAAAGTGTTAAGAGAAAGGTTTGTTTCATACATGAATGTGATGAGTGTCTGTTAAAGAATTCTAATCCCTTTAATATTAGCTTGATTCGGCTGATAATGTTACAACTGGTACTGTTGCTGTTGCAATTACTGATATTACTACTATGTCCTTTGGTATTTCTGTTGTTACATGTTTGTGTTACCAACGGGTTGTCCATAATGTGGTCCAGTTCTATATGACAAGTTAGGATATTATGGTATAAAGGATCGATAAGAATTGTTTGGATTCCTTTGGCTATATGCATGAACTTCCTTTTCTTGAATTTCTTGGTCAGGTTGGGTAGTGGGACAAGAGTCTGAGACGGGAGTAGCACTGTTGCAGTAAGTACATAACTCTTGTTAAGTTGGAGGCGGACATGGTTTGTGTAAAGCATCGCTCATTTTCTTGAGTAGTCATGTTTGTGAAAGGATAGTGACTAGGATAGCAGTGCTAGTGTTTAACTCAAAAATTCCACCTTTCTTAGGTTTACTCTTTCTCTGAGTAGGATAGTCCTATTCATATGAGTTTTTGCCCATGATTTTAAAGAGTTCTCATGCTTTAGTAGATGACTTACGCATTATGGAACCTTTAAAGTAACATTCACCATGCATTTGTTAATTTGGATAGCCCATTATAAAAGTTGTGTGCTTGATACCATAGATCTAGTCCATGATGTTGGTACTTAAGACTTTGATGACGCCAATTTTTAACTCAAATTGTTGCGCTCCATCTTGAAGAGCAGGCAAAATATTGCAAGAGGGGTTTGTCTAGGTATAGGACTAGAATATTTGACTATGGTTTTGGTTGCCGTTAGTCTAGCTTGCTCTAGCAATTATTACCGTCTATTCCAACCATGGCATTTTCTAGCTACCATGGAGTAAACTAAAGGTGGGTCTTCACAATTTGAACAAGGCAAGACCAACTTTTCATATACCAAAGAGACTAACTATGAGTTCTACCTAACATTATTGTAATACTAGGGTACTACTATTAATTAATTTTTGTAATTTATAAGATGGCACACTACTACTTTTATTATTAGTAATAATAATAAAGCACTAGTGTTAGAATAATCCTAAGGAAATAAATAAGATTATTTAAAATATAATTTATTAATTAATAACTAATATAATTAAAAAATATATCAAATTTTAGTCCTATGCTGGGGTACCACAATTCTATATCCCTTTTTATCACTCTCGTTAGATAAATATACCTTTGAAGAATGCAAGCAGAGAGATATCCGAAACAAAGATCGATATATTCAGCAACCTGAGAAAACTAAAATAATGCACTGATTAGATATTTCAACTAAGAAGGGTCAGGGGAACAAAATCCAAAAAATTGGAAGTCAGAGGAGCTAAGTGCCTAGCGGTCGCAATAGCCATAAGGCTAGTGACTAGTGATCGTTGTTTGGTAGGGCCCCTATCTTCTGATTTTTTTTTCAATTATTCCTAGGGCCTAATAGACCCTAATTGTAAGTCAATTGCACTGAATTTCCTATTCTAACAACGATTAATTTAGCCAATAAAAACTGACGATTAGATACATCCTACTTTAAACTTAATCTATAATTTCTAACTAACTTAGAAGTTACCGTTACCTTCCTGGAAATGATGTCACTTGATAGACTGTTGTTAGTCTAATTAAAATCCTACTAAAATAAGTAATAAAGTAAAGGGAAAGTAGAGTGTCATTCCATAGAGAGGTACGTAATTCTAGGGTAAACTAAAATCTAAGAGAAATGGGGTTTTGTCAGAATTCTATGCTAAACTAGGTATTAAAAATAAAATATTAAGGATAACTAGACCTTTGGATTTGGCCCTATATTAGCATATTACTTTTTAATTATTTGGTTTTTGGTCCTCTCCTCAAATTCTCTTTTTTGAATCGAATTTGAAGTGTTTTGAGTTCTTTTCTGATCTCTTCACGATGAACAAATTAAAATGCTCAACCTGTCAAAGTCTAAGCTCAAACTCGAGGTTGTTGACCTAGGGCTTATTCTACCTTTTCTGAAAACAAATAAAAATACCTAGGTATAAAGCATGTTACTAAGTGGAAAGAGAAATCAATCCCTTATTTAGAGCATTTATTTCTCTCTCTATATTAGAATTGCTTTTCACTTCACCCTAACATGCCAAGTTTAGAAGAGTTGAAGAACAACCCTAAAGAGTGATCAAATACTTCAAGATCAGACCTATTACATGCAAGAAAATTTTAACATACACCTATATGGTTTTCTTCTTAGATCTAGTCTGAAAGGATTAGCCCCGCAATATCTTAACAAAAAATATTATTGAAAGAAAATAAACTAATTATCATTAAAATTGAGCTTAAAGATTTGTGATACAAACTCAGTTCTCAAGCTCTCAAATACCTTGCAAAACTGAAAAGTAGGTTTGGATAGGAATAACTCATTATTAAATAGAGAAACCTTGATCCTGAAATGCTTAAACTACTCCAAGTCTTTTCCAACAGTGATGCTTGTGCGTTTTCTATAGATCCTTTCTTATTAGACATCATAGGGATCCATGCTAAAGAATCACCGTTTTTAATGCTTGGTGGCTGAGAGATTCCGAATGTCCAACGATTTCATGTACTATAGGATAATACGAAATTGACATGGCTCTCTTAGATTTAGGAGCGAGCGCCAACATCCCTCTGTACCACGTTTATCAATAGCTGGGACTTGGGGAACTAAAGAAAACAAAAATGACCATACAGATGGTGGGTCATTCACTCAGGTACCCAAGAGAGATATTAATAGACATTTTATACAGTTTGTGGGTTTTGGTTTTCAAGTTGATTTTGTTATTCTTGAGACTAAAAAAATGTTAGATCTAGGAAAGAATATACCAATTATCTTAGGGAGGCCATTCTCAGTTGTGAATTGCCAATTGGGCGTGCTAGCATTACCCTTAGGTGGCAAGAAAACAATACTAGGCATCTCCAACAACAAAAATACAAAGTCAACATCAGATAAGGCAGAAGACTGTAGTGTAATCGATGTTACAATGAACAAGTCATCCAAACCTAGGGAAAAATGCGACACTGAGGTCCACAATAAGATGTGAACAAGGAACATTATTGTGGATTGCTTCTCTAGAATAGCATTACATGAGCAAAATCAATTCCATTTTACTGTTGGCTCAACCCTGGTATGAAAAAAAAACTATCTTTTTACAGGCCAAATACTCGCCATTGGTCTCACGTTGCAATACAAGATTTCCTACAAAAAGTTAAAAACTTTGCATGGGATGAGTTATATGTTTACAAGATCGTTTTAGACCGTATTAGTTGCAGATGCATGCCTAATGAGGAAATTCCAGAGGCTTTATGGCATTGCCATTTTGAAACTTGTGGAGGAGGATTTTACGGTGATAAACAAGCAATTGCAAATATACTCTAGAGTAGGTTATTATGGCCCTCGTTATACAGAGATGCCCACCTTAACTATCTGAGTTGCTTAGCTTGTCATTGCAAATATAATTCCACTAGACCCTACAACTGCAGAAATTTTGGAAGTACTGAACGAAAAGTTTATAGGACCATTTCCCCAATCTCAAGGAAACCTGTTTGTATTAATTATTGTGGACTCTGAGTCAAAATGATCTCAGGCTATTGTATACCCCACACAATATGCCAACTATATAAAGAAGTTCTTAACGCAGTTATTTCAGCAATTCAATTCGCCTCATACTGTCATACTTTGCCAAGATAAAGATTATTCTGAGTTATAACAATTCTTGCAGCAGGCCTCTGTATACAAATAAAAGACTAGTACAATAGAGGAAATGTGCAAAGGGCAACAACAACTAGCGAAAGTCAAGTACATCCTAACTGAATGCATCCAAAAATACCCTAATGATTGAGCCCGCAACCTTGGGGAGCGAAGGTAGTGCGATGAAATATATTATGATATCAGGGATTTGGGGGCTCTGCCCCCAAAATTTGTTTTGGCCATTTAAGGGTGTTTATGCTTAAAAATTAATTAAATATAACATTATATTTGACTAACAACTTATCTGGATTCATTTCTCCTCTCGTAAAAAATATTTAAGCTTTTTGCGGAAATGATATGATCAACTTAAGGTGAAAAAAAATATTAAAATAAGATTCTTATTTAATGGCATCAAGAATTAAACCTCAAACTCTTAGATTAGGAGCTCTACCCTTTACCACTTGAGCTAACTTTCCTTAATGTCATTAGAAGAAAGAAAAATGTACATATATTTTATTATATATACCTATATAGGCATTTTTTAACAAAATTCTTGGGGGCAATCGCCCTTACGCGCCCCCCTCTAAATCCGTCCCAAGAACCTTAAGTACTATAGATTGCCTGTGTGATCCCTTGCATTCTAGCACCATGGTGTATAAAATTAAGGGCTTGGGTACACCCATAAACTTCGAGAAGATCAAGATAAAGGTAAATGTCAAGTATACCCCTCCACTTCTAAATTTAAATTCAAAAGCCAAGCATTTGAATTTCCTACTTAAATCATTGAAGGAATCTTAGGAACACGCCTATGTGATTTGGCTCACATGGGGACATGGGGTTAAGAGCTGGTCTCCCAGTACTCAACCTTAGGTTCCCTTATTCACAAAAATGTTATTCAAAATTCAAGAGGCCTTTAATATTTAAATGCATGGGGATTATTAACCAATTCTACCTTAATTTTAACTCCTCTCTCTTTTTCTATAAAATTCTACAAAGAGCTAGAGTACCAACAGAGCCAGGCCACCATCGATCGCTACTAGACCAGGGCTTCCCAGCAGCGATCACCAGCTACTAATAGTTTTGACCTCTTATCTTCTTTCTTATCCACCCTTGCACCCTGTCTCTCTCATCTCTAGTCAGAATAGGGAAAAAAAATTGTTGAAGAGCTCAGTAAGACAATGAATGTCGGTAACGCTCCATACTACCACACCAAAGTTATCCATCTCAAATAGAGGCCACTTTAATTCTTGGAGAGTGATAAGTATTGTTCGGAGCTTGTTTGATAGTTTTACAAGAACCTCTATAACCCTGACATAGAAAATTGCATGGTTATGCTTACATGGGGGGGGGGGGGGGGGTTGCCATTGCATTCTCACTCTCAAGACCCTCTTCGACCTCACCAGCATCGCGCTGAAACTCTCTATTTTCAGCAGTGAGGAGATCTTTACATGATGTGGTAATGCCATGATCTTAGATGTGCCATTTAGTGGAGAGCATGATTACAATGGGATCAAGGTAAGCTCCCTACACCGTAATTTATTCGTGGTGTACAAATGTTACGCGAAAAACATCCACCCTTCCCTTCACCAAACTAACGCTCCATTTTGTCTTTTGCCCTCAAGAGAGGGATTCTTCTTATAATATACTTCTAACTGTCATGAAGTTCATCATTGATGCAATCCTGAAGGCACGAGGTTAGAAGAAAAACTCCATGGTATTTCCAATCCTCGCCGTTACACAAGCATCTTCCGTGAACATCAAGGAGAAGAATGCATGGGTCACCTTGAGGTGGTGTACTCATGAACCATGGACACAAGCACGAGGGTTGGACCCTAACAAGCTAAACTACCCTATTTAAGAGAAGCGCGAGCGAACTCCAAGTCCTATCTTTCCAACCGAGGAAGAACTCATCCATATCTAATATCACGTCACTCATAACGCTATGGGGATCATGGCTAGGGGTTGTGCCACTCTGGGGAAAAACTTCTCAAAATGAGCCACAAATCCATTAAGAATACTGAGAAGCATCAAAATGACATGTTTGCCATCGCCGCTTGCACGGAGACGCTTCTTCGAAGCATGTCCCAACATAATGAGGCGGGACCTTCTCAAGCCCCCCATCTCAATGCCGCTGATCTACAAGCTCCCAAATTGATGATTGAGGCCATATTTTTCTTTTACACATTGGGATCAAGTCTAGTTTTCTTATGTTTGTTTTTAAATTTCAAGTCCACTAAAATGTCCAAGAAAACCCAAAGTGTCGTATATTTCTTTTTCGGTTAAATGCTTGACATGTACCTTTTTTATTCGATGGAAATGTTTTCAAGTCCTATCTAACATTTTTGTGCATTCAATTTGGATAATTTCATGTCTGAATTTGGGTATACATCATTTTCTCACTAAAATAGCAGTAAGCCCCAATGCTAGTAGCTTTTAACTATCAAATGATTATACAGACCATGGCATAAGGAATTGGCCAAAACTCGAAACTTCAAAGTTGTTGATAATTCAATTCTCTTTTTACATAAATAATCTTCACTTCAATATGATCAAAATTAAGTGAGATATTAATGTTTCTGCTCAGTTGTTGTGCATAAAAAATAAATACTATACAGCCATATGTGCTAAAATTTTGTGAGGTTGTTAGTCCAATATTTACGATAAACTCATATGTTCGCATTCAAGAGTTATTCAAGACCTTCTCAAATTGACCTAAAACATATTTTTTTCAATGCATGGGTTTTGAGATATGACCCCGTGCATTTTAGGGTTTCATTAGGTAAAAAATTTTGTTTCCTCACCTTGTCTCTCTACTAACATTTCAATGCTTGATCTTCTTATATAGTTAATTGCATATTAATTCCACCCCATGGCCCTTGAGGCTGTTATCATACCATAGAGGCATTCTACATCCCTATTCTTAAATAGGCGTTGTAGGTCTGTTTACGCCCAGTACGCTACATAGAGGGGATGGAGTTCATTGTTCCACACTAAATCTAGTTTCTATTATGGAGAGTTAGTTGACCGTTTCTATTAGAGCATGACTTTCACATACTGGTAACTGGTTATGACTCTTAACTGGGAAGGTCATGTACTGATTACAATAGATATAGCATTTCTACGGGCAGTCGTCAGAGTAGCTATAGTTCTAGATTTTGTCTATCAGAGATGTGTTTTAAGCATCGAGTACTATCTTAGAGACATTTCACTTTGTGAAGTGAAATCATGGGATGAGGGTACTATCTTAGATTTTGTCTATCAGAGACGTGTTTTGAGCAGTGAGTACTATCTTAGAGACATTTCACTTTGTGAAATGAAATCATGGGATGAAGATACGTTCCTAATTTTGTGTCCTCTCCAGCCAGTTAGCTATCCTATATTAGTTTAATGGTAATATCCTGGCTTTAGGTCGATCGACCAGGATTGGAGATAATGGTTTAAAATTTCTTTGAGTTCTACATTGAGATACCATTGGATATGACATCATGGATGACGTTGGTTGTACCATCTAGTTGACTGTTGGGGATGTTAAGTATATAGTAACCGATGGGATTTGTTGCCACGATTATTGAATACATCGATCCTTCGGCCGTAAGAGATTCTGTCAAGAATCTCTTAGAGCCTTTAGAGATATCCCAGGATTTAGCTAGATGTTGGAAGGATTATTGGAGGCCATTGGAAGGAGATCGGAGGCTAATGCAGTATTGACTGGATAACCATGTGCACATAGCACCAGAATAAGTTTTAAATGTAGAGTCTATGGGGGACCTCAATGAGGAGGAGCCAATGGAGGACCCTGAAGAGGAGAAAATAGTAGATTTTAACAGGAATATTCAGAGGTGTTTGATATATATATGTCACTTGGCATAGGCACCCAAAATCATAACTATAAGTACTTGACATACATTTTACCTTTCTATAGAGTTTGTCTTTATTTCAGCTATTTTATTTATGCATGAGATAGTGTCATACCTGTCCGGTACATAAAGAGAATATATATATATATATATATATATATATATATATATATATATATATATATATTATGTATTAGACAATACATATTCTGTAATTCAATTTCCTATTCATGGCATCTTATTGGAAACATACGGATAGTGTTTACTTTCACCCGTTCATTTCTACTTTACATTTCACTTATCTATCTATTCAACATTGAGGATAATGCTTAAAGTAACTTTGGGGGTGGGAAACTATTCTTAAGTTTTTATAGGAAGCTTGTACACTAAGTATAATTGGTAAAGTAGAGTTAATTAGTCTATGATTGCAAATAACTCTAAATAATCTTCTAGATTAAGTAGTTAGGAGAATAAAAGGAACCCTTAGAGTTTTGACTGCTTAATGGGATTATGAAATAATACGTCAAAATTAACGAATTTTAAACTTAACAAACTATAATGAATATTAATGATATTCTAAAAAATAGAGTAAATAATCTCTTGAAAGAAACCACAGTACTTCAAACCAGTAATAGTATTTATCCAAAGAAGTTATTAAACAATACCTAATAAATCCAGAGAAAGCAATAAATTTACTACCTAAAATAGTTGATTAGCAAATAACACTATGACAAAAAAAGGAAAAGAGTTATCAAAGAAGAAAAGTTATGAAAGTATAAAGTTAATAAATAATGGTGTGAACCTGTAGTCTAGGTTATTGAAGGGACACTAAGTTTTAACATCCAGAACCAACAGGTATGGACTGTCGACAAATTTGATACAGGGGAATCACTATAAAAAGGATAGCAAAGTATAAATGTTCCTAATCTAACTAAAAAAACAAGCAAATGAATTGAGAAAGTAAAATTCTCTTCTGCTAACAACTCGATAAGGAGGAAATTAAGCAGTTTAATAGTAATCTTCTACCAGACAGTACTAAAATTGTGAAAATATACATTAAAAAATATAGCCATTTTGGGGGCATCTAATTGGTAGTCATTGCAGTATAGTTTGTTTAAAATATCAGTTTTACCTAATTTTTTTGGTAAACCCTCTTATGTTGATAAATTAATTAAGATCCTTTTAGGGAACTATCTATGACATATCTAGGATTAACAAAAGTTGATGAGACAACAAAATTATTAGCTAGAAACACTGGAAATACTGAGTTGTACATTTTTGTGAGTAAAAATACTATAATCCCTCACGAGACAAAACTCGTCCATCAGGGACACATAGGGGCTTAACGGCTTATTACATATGCTAAATGTAATAGCAAGACCTTCAAAAGTGTCTTACATTTTCTTGTTTTATTTATTTTACTCAGGACGAGCTAAAAGACAAGTTTGGAGTTATTTGAAAAGCACATTTTTGTGTAGAATTTAAGCCAAAATATGTTTTTTGGCCATCCTAAAACACTTTTAGCCTAATTATTGCTTACCTGCCTCCATTTCAGGTTCTCTACTCTACTGGAGGTGATTTCGCAAGAAAAGCACCAAATTCAAGCCAAAATTACAATATTATCACTTTATAGATTTTTTCAGCATTTCACTGGATCTAGTTCAGTCAGAATTGGGTTAGTTAGAATCAATAAAATATAAATTCTTCACTGAGACAAGAATCTATTCGGTACGACCTAGATATAACTTCTATAGGGGAACAAAAGAAAAACATAAAAAGCCAAAAGACTCTGGCTACAACCAGCCAACGATTACCGCCAATTAAGAAACAATTTCTACCAATGTTGCTGGAGTGTACTTAGGGGCAGTTAGGATATTTTAGGATCAGAGTTTCTCTATTTAATGTTCTGTTCTACTTCTCCAAACCTACTTTTCATTTCAGGTTTATTTTGGAAGCTAAGAAATGAGTTTGCATCACTCTTAACTTATATCTTAATTCCACAATTTGTTTAGTCAATTTATATCTATTATTTAGTTTGGTTAAATCATACAAGGCTAATCCCCTCGGACTAGATCTGAGGAAAAAGCCCTATAGGTGAATGTTTGGATTTTCTTGTAGGTGATATGTCTGACCTAGAGGTCTTTGATCACTCTTTAGGGTTGTTCTTCAACTCTCCTAAACATACCAAATAAGGGGAAGCGGAGAATAATTCTAACCTGGTATGAAATTGATCTCCTAAATAAGGTATTAATTTTTCAATTTATTTAGTGACCACTATACCTATGGATTGTTCTTGTTTTTTTCAAAATAAAAGGGGCAAGTCCTAGGTCAGTAATCTAGAGTTTGAGCTTAGTTCCTAACAGATTGAGTTCTCTGATTTGCTCCTCACGAAGAGATCAAAAAAGAACTCTAAATCTTTCGAGTTTGATTCAAATGAGGGAATTCAGGGAGAAGACCAAAAGCCTAATTTACTATAATAGGGTCAAATCCGAATGTCTAGTTAACCTTAATATTCAAATTATAACACCTAATTTAACATAAATTTTTGACAAAACAAAACCGTATTTCCCCTAGATTTTAGTTCACCCATGAATAATGTACATTTCCATGGATTGACACCCTACTTGCCATTTGCTATATTAATTTATTAAGTCGAATTTTGATTAGACTAATGACAGTCTATCAACCACCAACTGACAATTTCATAGCAGTTGGAGGATTTTTAGTGACTTTGACTTTTAGTTGTCAACAGTAAAGTTTTATGCACTTGCAATTAATTTATTAAGCATGCCTTGGGCTTACAAACATCCCCATTCTTGGTCACATGTACGTAATGAGACTACAATCTAGTTTGACATAATTAATTGCCTATTTAATAATTTTACTTACAAACTCTACATTTTTTGTGTTTAGCTTGGCTAGCCGAGCGATAAAGTTCCCAAGTCTATTAGGCGTTGTAGGTCCCACTCTATTCTTTGAATTCTGAATGCGCAGGTCCATTTATGGTCCTAGAAGTGTAATCCCATGGGTCCTTACTAGTCCCGGTTCCCTCCAATCTTGGCCTAGAACATGGTTCTCCCAGTTTGTAAATTGTTTGCACACAACCCACCAGTCGGTATTAATATGATGCCCTATCTACTCAAAATCTACTGTGTATGGAATAGGCAAAATGGGCACTCCATGTATCAATGAAAATTGCCACAGAACCCTATCAGCGTGGTAGGATGCGAGTATATTGAAACAACGCATAAGACCGTTGTAAAAGGACACTGGATGTAATGGTCTTGCATCCTTATGAGCAGCATACAGATCCCAACAAATCTAAACTAATGAAGTCAAAATTACATTAATAGCATAAAGAATGTGACGAGGGTGATGAGGGAATCCTCACCCTCGCCTGAACCCGCATTAGTACCCCATCTTATAGCCTGAAGCCAAGGTTCCCGGTAATCCTTCTTTAGTACTAGAATGTGATAAATGACCGTGTAGTGCTCATACACCCATGTCTGCAATCGTCATAGAAATAGATCAATCATGACACTATATTTTTAACAAGTAATCAAGTGAAACTGTGATAATATAATTTATATTTACCTCTAGAAGGGTTAAAAACATGGTTATCTGGCAGCAGGACTTGCGGGGTAAGATCCCCATGTTATGGTATAGATATACAAGGATAGCCATACCCCATATTCAAGAAGAAGAAGTTCAAGCGTTCAAGACGTATAACCATGGAAATCCAAACAATTTTTATTGCTCCTTTGTACCATAACATCCCAACTTTTCTTATAGAAGTGAACCATATTGAGGAGGACCCATTGGTAATACAAACAAATAAAAACATCAATATCAAATGCCACAACTACAATATCAATAGCCGTAACATTAACTGTACCAGTCACAGCAATATCAACCATAACAAACTAACACTGAGAGTATTGGAAACCTAAGCAAATACTTAGCACATTCATACAATAAATGAATCTCTCCCTTAACATGCCAACTCAGTAGGTAGGCTAGATTGACAAGACTATTTCACAATTTGTAAAGGATTTTGCAAGTCATGAACAATAAAAGGTACCTAGTCAATCTGAAGCGAATCTGAAAGGATAATATGGAGTGGAGTCTAGCGAGAATGCCAAAGGTGCTGAACAATGCCATTCCATAACCACTCTTAGGAGTGGCAAGGTTGTCGACAATCAGGTGGCAATACTACCTGATGAACAACCAGTGGATACACCAACTGATGGTGAGCCAACACAACACACGGACGAAGCACCAATTGAGACTTTACCTCTAGATTACATTCTACCTACCCCATATCCTCAGAGGCTGCAACCAAAAGTTACGAACCCTCATTACAACGAGCTAGTAAAGGTATTCAAGCGCGTGCACATTAATATTCCACTGCCCAAGGATATAAAAGAAGTATCTTCATAAACAAAATTCTTAAAGGAAGCATGCGGGCGAAAAAAGAATCTCAATATCAACAAAAAGGTTATCACCACAAAAGCTTTGAGATCCCGAATATCCAGCAATCTCTTGCACCATAGCAGAACACCAAATTTACAATAAACTTCTAGATTTAGAAGCTAACATCAATGTTCTTCCATATCATATTTCTTAGCAACTTGGACTTAGGTATTTACAGCCAACAAAGATGACTTTAGAAATGGCATATCGCTCGCTTAGGTATCCATGGGTAATATTAATGGATATATTTATTCGAGCTGAGGGTCCATATTTTCTAGTTGACTTTGTATTCCTAGAAACCGAAAAAACATTAGATCCAGGAAAGAATATATTAGTCATATTGGGAAGACTATTCCTATCGACTGCACATTAGGCCTGTAAAAATAGCCTTTTATCCTTTGGCCCTGCAGAACCCCGCCCTTACAAATTAGGGTTTTAACCTTTTAAAGCCCTACATTAAACATCTAAGGGATGGGCTGACTCGTCCCTTGCAACTGGTAGGGTGGGGCTAGGGTCTAATGTTTGTATCCCTTAGCCCGGCCCTTAGCCCAACCCTTTTACATTAAATCTTGCCCTCATTGAAACCCGCCCACCATAAGCTTGCAACACTGTAGAGAAGTAAGGCATATGTCCCCCTCTCATGTTTTTAATTATTTATAATAAACTGATTAATGTTTTTGTCAAAAAATATTTGATAACATTATAAAATTTTAATATAATGTCTATTTTATGTACTTATTTTAATTTTTAATTAATAGACATTTAAGTCAGCCAAACGGGGACCAACACTAAGCCTAGCCCTTAGCCTGGCCCTGAGTCCTAACATTAGGGCTAATGGATGGGTAAGGGTTGATGTTATAGGCTACGATCTTAGGGCCAGGCCAGCCCTAAGTTCGTAAGGGCCTTATTTCTCTAGGGCTGGATTGACCTTAGCCCAGCCCATTTCATACCCCTACTGCACATGCAATGGTAAATTGTCAATCAGTCATGCTAACTTTATCCTTGGGCAGTATGAAAATGACACAGAACTTCTTTAACAATAGGAACACAACCTCTACTTCAGATAAGATAGAAAAATATAGTATCATCGATATCTCAATGAGCAAATCATTCAAACCTAAAGAAAAACATGACACTGAAATCCATGGGAAAAATCATTCAAAGAATTTCATTATAGATTAGAATGATGTTATATAAGCAGATCAATTCTACCCTAAAGGGGCCTTGTTTCGTAGAGGGAAAATTTGGCTCTTACACCTTGAAGATTACCCTCGACTAGAAGTGTTGGCAAATATATAAGACTATAAATAACTAGTTTATTGAACTAACATACTTGCATGGAGTCCATGAATAGGGTTCTCCACGACCTCTAGCGAGGATTTGAATGATGTATGGTATATATATTGAGTTAGGCGACAGATTGAGTAAGAAGAAGGGTACAGAGTATTCGAATGTAATCTTGACGACTTTTTGGGAGAGCTTTTCTAACCTCCTCATAGTTCCACATCCTTCCTATTTATAGAAGATAGAAAAAATATGAGTCACCATGGGAGGCCAGATTACATATATATCCTTTGGGGCAGTTGTTCTATACGTTGAGTAGGTTCTGACACTGTAGTTGCCTAGTGGCTTGATTTACTATTCTGTCTGGTGAGTTGGCTATCAGGTATGTATGCCTTTGACCATGTATTACTATGGTCGAAGTTTCTCTGGTGTTAAGTTCTGGTGTTGACCGTCTGTCTTCGGTTTCGACTATGGTAGCTAGCTTCGATGACGCCTTTGAATGTTTAATTAATCTCGGAAGGCTTTGTAGAGTTAGTTGCTAGTCTTGCTGGGCTTCGAGTCTCTGTGTAGGCTTCGACTTAGCCTTCGGGTATTTGGCTGGTGCTAGAAGGCTGCGAGTAGACTACTACATTCACCCCTTCTCAGCAGCGGCCTTGGAAATTATTGTAGATGGCACGTACTGAGAAAAAACTATTGGGCATGGGAAGTTGAAAAGTTGACTGGTATGAATGTGGGTATTTTTGAGGAGAGTAATTAAGGTAATTGTTGATTATGGAGATAATAAATGCCCTTTAATCAAGGTATAAATAGGGGCTGCTAGGGGGGGATTTCAAACATTGTTCATCTTCTTTCTTGAGTAAGCACGATCATGGAAACTTCTCCAAATACTCGTTACCAGAAGAAAATAGAGGAGAAGAATCGGCGTATTGAGGAGAAGGCGATGACTCTGAATTAGAAATTTTTTGCGGATTAAGGATTGGATGTGTTGCTGCCTGACCTAGTAGAGCTGGAGTCGGGGGAGGAAATCTATGGGAATCCGTATGTGCACTGGTGGAGAGTAATACAATTTTTGGGCCAACATGTGTGTAACTGATATTTTTTATTGAAGAGCATAGCAGAAGAATATATGGAGGCTGAAGATGCAGTTAAGGCTCAGGCGAGGCTCTGTAAGAATTGCCCCGTGTGTAAATAGGGGGGTCTTCGGTATTGTTGGTGGGTATGTAAAGGGGTTTGTTAGTTTTTGTTGTTGCTATTGATTCTCTTTCATCTTTTTGATGTTGATGTATGCCCGCATAATTGTTGAATGAAACAACGATGTGTTTGTTGAAGTATTGGTAATATAACAGTTATAGGTAATATAAACGATGATAATGTAGGCGCAGTTTAATGTATTGATCGAGTAATAGTGGTAATCAAATTTGATTCTTTCATAGAACGAAAAGTATTGACTGAAGGCTCGACAACTAATGTATGTGTACGATGGTTATAGTTGAATGAAGATGATGGTTTAAAAATGAATGCATGAGACGGCTTGAAAATATATGTGGCTAAAGGGTACGACTATGGTGGAATGTATAAGATGGCTCAAAAATGAATGTATGAGAGGCTTCGACTGCAAAAGCTGACAGCCAAAATGGCAGAGATGTCTGAGATGATACTATTCATGGGGCAGTATGCCACTGCAAGTCATCATTATGTTTCCTCGGGTATGGGAAAGAGGTGGAGGTGACGTGCGGGTTTGAGGTGACAACTTTGGGTAGAGTGTCAGAAGGTTTGTAAGAGCTAGAAACATCTTGTTTAGTATAAGCGTGTAACGCACAATGGAGGAGTGGTAATGATGGTGAGTGGGAGAAATCGAGGCAGTTTATTTTCCTTGGGCAGTATTTAAAGAGGTGAGAGAGAGAGAAAGTCACTATTCCTAAACAAACAAAGAGAGAAAGGGAGGAAGAAAGGAAGACAAATACCACTGTTGCGGTTGAAGTTACTCGAGAGGAGGAAAGGAAAACACTATTACTGCCGAGGAATCTGATTTAATCAAACAGGTATGCCTTCTGAGTGCTTGGTAAAGAAAGCTAATTTCTTTTTTCTGTTGCTTCTCCTTTTGTTTTTGTCTGTACGGCGGGGGTAAGTTTTTGCTGGGCCACCGGTAATGGCGTAACTGAGAAAGAGGGTCATAGATGTGGCTGGCAGTCCGGCAAAGTGATAAATTGTAAGGGAGGGGGGTAGTAATCGAATATTTGGTTGTAGGTCGGCTGATTAGTGAGGGTAGGTAATATTACAATATTGAAACGAACATTGATACTCGAATATATCAAGCTAATGTCGATCCTCTTCTTCTGTAGGGTATAATGTGTACCCATCAAGCTTTGAGGATGAGGCTGGTAGATGAGAATGAGGATAAGGTAAACAAACTGAGTATATTTGGCCGAGGGCGAGGGGAGGGGGTAGAGCAGTGATGTCGAAGTATTAGAAATTGCAACGGATGCCCCATTGGACGTAATAGTACCAGGTGTTGAAGCATCGAGTAGGAGCCGTCATAGGGCTCGAATAGTCGGAAAGAGCGACGAAGAAGAAAATGATAAAGGGAAAGAAAGAGAGGGAAGGGGGTAGGAAGGTATTGTCGAATCTTTGGGTGATGAGAGGGACGAAGGGGAAGGGGAAGAGATTGATAATAGTAAAAGTATGGATGAGGAGGGGACAACTGTGGGGCCGGTCTCGCCTTTGATAAAGGCGAGGCTAGATCTAATCATGGAAAAATATGGGTTGGCGAAGGTGGGTGTTATTCTGGTGCCATTAAGGGCCGAATATACATTTATGGATTCCCCCCTGGAGGGGATTATGGTTTTTAGAGGCTAAATTTGTTTAGGAATGCAACTACCTCTATAAAAACTGGTGAAGCAGGTGTTAAACTTCTGGGATGTAGCCCCATCTCAAGTGAATGACAACTTTTATGAAATGATGAGGGTGGTCGAAGGGATGAATGTGGAGTTGAAACGCGAAGTGAGGTTTTTGATCCAGTAGTTTGACATAGTATCTTTCTATTCGAAGGAAGCAAATAAGAAGGTAGGGACGTATCACATTCAGTGCCATTCAAACAAATCATGGTTATTTGACCTACATTCGACTGGGCATGGCTGGGATAAGGATATGGTGATGGTAAAGGGGGGTTATGAGAATGTATAGGAGGAGGAGGAATTTGGGCTGAAGAATAGGCTGTATAAAGCAAGTAAGTTAGTAGTCGAAGTGTATTGATTATATGGCTCGAATAAACTGTTGATCATTTCTTCATTGTTTTTGCAGAACCAACCAATAATGGATTGAAGAACTCGAGTACTTATATTAATGAGCTTATTAACCAGAGCGAAGAATAGGTGAATAAGGTATTTCAAAAGTTGGGTATTGTTAGATAAAGGTGAAAGAAGTCGGACACATTACTGAGAGACGTACTTGTTGCCGCTGAGTCATGGAGAAAGGGAAAAGAGGGAGGTACTTCAGCAAGGGCAGGTGAGATGGAAAGTGAAGATCTGAGTCGAAAGTCTTGCTTTGTACAAAGGCCTCGACGAGGAGGGCACAGAACAACACGGTCGAGCATGCCTGAGACTATTCTCGAAGTAATTTGGCAGACCAGAAGGGCAAAGTCATTGACAAAGTATCGACAGCACATCTAACGAAGACAACTGGGCAAAAGAGGACCCGTGAGAAGATGCTCGACGGGGATGAGCCATTCGAGGCTAGGCGATACAGGCTCGGACAAGAAGAGAATGTTTGAGTAACGGCCGAGTCGATGATAACTCTCTGCGGTAGATGAAGCAGAGATGCAAGTTGGCGAATTTCTGCACAAAGTAAGTGTTTTGGACATTTGAAGTTGAAATTATGCTTTGAGAACTTGTAATTAGTCGAGTATTAGTGCAGGTAAATACTTGGATGATATCTTTCAACAAAGCACAGAAGGTATTGAGTGAAAAGCTGAAGGAGTTTAGGAACATGTTAGGGCTCGCGCAGGGGAGCATTCTATCACTGGAGAGCCGGGTTGGTGTGCTAGAACGAGAGAAGTTGTAGAATTGAGTTAATGCCATGAGGGAAACCCAAGCTGTGATTGCCAATTATGACTAAAGGGTAGCGGTGTTGGAAGCGAAGTTGGCCAGCAAGGAGGAACAACTGCACAACAATTGTGTACGGTTCCAGGCGTAGTTCGACCAAGTGTAAGATGTGACCGCACCCCTGGAAAAAAAATTGGATAGGCAGGGATATGATCTAGAGACCTTCAAACCCTACCCTCCGGTAGATAAAGATGTTGAAGATGTTGCACGGACGGACGGGATAGAACTAGACCCTGCAAATAGAGGTGTTGGAGATGTGGTAGTTAAGCCCGCGGTTGATGGGGATGGTCCTATTGTTGGTAATACTGTAGGGGATGTTGTAGTCGAAGGTGGTGCTGATGTTGCTAGAATGAACCCCGCTGTCAAGGGCGGTGGTGGTGCTGCTGTAGAAGAAAACTTTGGTGGTGAAAGAGAAGCTTCTGTGTGAGCAGGTTGTTGTGAGGAAGAACTTTGATTGGCTTCTATTTTGTAATGAACACTCTATCTTTTTTTCTTTGGTTTATTCGATAGAAAAGGTTAAACAATGTGTAATGTAATTGAATTTAACTTGCTGGTATGTATTTGACTTGATTTTTTGTCAGATCTGTATGTTGATATCTTTGTATGAAAATTGAAGTATAGAATGTACCGAACGTCGAAGGTCATCCCCAGGGTTTGAGCCTAGACGAAACATTATATGGTCGGCCGCAATGCATCACCGAGTGTCTGGTCTGTCGAAAATTCATGTCACTCGGGTTTGCTCGAATTGGAACCTTAAAAAACTTTGAGGTTGCCCCCAAGTATCAGTCGGGTCGAAGGTTGACATGATACTTAGGTTTGACCAACTCAAGAAGTTTACTGGACTTCGAAGGTCACCCCTTGGGTATTTATTTCCGCGGATTTGAGCCTAAACAAAGCATTATGTGGTAGGTTTTAATACATCCCCGAGTGTCCTGTCTGTTGACCATTTATGCCACTCGGGTTTGCTCAAATTGGAACCTTGAAAAACTTTGAGGTCGCCTCCAAGTATCAGTGGTGTCGAACGGTTGACATGATACTTAAGTTTGATCAACTCAAGAAATTCACTAAATTTAGAAGTCACCCCCTGGTATTTCTATCCACGGGTTTGGGCCTAAACAAAGTATTATGTGGTCAGCCCCAATACATCCTCGAGTATCCGGTCTATCGACCATTCATGCCACTCGGGTTTGCTCGATTCGGAACCTTGAAAAACATCTAGGTCGCCCCTAAGTATTAGTCGAGTCGAAGGGTTGACATTATATTGGGTTTGACCAACTCAAGAAGTTTACTAGACTTTGAAGGTCGCCTCCAGATATTTTTATCCGCAGGTTTGAGCCAAAACTAAGTATTATGTGGTCAGCCCCAATGCATCCCTGACTGTCCAGTCTGTTAACCATTCATGCCACTCGGGTTTGCTTGAATTGGAACCTTGAAAAACTTTGAGGTCGCCCCTAAGTATCAGTCGGGTCGAAGGGTTGACATGATACTTTGGTTTGACCAACTCAAGAAGTTCACTGGAGGTATAAGATGAAGCTTCAGGGGAGGAAAATATGTTTATTGATTACATACAGTGGTTATATTAGCTGTGAGGCTCGGTGGTCTTAGCCTGTTGTAGGACACAAGTTGCATCGTGTTCCAAGTGATAGGTAGGGACTCCTCAGCTTCTGTCATTAAGTAATAAGAACCTTTGTCGATTTTGTCGTACACGACATAAGGTCCTTTCCTGAATTTGGCTAACTCTTCGATATTGCGAGGTTTTGAAGAGGGTGTAACTCGTCGAAGTTCCAAATCTCCAATATCGAAGCTCCTAGGTCGAGCCCTCTTGTTGTTTAACTTCTGGAGAGTGAGATGATAATGGTCGAGGTTAGTTATCGATCGGTCTCAGGTTTTATCGATCCATAACATATTACAGCCAAGTTCAAACTCGTTATCTTCATCGGGGAGGCTAGGGTCGCGCGTTGGCACTTCGAACTGCATAGATAGTACAGCTTCGGTACCATAAACCAGGAGGAAAGGGGTGCAGCCTGTCACCTTTCTTGGTGTGGTACGATAGGCTCCGAGTACATGTTATAATTCTTGAACCCATCGGCCTTTCTTCTTGTCGACGCATTTATTAAGACCATCGACTATGGTTTTATTGATTGCTTTGACTGACCATTACCCTGTGGGTAATAAGGGGTAGAGGGGGAAATGATAATGTAATACTTTTTGATGAAATTGCAGACTTTGCTCCCTACAAACTATGGATCGTTGTCGCATCAAATCAAGTGGGGGTCACCGAAACGTGTGATAATATTTTTCCATAAGAACTTGATGACTTCTTCTTCTCTGGGTTGACATAGAGGCACAACTTCGACCCATTTTGTAAAATAATCTTTAGCCACTAGAACGTGTTTTCTGCTGCCCGAAGCTTTGGAGAAAGGGACCACTATATCAATGGCCTACCACTTGAATAACCAAGTAACTTGGCTATAATGAAGGTCTTGTGACGGGCTTCAAATGTCGTGGGTGTGACGCTGGCATTTATCAAAGTGCTTCGCATACTCTTCAGCTTGTTTCTTCATATTGGGCCAAAATAAACCTTGGGTAACGGCTCGAAGAGCCATAGATTGACCAGGAGTGTGAGCATCGCAGTTGCCTTCATAGAGTTTTGTAAGTATGGTAGTGGACTCGTATTGGGAGATGCAACTAAGGTGTACGCCGTTTGAGGATTTACAGTGTAGACCACCTTTGAGAATGGTGTATTGTTGGCAGTTTTCTAATAACGACCGTTTGACCTTGGGATCCTCCTGGAGGGTAGAACTATTGAAATATACAAGGAAGGGTATGCGCGAGTCCACGATCGACACTCTCCCCCCAGTATTGATAGTATTGACTTCCATCTGGTTGATACTTGGGGATTCGAGTACTTCGATATGGAGTGTTTGAGATTCAGACTAGCCTAACATGGCTGCTATGGAGCTGAGGGAATCGGCATATCATTTTTTTCCTTGAGGGTAATGTGTAATGGAAGATTTTTCTGGAAAATGATCCATGCGCAGGCGGACGAGTCTGGCATATTCAACCATGTGACCATTTGCTTGATTTTTGTCAGTGTATTATCCCTGAACAAGATGGGAGTCAGTAAATATTGCAAGTTTGGGAATACCAAGTTCGAGAGCGAGATCGAGACCATGTATCAAAACTTCATATTCGGCCTCATTGTTGAAACATTCAAAATTTAACTTGACAACCTTTTCGATTTAGTCATTGGAAGGAGTAGCCAGGATAATACCTATCCCATAACCATTAAGTTTGGCAGATCCATATGTTAAAGGACGTAAGCCCGTGTTAAGGTTTCAAGGGTCGCTGTGTTCGGGCTGGTCTTTGAGTAAATCGTCATTGTGTTCTTCCCAGTCGATATCTTGGACCAAAAAATTAGAGACTGCCTTGCCCATTTGAGATATCTATTTTTCGAAAGTGATGTCGTGTTCACTGAGATAGACGGACCATTTCTTTACCCTTCTAGATTTATCTTTCTTGTTGTGGATTTCTCGAAGAGGGTAGCTGATAATAACACGGATGGGGTGAGCTTGGAAGTAAGTTTTGAGCTTTCGAGCAGTGTAAGCAAGTGTAAGGTGCAGTCGTCGAGATTGGTATATCATGTTTCAGTAGGCGTCAGAGTTTTGTTAATAAAGTATTCAGGTTTCTCGATACTGGTTTTGACTCAAATAAAGACCGAGCTAACATAAGTATCGGTGACTGTAAGATATAAGAAGAACATTTCTCCTTCGATGGAGGTGCTTATGATAGGTGGCCGAACAAGGTAGGTTTTAATTTCGAGGAAGGCCTGCTCGTATTCGGGTGTCCAATTAACTTCGGAGTTGCTCTTTTTGGCCTTATGGACGCCTTGGTCGCATAAGAGGGAGAAGAGCCAAACACAACGGTCAGAGGATTTTAAAATAAAATGGTTTAGGGTGGCTATTTTGCCAGCAACCTTTTGAACATCCTTCTTAGTTCGTGAGGAAGACATATTGATGAGGGTGCGAATATGAGTGAGGTCGATCTCGATACCTCATTTGCTGATGAGGTGACCCAAGAATTTTCCTGAGGATACGCCGAATTGGCACTTATCGAAATTTAGTTTCATATTATATGTTAGAAGTACCGAAAAGACGTCAGTCAAATCTTGTATATGGGTATGTTTCTGGAGGCTCTTACATAACATGTCATCGATATAAACTTCGTCCAACTTGCCAAGCAAAGGTTTGAACTTGGTGGTAACAAGGCATTGGTAAGTGGCACCCGTGTTTTTTAGGCCGAAGGGCATCACGCTAAAATAGTAGAGTCCTTGTTCTGTGATAAATGAATTTTTAAGTTGATCTTTGGGGAGAAGGGGTACCTGGTTGTAACCTGAAGCCACGTCCATCATAGAGAGGCGTTCGTAACCAGCTGTTGCATCTAGGAGCACTGAAATAATTGAAAGAGGAAAACTATCCTTCAGTGTGTATTTATTAAGGTCAGTAAAGTCGACACAGATTCGGATCTTCCCATTCTTCTTGGGGACAACAACAATTTTCAAGATCTAGTCGGCGTACTTGACTTCTCTAATAAAACCAGTGGCGAGGAGTTTGTCAACCTCGAGGTTTACTGCTTCTCCAAGCCTTGGGGTTAAAGTATGTTTCTTCTGTTTTTCCATCGTAGATTTAGGGAAGAGGTCATGTCGATGGTATGCCAGTATGGGATCCACGCCAGACTTCTCATGGAAGGTCCAGGCAAAGATATTTTTCTTAGCTAGAAGAAACTTTGTGAGTTTGTGGCGTTCAGCCTCGTCCAAGAAACTGCCAATGAATGTACCTCGATCAGGTCCATCGAGTTCGATGTAAATAGTAGGTTCGATAGGTGTAGTAGAAGGGGTCGAAGTACAAATGGGGAGAGAGAGATGCATTGATTGCTATGGTTTTACTAGTTTCCTGGTAAGGTCAATCTCGGGGTACTCGTATGTGCGGGCGAGGTATTGGGAGCCTTTCAGGTTCCATGTGCCACAATGGGTGGTAAAACACAAGGTCTGATGATAGGTAGAAGGTATGGCTTTTATGGCATGAAGCTAATCACTCCCTAGAATGCCCAGATATTTAGATTTCTTGTCGATGGCATGAAAACAAGTTTGGAGGGTAACTGGACCGGTGGTGACTAGGAGGCTAAGGCGACCAACGGCGACCTCGATAGCGCCGTTAAAGCCCTTGAGATTGACGATACCTGGTGTAATAAGGTCTGTTTCCTACATGGCACAGACGGTCTGGAGGAAGAGCACGTCTGCTGCACTACCCGTATCGATAAGCATCGTGTGTAAGACGAGATGCTCGACCTTGATCATGATGACCAAATGATTAGAATGGGGGAAACGGACGTGCAAGGTGTCACAATCCATGAAGGATATACCTTTAGGTTGTGGGCGTTGGCTAGATTCGAGTAAAAGGATGGGTAATTTCTCCTGATAAGTAAGCTTATAGCATTCTTTGACTCGTTTGCATTTACTTCAAGTATGACCATTGTCGATATTATTAATTTCGATGAGGTGGAGTTGGAAAATATGTACCTCAGCTGGATCAGTATTTGGAGCGGGTTGGAGCTTAAGATACGACCCGTCGAGATAGCTGAGGAGATTGGCAACATATTGATGTAGACGACCTGCTTTAAAAATCATTTCCAGCGATCGTTGCAGAGCATAGGATTTATTTGTGGGGTAATAGTTGCATTTATGATATTGGCAGTAGGGCTCATCCTCGCAGATAAGGTCGGCCTGGATGTGTGTGAGATGGGTACTAATGGGAGCCGTGAGTTTTGGAAGGATAGGCATGGGCCATTTTTTACGAGGCTTGGAGGACTAAGCATCAAAGTTAGGGCATTTGCGGCTATCGTTTTCCTGCGAGATGGGAGCGGCCATGGGTATATTCTATGGTCGAGGCTTGCTGTAGGTGGTGGTCGAGGCTTGTCCCTAAAGATTAGAATCGCTAAGACGTTCGAGGTCGATGTACCCGTTGACTTTGAATAGCATCTCCTCGAGTATTCGTGGCTTCTAAAGAACGATGTACTCCTTGACACGACTGTGGTCTGGAAGGGCGTTGGAGTACTCGAGAACAACGTTCACGCAGTTGAGGCTTTCAACTTTGTGCGATTCACCGAGGAAATACTTGGTGAAAGTTTTAAGTATTTTATTAGGTGATTTGCAGAAGTTGAAGAGAGCATCGCCTCGAACCTCACAGTTTTTATTAAAGGCAAATTGGGAGATGTAAAGGTTTCACAGTTGTTTGAAACTTTAGATGGAGCCATTAGGGAGGCTGTGGTACCATTTGAGTAGGCTGTCTGTGAGAATGGTGGGAAACATGCGACACAAGATGTGGTCCACTATGGAATACAGACTTAAAGCATTTTGGAATTTGAGGACATGAGATTGAGGGTTGGTATTGCGGTAGTGTAGATTTTTGGGATATTGAAAGTTAGAGGTACCTCGACAACGAAGAACTTCGGGCAAGTGGGGTTATTTAAACGGCTCTAGGAGTTCGGGATGGGGATCGCACTGATGCGAATGGTGGCGTGAATTTTTTGGACGAGTTAATGTTATGTAAAGTAAACAGGACAAGGGGGAGAACACTGGGGTTAAGGGAGATAAGGTCATGGGTTTGGGGTATGTTCAGCACTGCATTCGCCGAGGCGTTCCTTAGTAGGATGTTGTATGGGGTGTTAAGAATTTCGAAGGCTAGAGTCAGAGGAATCTTCCGGGGGGATACCAAGATGGACCGAGCCGGTGGGTATGGCAGTGGGGGCACCCTCGGCACCGAAATGGATCGGGGGGACTTTAATTTTGGGATGGGGCCCAAGACGGGCACGGGTTGAGACTCGTAAGGGGCGGGTACTCGAGACTGCAGAGGAGCATCTTGGGTTGGAACCTGTTGAAGCTCACTAACGGTGTGGCACAGTTCGTCCTGAGCATGATGTTGTCGGTCGTTATTGTTTATACAGCACTACTGTTCAGCCTCATGTTCTTGGCATCTGTCTTCGCGTTCAATATGCAACTGGCTGGCATGACGCTCCTCGGCTTGGGAAAATTGCTGGCTGATGAAGGCGAGTTGGGCGGCGATTCCATCGGCAGAGTTTTTGACGAAGGCAGAGGTTGAGCGAAGGGTGGGGGCCATTGAGTATGGCGATAAGGGGAAATAATGAGAAAGGAGGGATTAGGCAGGGTGGGTGTAGCACAGATGGCGTTAAATATAGGGGTCCTGATTCGTAGAAGGGAAACTTGGCTTTTACACCTTGAAGATTACCCCCGGCTAGAAGTGTTGGTAAATATATAAGACTATAAACAACTAGTTTATTATACTAACATACTTGCGTGGAGTCCATGAATAGGGTTCTCCACGACCTCTAATGAGGATTTGAATTATGTATGTTATATATATTGAGTTAGACGATAGATTGAGTAAGAAGAAGGGTATTGGGTATTCGAAGGTAATCTTGAAGGCTTTTTGGGAGAGCTTTTCTAACCTCCTCATAGTGCCACCTCTTTCCTATTTATAGGAGATAGAAAAGGGGTGAGTCACCATGGGAGGTCAGATTACATGTATATCCTTTGGGACAGTTGTTCTATACATTGAGTCGGTTCTGGCATTATAGTTATCTGGTGGCTCATTTTACAGTTCTCTCTGATGAGCTGGCTATCAGGTATGTCTACCTTCGACCATGTATTACTATGGACAAAGTTTATATCTGGTGCTGAGTTCTGGTGCTGACCGTCTGTCTTCGGTTTCAGCTATGGTAGTTAGTTTTGATAACGTCATCGAGTGTTCGATTGATCTCAGAAGGCTTCGTGGAGTTTGTTGCTAATCTTGCCAGACTTCGTGTTTCTATGTAGGCTTCGATGTAACCTTCGGGTATTCGGCTGCAGCTAGAAGGTTGCGATTAGGCTACTACATACCCCAGTGCAGGTGTGGCCATGGTACAAAGATATAACGACATATCTTTTAACAGGTAGATTACCTCGCCATTGGTCTCCAACAGTAATGCAAGATTTTATATATGAGATTAAGAACATTGCATGGGATGAGTGATATCTTTATAAGATAGGTTCACACCATATTATTCCATGATGCATACCCAACGAGGAAATACGATGGCATTATCACATTATTACTTTGAAGCTTGTGGTAGGTTTCACGGCAATAAACAAATAGTTGCAAAGATGATCCAGAGGGGGTTATTCTGGCCCTCATTATTCAGAGTTGTCTACTTATACTATCTGAGCTATCAAATGTGCCATTTTTTAGGAATAAACGCAACAAGGCGAATGACTCCATTAGACCCTATACTTGCAGAAATCTTCTAAGTATGAAACATAGTATTTATATGACCATTTCCCTACTACGTCTTCCTCCACTTCCTATTTTTCCTGTAAGAGGGGGATTCTTCCTACAACATCCACCAGACCGTTATAGAGTCTATCATCAAGGCAATACAAAAGGCAAGAGCTCCGAAAAACAATCCCATGGTCTTTCCTATTCTCATTATAAAGTTTATCGCCACCATCAACCCTCTCGCCGACACTCAAGCAGTATCAATAAACATTATGGAAGACGATTAGACTCTCACGAGCCATGGATGCGAGCATTAGGGTTAGCCTCTAACGAACCGGCCCACCCCATTCAAGAAGAGCACGATCGCATTCCGAGCCTCGTCATCCCTACCGTAGACGATCTCATTCACATTCAAGACCCCACTACTCGTAACACTATAGGGATCATAGCAAGAAGATGCGCCACTCTTAGGAAGCTTCTCAAGATGAATAACAAGATGATCAAGACTATCGAGAAGTGCCAAAAAGGTACCTTCGACATCGTCTCTCGCATGGAGATGCTTCTCCAAAGTATGTCCCAACGCAATGAGGCGGGACCTTCTCGACTCCCTCCATCTGGCCCTCGCTGCACCACAAGCTCACAAAGTGTGGATTAAAGGCAATGATCTTGTTTTCTACTTTCTATGATTGAGTCTAATTTATTTTTCCTTTCTAATAAAATGTCTAGAGAAACAAACCAAAGTGTCGTGTATTTTATTTCTGTCAAATGCATGTCATGTACCCCTTTTAATTAAATGAATGAATTTTCAGGTCCTATCTTAACAATATGTTACATTTAAATCAGGGTATTCAAAGTCTAAATATTGGTAAAATCATTTTCTCACTCAAACATCGATAAACCCTTAAACAGGGAGAGGATTCAAATCCACACCCTCTAAAAATATACCAGTTTTAGGGTTTACCAGTGTTTGCGTTAGAAAGTGCTTTTTTTACCCATTTTTATACTTTTGAAATAGCTCGATTTGAAAGTAACATATCGTAATTATAAGAATCAAAAATTCATTTATTGACTTAAAAATAAGTACATGATACGTATTTAACGGAAAATAACTACACGCCACTTTGGTTTTTTGTTGAACATTTTATCGGAATTGAAATAAACACATTAGACTCGATCCTAGAAAGGGGAAAAAAGATAAAAGGATCTATTCCACACTTCATGAGCTTTTGGAGTGGCGATGGCAAAACGGAGGTGGTTTAGAAGTTCCGGCCTTGTTACGTTGGGACATATTTCGGTTAAGCGTCTCCTTGCGAGATACAATGGCGAAGGTGTCTTTTTGTCTCTTCTCATTGGTGTTGATGATGTGGTTCATCTTGAGAAGCTTCCCAGGAATAGCGCAACCTCGAGCCATGACCCCCATAGTGTTACGAGTAGTGGGGATTGGATATGGATGAGATCATCTTCAGTAAGGAAGATGGGGCTCGGAGTGCACTCGCATTCTTATTGAATAGGGCGGGCTGGATCATCAAGATCCAACCTTCATGCTCGCATCTATGGCTCTTGAACTCACTTTCCCAAGGAAACCCATGCATTCTTTTCCTTGATGTTCACCGATGACGCTTGAATGACGGTGAAAGGGTCGATGGTGGCGATGAACTTTGTAATGAGAATAGGAAAGATCATTGGATCGCTTTTTGGAGCTTTTGCATTTGGTATCACCTTGATGATCAACTTCATCATAATCTGGAGGATGTAATAGAAAGTTTATACCTCTTGTATGCAAAATTGGAAGTGGAGGAAGACATGGTAAGCGTCGGTTTGGTAGAGAGAAAGATGGACGCTGACGGAGTATCATTTGTACACCGTTAATATATTTTGGTGTAGAGAATTCACCTTGATCCCATTGTTATTGATATTCCCGCTATAAGGCATGCCCAAAGATGTGACGTAACTTCCATATGTGAAGTGCTCTTCGTTGTTAAAACTTGGGTGTTTTGCCGCGATGGTATTGAGGTCGGATAGAGTTTGAGAGAAATGACGTAGTGGTGATCACCCCATCTAAGCACCACCATGCAACTACCCATGTTGGGATTAGATAGGTTCATGTTAGACCTACGAACAAGTTCCAAACAATACTTGCCCCTTTCTGCCTGGTATAGTGACCTTCATTTGCGTCGGATAATTTCGGCATGGTAAAACGGTACATTTTCCATCATTATTTTTTTACAGAACTCCTCCACGGTGAATTCTTTACCCATTCTTACCTGAGATGAAGTTAAAGGGGTATAAGAAAGCTTTGAGGAAGAAGATGGGATACCAACAATGTCTGTGGCCGACGGTCACCACTAATAAGCTGAGGACTCGCGGCGATTACTGGTGACTGGCTTTGTCGGTACTCTAGCTTTTGGTAGAGTACTTGAGAGAGAGAGAGAGAGAGAAAGAGAAAGAGATGATAGAGCTGAGGTAGTATGGGTGTGTATCCCTCTTGAACTTATTGAAAATGCCTCTTAAATTTTAAATTTTGAATGAGAGAGTAGCATTTCTATAAATAGGGGAACCATGGGTTGAGTAGTGGGAGATCAACTCTTAACACCATGTCCCCATATGAACAAAAATCATATGGGTGCATTCTTAAGATTCTTCCCATGATTTAAGTTGGAAATTCAAATAAAAGTGGAGGGGTATACTTGAAAATTAATTACCTATATTTTGATCTTCTAGAAGCATTATAAGTGCACTCATGCCCTAAATATTGTACACCATGGCACTAGACCATAGTGTATGCCTTAATAACATCCTCAGCTTATAGAAAAATTAGCCCTAATATCAAAATTAGTAAACTAATAAAATCTAAAAATACTAGGGATCACAAAGGCAATCCCTAGTACTTGGGTTGCCTCCCAATAAGCGTTAAGTTTAATGTCTTTAGCCAGATGTGACTACCACTAAACTAAAGTTTGGCAATATCGCGAATTTCATTCTCAGGACTCACTCCAAAAGATTGGGATAGGGGGTCGTTAAGATATAACACTCTGTGCTGCCATAAGAAATAATCAATGCTGCATAACAAATTTTTAGGTTTCTTATGGATGCTCTTACTCCGGATACACCTTGGCCAGTTCTTGTTGTTCCTCGCACATGTCCTCATTTAAGGTAGTCATTTCTTAGTAAATGGAGGCCTGTAGTAAGAAGTGCTGCAACTCAGGACAATGTTCATCTTGGCGAGTATGACAATATTAGGTGGACCAAATTTTTGAAATAACTGCGTCAAGAACTTTTGTATATTGTTTGCATATTGTGAAGAACATGCAACTTCCTGAGACCATTTTGACTTAGAGTCCAAAGTAATTAAGAGGAACGAGTTTCCCTGTGATAGGGGAAATGGTCCTGTAAATCCTATGTTCCATACCTCAAAAATTTATACCGATATAATTTCCAATGGAGTTATCCACTTTGTTGTGCTTGTTCCTAGTGCATGGCATACTTGACAGCTCAAATAGTATAAGTGATCATCTTTGAATAATGAGGACCAGAATAACCCGCTCAGGAGTATCTTTACAACTATTCATTTATCGCCACCCTTCAAAGTGACAACACGATAGAGCCCCTGGTATTTCCTCGTTGGTTATAAATTTGCAAATAATATGGCCTAAACCCATCTTGCAAAGATATGGCCCATCCCACGCAAAGTTCTTAACCTCTTGTCGGAAATCCTAAAGCACTATTGGGATCCAATGGTAAGGTAATTTACCTGTTAAAAGATATGTCTTTATTTTTTCATACCATGGTCGCACCAGCGATGGGGTAGAGCTGATCTGCTCATGCAATGACATTCAAGAGAGGTGATCTACAATGACATTCAAGAAAGGTGATCTGCAATGATATTCTTTGAATGTTTTTTTCGATGGATCTATGTGTCGTGCTCTTCCGAAGGTTTGGAAGATTTGCTCATTTAGATATTGACTAGATTGCAGTCTTCTGCCACGTCTAAATTTGAGGCTGCGTTCTTATTATTGAAGTCGTTCAACATTATTTTCATATTGCCTAAGGATAAGGAAATATGACTAATATATCCATTCCTGGATCTAACGTCTTTTCAATTTTGAGGATTAGGAAGTCAACTGGGAAATTCAAAGCCTCAACTCGTATAAATACATCTATTAATATCCCCCTTGGATACCTAAGCGAACGATCTGCCATCAGTAAAGTCATCTTTGTTGGCTTTAGATCCCCAAGTCCCAGTTACTGATAAACATGATATGAAAGGACATTGACGCTCACTCCTAAATCTAGAAATGCCTTGTCAATTTTGTGCTTACCTATGGTCCAAGAGATTGTTGGATATCTTAGATTTTTAAGCTTTGGTGGTGTCACTATCTCTGTGCGGAAAACTTTCTTGTTGATATTGAGATTCCTTTTTTGCGTACATGCCTCCTTTAAGAATTTAGCGCATGAAGGAACCTAATTTATAGCCTCGAGCAGTAGAATATTGATGTGTACGTGTTTGAATGTCTTTACTAGCTCACCGTAATGTGGGTTTGAGACTCTTGGTGGTAGCCTCTGAGGACATGGGATAGGTGGAATGTACTATATAGGTAGAGTCTGGACAGGTAGTTCTTTCGAGCGTTGTGCTGGCTCAACGTTAATTGGTGCATTCATTTCATGTTAATCAGGTGGCAATGTTACCCAATTGTCGACAACCTTGCCATGCCTATGAGTAATTACAGTATGGCATTGTTCAGCTAGTTTAGTGTTCTTGCTAGAATCTACTCCTTATTGTCCATTCAATTTATTTTTCGATTGACAGGATAGTTTTCCTTGTCCACAACTTATGAAATATTTTACAAATTGTGAAATAGTTGTGTCCATCTGGCCTACCCGTTGAGCCAACGTGTAAAGGGAGATATTCTTTTACTGTATGAATGTGTAAGTGCTTGCTCAAGGTTCCCAATCCTCTTAGTGTTGGTTTGTTGTGGTTAATATTATTACGATTGGTACTATTGTTACTGTGGCTGTTGATATTATTGTTGTGGCCTTTTGAATTGCTATTTTTGCATGTTTACATTTCCAACAGGTCCTCCCTGATGTAGCCTAGTTCTATAAGACAAGTTAGGATGTTGTAGTATAAAGGATCGGATTGAGTTATTGGGATTCCCTTAATTGCACGTGTTGAATATTTGAACTTCCTTTTCTTGAACTTCTTGGTCAGGTTGGATAGTGGGACTATAGTCTGAGATGTGAGTAATCTAATATAGTAAATGCATACCTCTTTCTGAGTTGGAGGCAGAGCTTGTTTGGAGAAGACACCGCTTATCTTCTTGAGTAGGCTTATTTGTGAGTAGAAAGAAGCTAGGATAGCAGTACTAGTGTCTAACTTAGGAAATCTTCCTTTCTTAGGTTCACTCTTTCTCTGAGCAGGGTAGTCCTGTTTGTATGAATTCCCACCCATGGTTTGAAAAAGTTCCCATGCTTCAGTAGATGACTTACGAATAATGGAACCTCCACATGTGACATCCATAATACATTTGATAATTTGGGACACCCCATTATAGAAACTATGTGCTTGCTGCCATAGATCTGGTTCATGATGTGGCACTTAAGTAAGAGACTCTTGTATCGCTCCCAACTATCATAGAACTATTCGTCTTCCTTTTGAGTAAAAGTATGAATTTTGTTTCATAAAAGGTTTATTGTATGAATAGGGAAGAATTTCTTCAGGAATTCCTTTTGTAGCAACTCAAAACTTGTGATGGCTCCAGGGGGTAGAGAGTACAACCAAATTTTATCCTTATCCTCAAGGCAAAAAGGACAAGAGACACAGCTGTACGGAGTCATCTGTGCATTAAAATGTAGCACACAGCTCTTTAAATTTAGTTAGGTAAAGGTAAGGATTATCACGATTGTGACTATAAAAGGAAGGTAAGGAATGGATATCGCCTATTTTCAACTCCAATTATTATGCTCCAAAAGGGAGCTCAGGCAAAGCAATACAATAGGGGTTTGTCCTTGGTACAGGACAAAAATATTCGTCCAGGTTTTTGGTTGCCATTAGTCTAGCTCGTTCTAGCAGATGATGTTATCTATCCCAACTGCGAGGTTTTCTAACTATCGTAGAGTAAACTAAAGATGGGTTCTCGCGATTTAAACGATTACCCTCATGAGTCGAGCTTCTCATAAACTAACTAATGTAACGTAGGAGTCCAACCTAATTTTACTCTAATAATAGGGTACTACAACTAACTAAGTTTCTAAATATTAATAATTTTATATGATGACACATTTTTACTTTTACTATTATTAATAATAATAAAGTAATAATATTAGATTATCCTAAGAGAATAATTACGATTATCTATATATATATATATATAGATAATCGTAATTATTAATATAATATATATATATATTATATTAATAATTAATAACTAATAAATTAACAAGATATCAAATTTTAGTCCAATTTGGGGGTACAGTAATCTTTTATCCCTTCTATGCTCTCGTCAGATAAATATACCTTTGAAGCGTGAAAGCAGAGAGAGGTTCCAAACGGAGTTTAATTTATTTAGCAACCTGAGAGAACAAAAATAATGTACTGACTAATTAGGGTCTAAGGATCAAAACCCAAAAAATTATGAGTCATGGGAGCTTAGTGGCCGGGGATCACTGGTTGGTAGGTCCTATGTCTCGTGTATTTTTTTTTTCGACAGTGCTTGAGATCAAGTGAACCCAAATTCTAAATCAATCGCACTAATTTTCCTACTCTAAGATAGACTTATTTAACTTACAAGTGCTAAGGCGTCATTTGATAAACCATCGTTAGCCTAATCAAAATCCTACATAACAAATTAAAATAGTAAATGGCAAGTAGGGTGTCAATCCATGGAGAGGTACGTTATTCCAGGGTAAACTAAAATCAAGGTAAAATAGGGTTTTATTTTTTCAGAGATCTATGTTAACTAGGTATTAAAATTTTGAACATTAACGTTAAACATATTAGGGTTTAATTTAATAGGTATTTGGTCTACTCCCCGAATTCTCTCTTTTAAATCGAACTCGAGGGGTTTAGAATTCTTTTCTGATCTCTCCACGAAGAACAAATCAGTGAGTTCAACCCCTCAAAGTCTAAACTTCAATCCAAAGCTGCTGACCTAGGGATAATTCCCCCTTTTTCAAAACCTAGAACAATCCCTAGGTCTAGTGATCACTCAGTGGTCTGCAAAATCAACTTCTTATTCATAACGTCAATTTCTCACCAGGTTAGAATTGTTCTCCACTTCCCCTAACTTGTTTAGATCAAGAGAGTTAAGGAACAACCCTAAACAGATTAAAGGCCTCTAGTTCAGACATATTACCTGCAAGAAAATCTTAACATATAGTTATAGAGCTTCTTCCTCAAATCTAGTCTGAGGGGATTAGACCTACATCATCTTAATAATCACAGATAATTAAGGAGCAAGATCCAACTTTCATTACAAGTTAAAGCCAAGATTAGAGATACAACCTCAGTTCTTAAGCTCCTCAAAACCCTACAAAATGAAAAAGTAAATTTGGAGAGTGAGAATAGAACATTAAATAGATAAACTTAATTTTAAAATATCTTAACTACCCCTCAGTCTTCTCCAGCAATAAAGTTTGTGTGTTCACTGAAGATTCCTTCTTAATATACCACTTCAAGAAACGTGTATAAAAATCATAATAATCGATGCCCAGTGGCCTACAATTATTGGTGGTATGCCCATGGCCAGTGGCGATTGCCGGTGGGTGGTGGCCGGAATCTCCCCTCTCTTGGGGTTTTGCTATACTTGCCTGGTAGATGTTGTTTGGGGGTCCAACCTCTAGACATCTTATCTCAGTGGCGATTTTGGTTTTCAGAAATCCCAACTTGCTCAATTCTGATTGAAACTAACCTATTGAACTATTAGAGAACCTCAATATGGTTTTGTTGTCATTTTACCTCTTTTTGGCCCTTTTTCTTGCCAAATTAACTCTGGTAGAGTAGAGAACCTAAAAATAAGGTAACTATGCAATAATTAGACAAATAAGTTTTTAGAACGACCAAAAACATCTACAAAAAGGGGTTTAAATTCTGCACAAAATTATAATTATCAATTTTTAACAAACAAACCATTTTTCCCTTGATTTATGTTTTCCCTAGAATAATGTACCTCTCTGTGGATTGACACCCTACTTTCCCTTTACTATATTAATATGTTAAGTAGGATTTTGATTAGATTAACGACGGTCTATCACTCCGTCCACTAGAATTTTGACAATAGGTAATCCGATAATTAGTTGAACATCATCGAGGGTAATAAAGATCTCTCCATGTACCATGTTAAAATAAAATTTCTAGGAATACCATCTCCCTTTAAACCCGTTAACAATGGGTCTATTTACTTTTAGGTTCGTGATGTCTTCTACTGAGTGAAACCTTGTCCTCTTCAATAACTCCTTGAAAACTTTATCATCATCCCTTGCTACCCATTTAGTAAGTGTTCCTCCGTGTACCCTTGGGAAAAGATACGAGAGTTGGGGTTCTTAATTCGAGATCGAAGTTTTCACCCCATATAGCATATGTCCAGTATTGTGGGAATGATTTATGCAAAGCTGAACCCTTGGGCCTCCATCGTTAGGTATAAATGGTGGCCCAACTATGCCTTTTCTCTTTTGTACTAGCCTTATTTGCAATAACCCCTCCTACTACAACGTTTTCCCCGCCAGTTTTAACTTCAGGTACATTTCCTTCCTTTGTACTTGGCCTTCCTTCCTCAACTACTTCAACAGCCTTTGTTTGTTTTTCTCCTTCAACTACCAAATTAGCTTACCCTTCCACTTCAACCTCCATTGTTTCATCATGCACATCTACTTCTTGTTCTACGCGCTCTAACTCCCTTTCAACTACTCGTTGTACTTTATTATCAACCATTTCATCTGTAACCTATGCACCTTCATCCTCTGCTGTATTACTAGGCTCATTCATTCCTAGTTTTTGTGATAGCATTATTTTACGTAATACAAGCACTCTGGTACATTCACTATCAACTACCCATTGTACTTCATTATCGCCATTTTTTTAACCTCTACACCTTCGTCTTCTACTACACTATTAGTGTTTGAAATAATTTAAGTCTTATGAACCTGTAAGTATAGCTTTCCCTTCTTGAAGTTGTAACAGCAAGATGTTATAGAAGTAAGGTATTTCAGCAACAGTAAAACAAGTACTCCGGCAATGAACAACAGCAACTCAGATGTTAAACAACGGCAGGGACAACAGCAACTCAGATGTTAAACAACGGCAGTAGTAACTTGTTGTAACAGCAGCGATAAACAACAACTTCAGGTTTAATTAAAGTAGAGGAATACAACAGCAACAAACAGGCAGATTCCGGCAAACAACAGTTATCAGAACTGGTTTATAAGAACAACAGTCATTATCAGAATAGCGTTAGCATTAGCAGCAGGAAGAACTGATCACAACAACAACACCGGCAGTTTCAGGCAAGCAGTTGAAGTTTGAGGAGGGAACTCAGCGCCTACAGCAAAGAGAGAGAGAGAGGTTGTGATTGCTCGAGGCGTGGGTCGCACTCTCTTTAAAGAGTATTTTGACCTACCTCGGGTAAGGTAACGAAGGTCTGATCTCTTTCCAGGATACAACGAGCGTAACGTATACAGTAGGCTTCAGTTATCCCGGAAGTCTACGTAAAAATGAAGTATGCACCACCCTTAGGTAACCGTACAAGAGAGAGAGAGAGAGAAGAGTTGTGTTCTGTGCTATTATTTAGAAGGTGGTGAGGAGTTGTTTTTATAGAGAGAGTTTGCCCAACGGCTCTCTCTCTATTCAAACGTGTGGGACGTGTCCCTGAGGATTAGGTCTCCTCAAGAGGTGGAGAAAACAAAGTGAAGACCAAGACTAAGGAATAAACCAAGCCCAAGCCCAATGAATTTTTTGTTAAAAAGATTATGGATACCCAAACCCAAAGGGCCCGCCCCCAAGGCCTCCAGAGCCAAAAGAGCCAATTGCCCAATCCCAAGTCCGAGCCCGAGCCGGCCCGGCCTACCGGGCCGCCTGAGAGAGGTCCAAGTGTGTATAGAGTATAAAATCCTCTCACACACTCACACAACTATACACTCTCTCTATGTCACATGTTACACACATGTCACATGGGTACTACCTTATATGTTTAGCTCCTCTATTGTTTATAAACAATGTGGGACTAAACTTTAGGCTATAGTATAGGAGTCACATAAAATAGATGACCAAGAGGTCATGGGTTCAAGGCTCAAAAGAGGTATAAGTTTTGAAAAATTCCAACAATCCCCCACTTTTAAAAAACTTCCAAAAAAGGATAGATGAATGAAAAGAGAAACGAGAGTACGGTTTCGATTATAGAGATGTACTTAAGTGAAGGTGTCCTTAGACTTGAACCTTTACGTAGTAGACAATCTTCAACGTATAAGAATAATAAGTGAACAGAGTCTTGAACTCATTATTCGCTTTTATACAGTGAGGAAAACTACATACAACCCTACCATGTGCAATATCTAAATGCCAGTACTTTTCGGCCATGTGCTTAATCCCAGTATAGGTGAAAGCTTTAAAGAAGTTAGCCTAATTTCTCATAGGAAGCGGCCGCACTTCCACAATCACCTTGGTGAATCTATGAAGAGTGTTCTTGTAGCTAGACACCCCACTCAAAGAAATAAGATATAGAACTCAGCCTAACATTCGCTTCAAGATATCATGCATATTTATATTTATGTACTGCGAGTTGAACTCTAGAGTGACAAGCTCCTTATTTGCATGATTCTATATCACAGTGATTTGTTTTCCCCATTGAACCTATTTCTTGGGATTTCCAGTCATTTAGGTTGGGTTCCCACCACTTGTGATTCAATAACAGGCTTTAGCCCCATCCCTAAGGATGTGCTCCACACTTTGTCACGAGACAATCCTTTCGTCAAAGGATCTACCAAGTTGTTTTCCGATCTTACAAAATCCACTGTAACAGTACTAGATGTGAGGTAACCTCTCATCGTACTATGTTTGTGACGTATCGCTAACTTCTTACCATTATAATAATTGTTTTGTACTCTGGCTATCGCAGCAGTACTATCTGAGTGGATCAGTATCGGTGGTATAGGCCTACTCCATAAAGGAATACAAGACAAGAGGTCTTTCAACCAACTTGCCTCCTCACTAGCTGCAGCTAGTGCTACTAACTCAGACTCCATAGTCGACTGAGCTAGAATCGTTTGTTTCTTGGATCTCCAAGAAATCGCCCCTCCAGCTATACTAAACACGTATCCGTTGGTGACTTTGGAATCATCCGAAAATGAGTTCCAATCTGCATCGCTAAATCCATCAAGGACCGCGGGAAACTTCTGATAGTGTAAACCCAAGTTCATGGTTTTTTTCAGGTACCGCATAACTCTATCAATAGCACCCCAGTGCGCCAAACTTGGTTTACTCGTAAATTTACATAGAACCCCTACAGCATAAGCTATATCGGGTCTAGTACAGTCCACAACGTAGCGAAGGCTTCCAATAATACTTGCGCATTCTTTCTGTCTAACTACCTCTCCCAAGTTCTTTAAAAGTTTAACTTGTGTATCACAAGGAGTACACGCAGGTCTACGGTCAAAATATTTGTACTTCTTTAAGATCTTCTCAATATAATGAGATTGATCAAGAGTAATGTCAGTGTCTGTGCGTGTGATCTTCATACCTAAAATTATACTAGCCTTGCCTAGGTCCTTCATATCAAAATTATTGCTAAGCATGTTTTTGGCCTCTAAAATAATGTCAAGTGTAGAACCAAAAATAAGTAGATCGTCAACGTAAAGACATATCATAATACAACTTTCACCAGATACTTTATAATATAGACATTTATCAACAACGTTAATCTTAAAACCATTTAAAAGAAGTAATTGGTCGATTCTATCATGCCACTGTTTTGGAGCTTGCTTTAGACCGTATAAGGTCTTGTTCAGCTTGCAGACTTTGTGTTCCTCACCAGGTACCACAAAGCCTTCAGGCTGATCCATATATAATTCTTCTTCAAGCTCTCCATTTAAAAATGCGGTTTTTACATCCATTTGGTGAATTAACAAATTGTGCACGGCAGCAACGGCTAATAATACTCTAATGGTAGTCACACGAGTAACTGGGGAATATGTGTCGAAGAAATTAATATTTTCTTTTTGCACATATCCCTTTGCTACAAGTTTTGCCTTATATTTATCTATAGTACCATCTGGTTTAAGTTTTCTCTTTAATATCCATTTACACCCAATAGAGCGACTACCAGGAGGTAAGTTAACTAAATCCCAAGTTTCATTTGTAGTAAGAGAATCCATTTCATCATCAATGGCCTCTTGCCACAAATCACCATCACCTGAGGTTAACGCTTCTCTAATAGTATTGGGGTCCGATTCTAAGGTATTTACAACAAAATCGTTACCAAAATCTTTTGCAATCTTTAAACGTTTACCTCTACGAAGTTCTGGGTCTGTATCATGAAAATCAACAGCTCTAGGAACATTTACTTGAGGTACTTTAGGGGTCGAAGACGTAGAAGGTTGAGAACCCCCACTACTACTCCCACTATCCCTCAGTAAGTAGGGAAACTTGTCCTCATAGAAATCAACATCTAGTGATTCAATTATTATATTATCCTTAATATCAAGAAACCTATAGGCTTTACTGTTTATAGCATAACCAATGAAAATGCATTCTAAAGCTCTACTGGCTAGTTTGGTCCGTTTAGGATCAGGTTTACGAACAATTAGCTTTATCCAGTATAGGTTTTTGTGGCAGCATCGCCTTGAACATTGCAAGCACTCTGGCCCCCTCAACCCCATCTAGGTGATGTGGAGATGGATTTAGAGTTTTGTCTAAATGAAGATTTTCCCTCAAATTTATTTTAAATTTTGTTACATCTTTTTTGTCCTCACACATCATTTTTATGCCTACATGCTACATCTATCTTCCACTATTTCTTCTAAGAATAACCAAATCATTTTGTTCCCTAAGGCCGTGAGGTTTCCTGGTGGCGGGTAATATTACCTCAGCTACTTCTTCTGTGGGATGTGTGGGTCATGGCAAAGACATGGTGGCCATTTCAATTGTATTGTCAGTCAGTGTGGGCATTTGAGGTTGGGATGAAGAGCCAAAATCTTCTGCCTATTTTTCTATATTTCATTTGACCCCAAAGAAAGTTTATTTGTGATCTCCTCTAATATGGATTGAGACATAGACAGAGAACTATGATTTTCCATTCCTACATTTTGAACCACATTATTTTCAAGGAACCAAATTATAAGAAGAAAAATAAGTACATAATTGGCAAAAATATAGATTTTTATAAGTGTCTGTACTTCCATTTAAACGCCAAACCCCAAACGTTGAGTTTTAGCTACAAATACTATTAGAAATATCTTATCATGTCAACTTCTACAAACTTTAGTTTAAGAAATTGGAATTATAGGTTTGTTTATGTTTGATTTCGCAACTAATTTCTAAATAACACTAAATTTATAGAAAGAGTAGCCAATTTAGAAAAAGATAGAGATAACAGTTTGTACCTTAGCAATGGAGAACACCCTGCCTACCTGTGGTATCGATTTAATACTACAAATCAATCTTTCCCAACTTTAATTACTCCAATTAGATAGGGAAATAAGAAAGATGGAGAGGGAGAGGGAGAGGGAGAGAGAGAGAAAGAAAGAAAGATTGAGAGAGAGATGTGCATATGGGAGAGGGAGAGAGAGAGAGAGAGATTTCTGCAAGCGAGATAAAGCAAGAGCTGGAGGGAGAACGGTTTTAAAACAAAACGATTGGTTGGTTATGTTTGGGTTTTTCAAGAGTTACGTGATTAAATGTCGTTGAATGTCGTTAAAAATGCCATTTATTTTTAGCATGGAAAATGCATTCCAACAACCCAGCGCCGTAATACGCGCATTAATGTACATGTGCTAATATATAGAGTTGAGACAACAAACGAGCGTTAACCAGCTGGTACTTGTCTAATGAATCATTGTTTGGCCGCGAACACTACGCTATAGAACTGATGTTAACACCTTTGGATTAATGCAATGGTCTGGTCGTTTCCTAGACCAAAGAATGTTATATATGTACCGTACCAAATGCAGAAACATATAAAAATTTAAATAGAGCAGTAATCATGATCATAAAGGAAGTTATAATACATTGATAAAGTAACATTTGCTCTAACCTTAAACTTGCAACTACAACAATACCAAAAAGGCTACATGAGCTGCACCCCCTTCTTAAAGTACATCGAATTCCAAGCTCGCCCCCTCCTTGCTATTACTCAATCATGCGATTGCTATTACTCAATCATGCGAAGGATATGTTGCATCTATTTCATTACATAACATATTTCTACGAACAAAAAGGGAAATCCCCGAAATTCCAAAAACATTCAAATACAGCAGTCGTACCAAACCAACCTCATTTTGGTTTTTAGATTTTACTTAGATGATTGGAGGACGAAATTGAGAGAGAATGGCGATTCTTCTTTGTGACTCTGCATATGGGGGAATCAGTTTCTTTGTGTGATTGGTTGTTCAGATTTCTCACATTTGTTCAGCATGGATCTCTGGGAATCAGAATCATTGTTTATCAACACTAATCAGGTTGGAACTGGAGAGAAGATCAAGCTGTCTGGATCGTATGCTGCGGTTTCAAAGCAACAAATGGGTAGTAGTTGTTCGATTGATCAACTCCCCATTCCAGGCAGAAGAGGAGATTTCCCATCCATTAAAATTCCGATTGAAGCTCACAAACGAGGGTTAGATCGAAACAAATACAATTTGGTGGGGAGATTGGACCTTACGAAAATCAAAATCACAGAGGTTAGGCAGATTGCAATTGCTCTATGGAACCCTATTGGTGTCTGTAGAATTGTTCCAGTCGGTAAAGGATACTTCACTATTTTTCTGGACAACGAGGAGGATCGCAACAACATTTGGAGGGGGGGGTCCTTGGATGATCGACAAGCAGTTGCTAAGATTATCCCCATGGAGTCCTTGCTTTGATCCGGAGACACAGAAGAACTCCCATACGCTTTGTTGGGTAAAATTTCCTGGGTTGGGGTTTGAATTTTGGGAGGTGGATTCGCTGATGGCGTTGGGCAGAACCATGGGCACTCCCATCCATGTGGATAGAACTCAATCCGACTTCGGATATTTTTGCAAAAGTTTTGGTGGATATTGATCTTGCTGAACCTATCCCAAACAAAGTGTTGGTGGAGGTGGAAGATGGAGATTTTTGGCAAAAGGTGGAACTGGGAACACTGCCAAAATTTTGTCCTCACTGTAATATGGTGGGGCATAATCTGTCTGAGTGTAGAGGTGTTAGAGCCCAAGTTCAAAGAGAAGAAGAAATCAAAGACAAAAGGAATCAGGAAGAAGCAAGAAAAGGAGTAGGGGAGCACAAGCCAGAGGGGAGCTCCTTTACGAAGAATCAAAAAAAGCGCATTAGGAAGAAGAAAAACAAGGAACAAATTGGAAAAAGGAAATGGATACCAGAACCCCCTGAACGGCAGGAAGTTGGTGAGGATCAGGGTACCATTGAAGAACAAATTCAAGCATTGAGTTTGGTGGAAGAATGCAAGAATTTTGACTCCGGAATTGGCTCTACTTCAGCTAGCATGGAGGGAGTAGACTCTACTTCATCAGGCACTGGGATTGCGAACAGCTCTGCCGGTACCTATGTCTCTACAACTGCTCAACTTATCAGAGAAACCTCTTTGGTTTTGGTAAACAAGGATGAGAACTAGGCAGACATGGTGGAGGATGAGGAAAGGGATGAAGCTTGCGTTGTTCATTACACAAGCCAAAGTAAGACCAATACAAAGAAAGGAAAAAAAAAAACAAGAGCTACGGGAGTAAGGGTTAACCATCCTAGAACCAGATCTCACACAAAGTCTAAGTTTTTCTGATGAGAGTGATCTTCTGGAACATTAGGGGTATTGCCAACAAAAAATCTATTTTTTCTCTACAAAGATATGTGAAATTCTATGCTCCACAAATTATTTTCATTGCTGAGCCTAAAATCCGGCCAACTCAGTATTTTCATGGCTTATCTAATTTCAATAGTGTTATTATCTCTAATGATTGTGATGTCAGGATTGGAAACTTGTGGTGTTTGTGGAGCAACGAGATGCCTACTCCTACTTTAGTTTCTTCTTCTTATCAGCAGATTACAGTGTTGTGTAATGGGGTAATCATTACGGTGGTGCATGCAAGTGCTTTCAAGACTGTGAGACGGGGGCTTTGGAAAGAGCTGGTTAAGGTTAGTCATCTTCAGCTTCCATGGCTTGCAGTGGGTGACTATAACATAATCAGAATTCAGTCAGAGAGGTATGGAGGAAAGGGTCCAACACTAAGTGCTATTAAAGAGTTTAATGACTGCCTGGATGAGTGTGAGCTGCTGGAAAGTTTCACTACAGGAATGAAGCTTACATGGTGTAATGGTCAGTCCAGTTGTGCTAGAATTTTGAGGCGTTTGGACAGAGCTTTGTTCAACAACTTGTGGGCTGGAAAATTTGATGGGTGGAAGGTTAAAGCTATGGCAAGAGAAAATTCAGACCACTCTGCATTGGTGGGAGGGCCAAACTCCATCCCGAAGCCTTCAAATATTCCGTTTTGTTTCCTCAAATGTTGGCTTGAGATTCCAGGTTTTCAGGACTTGGTTAAAACCAATTGGGAAGTGCCACAAGATGGTTATCCTCTTGTTAAGCTTATGAGAAAACTGCAAAGACTTAAAACAGCTATCAAAAGTTGGAGGAAAGCAGTAACAGGGGGCCTAGCAGCGGAGATTTCCAGATGTGCTGAAGCCCTTGAGAGTCTCCACATTCTTATTGAATTCTCGGATGATGAGGTCCAGATCAAGGAGGCTGCGGATATGGAGAACAAGCTCAACAAGTTATTGAAGATTGAAAATAATATGTAGAAGCAGAAAGCGAGCTCCAAGTGGCTGACGGATGGGGAAAGGAATTCAGCGTACTTTCACTCCATTCATAGAATAAAAATGACGAAGAATTGCATCACTGAGGTGGCTAAAGAGGACGGATCTTTTATCACTGATTTGAAAGAGATTCAAGCTCACATTGTTGATCATTACTCGGCAAAGTTTAGAAGAGAAGAAGCTTGCATAGATGCAGACCTGATAAATCTGATTCCGGCAGTTGTTACTGCTGAACAAAACTGCCATCTACACAGCATACCCAATGATGAAGAGATCAAGCTAGCTGTTTTTGAGCTTAGCAGCGATAGTTCCCCGGGTCCGGATGGGTTTAGTGGAGTGTTTTTCCAAAGCTTTTGGGGTATTATCTCGCGGGATGTGTGTGCTGCGATTAGATCATTCTTTGTGGATTCGATCATTCCTAAAGGCTACAACTCTAATTTTATTGTGCTTGCTCTGAAAAATGCTAACCTATCAACTTTGCAAAATTTCAGACCTATATGTCTGAGCAATTTCAGCTTCAAGATCATCGCCAAAGTGCTTGCTCCCCGTTTGAGTGTAATTACGCCAAAAATTATCTCGGTCGAACAAAGCGGGTTCATCCTTGGTCGATCTATCCAGAACAACATTAGTATGGCTTCTGAGCTTATTAATGAAATGGGAACTCAAAGAAAAGATGGTAATGTTGCGATCAAAATTGATATTGCGCTAGCTTTCGACACGGTGAGTTGGGAGTTTCTGGTTGTGGTACTTCAGAAATTCGGTTTCTCTGACACTTTCGGCCATTGGGTTAAAGTGCTTCTGAAGAGTGCTAACATTTCAGTAATGATTAATGGGGGTCCTTATGGGTTCTTTAAAGCTGAGAGAGGATTACGACAAGGGTGCCCGCTGTCTCCGCTTCTTTTTGCTCTTGTGGAGGATGTTCTGAGCAGAGGAATCAACTGGCTCCGAAGGAACAAAATTATTAAACCGATAGTAACGCTTAAAGGTTGCAATAGCCCCTCTCATCTGCTATTTGCAGACGATATTATCATCTTTTCCAATGGGAATCTAAGAGGATTGCATGCGCTTAAAGAGCTTCTCCAGGTTTACCAACAATCGGCTTGTCAGTGGATTAGCAGCAGTAAATGCAATTTTTTTTGTGGGGCATTGTCTGCACAGAGAAGAACTACTATTTCCAATCTTTTCAGGTTCAGTGCTGGGGTATTTCCGGAGAAATATTTGGGCTTTCCTTTGCTTCAAGGCAGGGTGACGCGAAGTACCGTATCTCCGCTTATTGATAAAGTCAGAGCAAGGGATACAAAATGGAGTGCAAACTCCTTTCTTTTCCAAGCAGAATAATTTTGATCAAGTCTATTCTCACTACTCTTCCAATCTTTAACATGGCAATCTACAAATGGCCAAGGGCATCCATTAAAGAGGGTGAGCAAATTATCATAAATTTTCTTTGGTCAGGGGATCCTTCAGTGAGAAAGCTGGTGACAGTCAGCTGGGATAAAGTGTGCAAGCCTGAAGAGGTGGGCGGCCTGGGGATTTTGTCGCTTAAAAACATTAATATGGCGCTGCTGATGAAAATGGGTTGGGGCTTCCTTACATCTCCGGAGCCGTGGGCTGACTTTTTTAGAGCCAAGTTCACCAAGAAGAATGGAGAAACTATCAATTATACAAACCTTCTTCCATCTAGAATGGGCTGAAAGGTGCTATAAAGTCGGTTGAAAACAATTCAAGATGGGTGATTGGAAATGGTTGTAATATCGATTTCTGGAGAGACTGCTGGGGGGCTGACTATTCCCTTATGGACGCTGTTTCGGTGGATCCTAAAATTTGGGGGTCTCTTTCGGCTAAACTTAGCTCTATCATCGATCATTCGGGCTGGTGTGCGCCTCCTATGGTGGCGGACTTCTTAGCTGAACATGGTATTGATCTCAGAAACTCGGATGTGAATAAAAATCTGATCGACAAAAGGGTGTGGAGACATCATACTCACGGAACATTTACAGTAAAAAGTGCTCTTGACGCTATTAGAAGCAAGAATCCAAAGGTTTGGTGGAACAAATATTTGCATTGTCAAGCCTTGCATCCAATGTCCAAGTCATTCTTGTGTACAGTTGGGCAGAATGTGCTCGCAACAGAGGACAACTTGAGACGTCGTGGGCTCTCTTTACCGTCTAGATGCTCTCTCTGCCACATGCATTCAGAATCGTTGTAGCATATCCTTTGGGATTGTGGTATGGCTGCCCCACTTTGGAAGTGGCTTATGGAATTGTTTATGCTCAACAGCAACCCTACCAACATGCAAGAGCTGCTGGGTTTGGGAGCTACGATGAGCTCGTACATTAATGATCTTTGGCGCGCTGCTGTGATTAATATCTTAGATCTTATCTGGCTGGCAAGGAACGCGATCATTTTCAGAGAAGAGAGCTTTAACGGAATTAAGATTAAAGTTCATTTGATGGCGCGGATTAAGGAGGCTGCTTCTCTCTTGGTTAACAGTATGCGGAATACGACAGCTGACTTGCAAATCATTTCGAATTTGGGGGTGAAAGCTCGAGCTAGGCCTGCCCCCTGCATTGTGAGTTGCAGATATTAAATTGCCACAGCTCCACTCTTGGGAACCCGGGTAAGGCTGGATTGGTAGTGATTGCTCGGACACACTTGGGTGAGTTTTTGGGGGTCCGTATTAAGGGTTTGGGCGTTCTTAACAGATCTGAAGCTGAGTGTTGTGCGCTTTTAGAGGCCATGAGTTGGGCAGCTGATATGGGTTGGCAGAAGATTTGGCTTGAAGCCGCCTATGAAGCTACAGTCCGCTCATTCACTAATAAAGCGGTTCCTTGGAAGTATCACACTAAATGGACGGGATTGCAACATTCTTTTTCGTCATTACGCATATCATACATCTGGAAAGAAGGGAACTTCTTCGCGGCTCAAGCTGCAAAAAAAGGGCTCTCTATGCCTTGTTTCGAGATGGAAGACTTTGTAGGATCTCCTTATATCATTTCTTGTTTTGAGGACCCCTTGGTAGAATACTTTGGAGTTTCTTAATTTGTTCTTTGTTTGGGTGAAGGTTCTGCCTCCCCTCTTTTGTTCTCTGGTTTAGTCTCTTATACAATCATACCTTTTGCAAAAAAATATTTCTACGAACAAATGTTGTGGCATACGATTTAACACTTTGATCATGGGCTTCCTTCCATCCAACAGTAATAGGTGGCAGATGACACATAGGATCCTTCATATCAATCGCAATTAAATGATCATTTTTCATGCAAACAAGACCAATACAAACAACTTTAAGATTGCATTTTTCATCAAGTGAGCGTGTATCAGTTTGAGCAAGGTCTATCCTGCTGATCGGCAAAACTGTCAAGCATTGGACCTTATTGAGTGAAACGAAAGCTAGTTGAATTATAGCACCATAATGTATCCCATGTTAGGCGACTCGAACAAATAAATTTTCTCAGTGTGCAGAGACTTGTAATAGTTGATAGCATTCTTATAGTATCGATATGTTTGTTTCCCGTCCTCACTAAGCAACGAAAAAAGCATCCTATACCAATCCTCATTCATGACAAGCTCAATGTACATTTCTTCTCTTACCATCCTCCAATCTTCTTGGCCCCGGCCTAGTGTATGAGTAAGAGCACGGAACCCACAATTTTCATCAGAACATTGTGTATGTTGGATATCAAATGTTCGCGACAAAGCCGGAGGATGAAAAGCATAAAACAATTGACACCTACAATATATCAGGTGTGAGAGAAATAACGGCCTCATTGCTTTCAATATACATATGTTTACGACTTAGTAAGGTGGATAAATAAACTACGTGTCTGAATATTTGTATTTCTCTTAATACCATATGCCGGTATCGCCACCTTACGGGAACGCTTCTTCCATATGTGAGTCTCTGCATGTGAAGTAGACCCCATATCTTCCCTAGAAGACTCCATTTCAGGAAAGAACACTGAATCATATCCGTGTCTGCATTCGGACAAATACCACTATTTCTCCCGAGCAATCTTTTATACTTCAACTTGGAAAAAAAAACACAATATCTATATTCGGATCCAATTTTCAACTTCCTCCAGTAAAAATGATCTAGGAGGATCTATGAAATATCACTAATTTAGTGTCATACTTCTATTTTAGAGTGCTTCTATAGTTTTTGAAGTATGAGTTCTTATTTCTATTTAGAGTGTTACTCTAATTTAGCAATAGAAGTCCAACTTCTAAAATAGGAATTTATACCCTATAAAAGGACAAGCCTAAGGTTAGAAAATCAAATTAAAATTTAGGAGTTCTATTATAATCTTTCTATGGAGAATTAAAGAAACCCTAAGTATAGATTTTCCACCCTACTAATTCTATTGCGTGTTCTTCGTTATTCTATTTTATTTTTCTTCTAATTAGTACTCTCCAAGTAATTGTGGATTAAGTGGTATTAGAGTAGTATTCCATTCATCCTTAGGGAATTGTGGTTTATGGTCTCGGCATGCGACCAACTCAAACAATTTGGGAAGAGATCTAATTAGAAGAAGATGAAGAAGAACATTATGTCTACTACCAAGATCTCAAAAGTTTCTACTTCCAAGAGACGATATGATCGTGAAGAGAAGTATGGGAGCAAATAGAAGGAGGAGGATGGTAATAAATCTAAAAAAGATCTAAAAATGACAAATCTGAGAAAATCACGGATGTTGGTAAGTTTAGGAATCCTAGAAAAGATCTTAAAATTGATTTTGAGATTTATATCACCGTTTTACATGGATTTTTCGATGCCTTAAAAGATGATAATCATTTAGATGGCCAATATAGTAAATTTCACATTATTGGAGGTTATACATATTCAGCCGATTGTACCTCATGAGAATGATGCAGGTCCAAAGATTGGGGTAATTCACAAGAAACTACTACGAAAGAAGACTTGTGAGTGCCAGCTGAAGTCTTCCAATCGAGAGTTAGGACTGGATCTTCAATTATCAGTACCTAATAACCATTGGGAGATTACTTTAATGGATTTTAAGGAAAGATCTGCTAATATAAGATCTGGAAGCGATTATATATTCTTATTTCTACTAGATAAAGACTCCATAGAGGACACTCATACCATCGGTTAAAGATTTATGGATTGAGTGAGAAAGTCCTTTGAAGAAGTACGGTATTCTAGAGAAGGGGATGACTGTGACCAAGAGCGGCAGAAAGGCCAAGCTTCTAAGCAAATTAAAGTGGTATACTCGTGATACGGAGGCTTCCAAATCCCCACATCTCTAGTTCTAGCTTGAAAAGGAGCTCAAGGTTCCTAAAAGAGAAAACCATAATCAAGGATGATTTATTTAAGTATTATAAATTTAGTGTTGTAATGACATGTTTTCCGGAAGGGAATCTTCGCCAATACTTCAGTAAGGTGGTTGCAATTCTAAGCTAGAACATATTAGAATTTACTTGGAAACTTTGTTAAACTTTAGAAACACCACGACCTCGAAGTAGGTTTTGAGGGTAAAATCCAATATATGCTAGTTATTATAATTGCTCAATGATTGAATAGACGTAGATAGTAAAAAATAATAGAGTTCTGGATGGCCCTTAGCATAGGTTCTGCTTGTATTTATAATATATATGGGTAGTTACAAATAATTGGTCACCTAAATTAGTAGATCGTGGACGAACTTCTCAGATCTCTTACAACGACTCTATTTGACCAAGTCTGACAGTTACTATAGAGGGTTGAGATCTGTAGGCGTGCACTTAGCATCTTCTTAAATGATTACATACCTTTGATATGGTTGTACTAGCTTCTCCTTGTCAAATCTAGGGAATATGCTACTGCAATCTGGAGCAGTTTGTTTGGTTCTTGGGATTTTTTAAATCGAGGTTAGAGGGCTATATATAGCGCATGAGCAGGAAAGATAGGTATCTCATTTGTCTACAACATGGTGAAGACGCTAGCTTAGATCCTGCATAATGAATTTTTAAGATGTGAAGAAACCAAGTATTGGGAGTTGAGGATGCAATATTTTGGCCGCGGTCCTTTTCTTTTTTGACTCCCATACCTATTGAGTCGTCTTCGTCTTATGAAGGAATGACGTAGGTGGACGCGGAGCAGGCTGAAAGGGATTTCTTCTTTCTCTGTTAGTATTATTATGTAGTTCTGACGGCGGTGGAGCGTATTAATAGTCTTCACAATTTAGCCTACGCGACGGTGGAAGAAGAAGATGCCTTGGCGGGCAGGGCTAACTGTGGGGGTCCTTTCGGTGATTATCGTAGGTGTAGACCAGCTAGGTAAAACAACTAGTTTTATTGTGTAACGGAATAGATTTGTTTTATCTGTGTCTTATTTTTTTGACTGCGTTATTGTAACTTGTTAACCATTATGATGTAAAGTTCTCGATGTTTGATAATAAGGAGACTTGAATGTTGAAGTTTTGATAGTTCTTGATGTATTGGTAATACTCTTGTAGAATATGATGTGAATGTTTAAATTTTGAATAGTTGTTACAACTGTTCCAAAAAAATAAGAGAAAGATAAAAAAAAGTGGTTTTTGAGGCAGTTCTGAGGGAATTGGGTGTTTGCAAGGTATGAGATTTGGGGCAAACTACTTTGCCTGAATTTGCATCTTAAATTGCATTATCTCACACCAGAGATAACGAAGAATAAAAAAAATTGGATTCGGTCCTTTTTTGGTGGGAATTTGAGTGGCAGACAAAACGTCTTCGAGAAGTATGTTGTTCCTGAAAAACTTAGAGAAAATTATTAGGTAAATCGACTAGTTCTCAAAAAAAGATAATATCGATGTTTTGACTTGTATGAAATTTGTGAGATTCGCATTGATAACTAATGTAACATTATCGAACTAAATAAAATAAAGTAGAATGATGGGTTGGAGAATAATACTCGATAACAGTATCAATACTAACAAATGAACATATATGTAATCTATGACATTTTACTAACTTAAAAAAGGAATATGATTTTCAAGTTTTATTAAATAAAATGGCCAAACAGGTTCAAAATGTTAATTGCCCTGATGTTGAGGAATTTATGAAAATATTGTTGATGTAGAACCTATAATAATGGATAAGACTGCATGTGTACAGGATTTGGGTATAAATTACAGAGTTGGAGAGGGTGGTATGGACATTGCTAAAGATAATCAAGCAAAGTTGGGAAAAAGGGTTGTCAAAGTGCCTGATAACGATATAATAGAAATAGATGCAAAACACAAGCCACAGACTAGTGGTCAAGAAGAGTGCTCGAGAGGGGGTAGGTCTAGAGAGTAAACAGACCTGACTGTGGATAATGAATCTTATGGGGATACTGATGAGACTAATGAAATATTAAATTTTAAAACATAAATATGGTATCCCTGAAAACGTTAGGCTAGAGGAGCATCTTGGTGATATGACTGACCAAGACCTCTCGATGGATGGGATCCTTGTTCATCAAGAACAAATTAAAAAGGGTTTAAAGTTGTCTCATCGAGGCAACCAAAAGAAGTATATAAACTTCTTCGATGTTGCCCCTGTTCAGTTCAATCCCAATGTATATGACCTTTTTAGGGTGGCAGTTGTGTTGAATGGTCGTTTAAAGGAGAAGGGGGAGCATTTGATTTTGGTTGATGACTTATGTGTGTATTACACATTAAAGGAAAATCCTCAGAAATTTAGCTATAGATACCTGGCCAGGTTTCTCAAGAGACCCTTGTTCTACGTTATGGTCTCTACTTGGGGGTAGTATTTTGCCGATCGTCTACTGGTTTCATGTAATTATGAGCTCGACCCAAAAGATCTTGAGGAGCCTCTAAAGAGGAAAAGTTTTTATATAGGTAAGTAGTAAAAATGTTTATGTTGTTGTGAGAATATGTTATTTCTTGAAGTATTGATTTTGACTGAAGCACTAATTAAAGTTATATTTTCTGCAGTTGCAAAGGATACGGAGAAGAGATCAAAGGTGACAAATAAGTTGAATCATCTAAAGACTAACTACTTTGGGCAAGTGATTTGATTGTAGGAGATGATGAGCGCGTAATTATGACATTTTTAATATACCCAAACATGTATTTTAGTCGTCCATTACATTTAATTTTGGGTACTTATGAGCGTTTGTTTGATTGCAGCTATTGGAGATAGATATTTGAATCTAAGCTCTTAAAGTCAAGTAAGAGTATCTCCAACAGTTCACAACACAAAAGGTTAAATATACAAATATTTGGTCTCAAGATTGAAGAAATATATACACAAATAATCATTGTGAATAAAATTAAAGAATATATTGCATCCAAGATCTTTGAAGATATTTTATATTGAAGATATATACAAGAGTTTCCATGAAGAAAGATCTCTACATTACTTAAGGGAATTATATGCAAGAATCTTAGGTGATTGGTTGTAAAATTATAAGATATTATTGTAAAAATATTATTTAAAATTTAATGTAAAGTTTCTAAATTTGGTTTCTTCTCCAATAAAATGATCCCTTCCCCCATTGTAATTAGGCATCTCATATTAGAGCAAGTTTAGAGGAAATAAAGTCTTAGTTTTATTTAATTGTCTTCTCTCTCTTTTATTTTCTTTTGTAAATAGTTAACTAGTTCATGCAATGATCTAAGGAATGATAGAAGGTTAATCTCTTCTAGCTATGACTAGAAGGAAGCCCTTACCTGAGTAGCAATAGTTATGTTCTAGTTCTCGGATTAGTTCTCTTTTGCATTCTTCTAAAATAGTTATAATCTACTTCTAGGCTTAACCATTAAACTAAATTTTAGGGCAAATACGAAGAGAACTTGTAGGAGAAATTCAACCAAGCTTAACCATAGTTGGAAATATTCCTTCTACACATTGGATTAAGTAAAACCTAATTTGACCAAACCTTTGATGCCTAACCATGGATCTAGGATTGACATTTACATCAAAAATTCCCTACCAGGATTTTTGACATGAATAATCTGTCTAGTAAAGCTACATAATTACTATTATTGCTTTGGTTGGGCTAAATTCTAATCGTAGCTATTCTCTTGTTAATTGTTCTTGTTTTATCTTTCTTTTCAATCGATCTCTTATAAAACCGTAATTCGGCCTAGAAAATATTTTTTTTCCCAAACCTTCCTGTTGATTCGATCCCACTTATTCGTACAACAATTCGACAACCGTGCTTTGAGCGGGTATTTTGTTAAAGGCTCTAAAAACCTTTTTTTAAATAGTGTCGTTGCTGGGGAGGCAATGGTGAAAATGATTCTTTTAAATACCGAATTTCTTTTCTTTAAATTATTTTCTTCTATTTTAGCTTGTTGGTGTGCTATCAAGGTTAGTTGTTAAGTTTGCCAATTAGCTTTATGATTAGATCTATGAGATTTCTTTCTGAATAAATTAGATTTAGCAATTTCTGATAAGCAGTTTCGGAGATATTAATTTTGGAAGAAACATACTCAGTTTTTAATGAAGAGTGTGTTCCTGAATGTTTCACGATTTTGACCATCTAAACATCACAAATGGGAAATACGTTTGATACGAAAATTTTAGATAATTCAAAACAATTTCTACATTGTTGTAGATCATATATTTCTGTTTTGTCGTCTGAGAGTTACCATCTTTTGAAACAACAGTAAAAACAGTCTCAATAAAGGATGTTGTTGTTCATTAATCACCTGTTTTGAGCGACAGGGACGCTAAATTCTAGAAAACTTTCTTCTTGAATGTTTTTCCTTTCTTAATTATATTTTTAAATTGATATTATTTAATGCTCTCTCTCAAACGAACTGAAAGATATGCACAGTACATTTGAAAATTAGGATATCATAAGCTGCAATAAACTTAGAAATTGGATTAATATTGCTATCGCAAGTTCACTAATCATTTTTCTCTTGTTTTTTTGGATAGTCACAAAGTTGGAATTTAGAGATCGTGAGGAATTTACAAAGTACATTGGCAAGCTTCTATCTAATCCTTCTTGTGACCCCTAAGTGAAGGGGCACTTCCTTCCTTCGCCCTCAAAGTGAAGGGGTAGCTACAGCTTTATTGGGAAACACTTCCCGTAGGTTGGTACCTCTATAAACTTGACATCTATAAGGGGTTCATATCCTCTCCGCCCCGACACTAGGAACATAAAGTCGTGTGGACTGTAGAAATACACGTTGCCCTAATAAAAATTTTACTGTGTTTTGATTGACCTATTACTGTGTTTAAAATTTCTTTTCATTCCAACATTAGTCAAGGTAAAAACTGTTAGAGACTTGCGAGATTTCATCACCCAAAAAGCCCTTTAAAAGGTGGGACCATCGATTAGTGATGCGAAGAAATTTGTATCGCATGAAAATTGAACGTCTCGGACCTGAAAATAACTGATAATAAAAAAGATCATCAAGATTCCCGAAGGATTTCATCACCCAACGGATAGGTTTACCAGACTGGGGTAGAAACTTGGGTTCATAGGATACGGCCCCCGCCTAGTGCCGTGAAATACTGGTTGTAGGTTTGCGACGTCACCATTCCAAGTGCTAACGTACCATAAGGCGACTCGCTCGAGCATGAGGATTGAACATCTACTCTAAGCTAGTACTAGCACAGTGACGCAGAGGAGTATAGGAACAAAAGCCTTTTGCCATCCTATCCATTTTTTAACATAGAAAAATATAGGGGAGACCCAATTATTTCTTCTAAAATAACACTGAAGTGCTAGTGTTTTAGGGTTGATTAATTTGTTTTTGTATTGGGTGGTAATTTAATTGTAAAATGTCGTACATGTTTGAACATTGGAAATCATACGGCTCATATTTTAACATCCCACAATATCCTCAAAATCATTTTTATTCATGGGATCACCAAAATTCTCAATACGTGGAAACTTTTCGACCTCATTCCTATATACAGTCTCAGCAATCCTTTTAGTTATCTAAACAGTTCCTGCCTACTCCACTTAAACCATCTTTGGAAGACACAATTTCTCTCTTCATGCAATAATCAATGGAAAGCCAACAATAAGCATTACAATTTCAGCAAGATGCAATTCCAACAGCAAACTTTAGTGAATCAAACTTCTACGTTCCAATCAATCTCTAGATTAGAAACTCAGATAACTCAGTTACCAACCACATAGAGTAAAATAGAGCACAAAAAACTTTTAAGCAATGAAGAAGAACAACTTGAAGTTAAATCCCCTTGTGATTTAGAAAATAATAAATTCAGGCGTAATCAAGGAATGATTTTCCCGTGGGGTGAATGGATACCATATTATGAGATAGATTTAGAAGATGAATATTTTAAGGTCGACGATCCTATGTCACAAGAAGCTCTAAAAGAAGCGGCTAACATGTTCAATAAATTTTTTTCTCAATCACCTCCTAATTCTGCACTCAACATTCAACCACCAATGTCATTATCCATCCCTTCACTGATAGAGCCCCACCGATTCACAAATGATATCATGACAGAAAGTGAGTATTTTTCCTAATTCTTAGACGATTTCTCAGATGATGAAAAATTTCTTGAAATTGTGAATTTAACATCGATTCTTGAGAAAATATGAGCTCCATCTTTATCCCAAACAGTGCCACCTTCTTCATCTCTCTTTCTTGCATCCATATCTCCATCGCTTGAGCCTAATGGAGGTACCATGGCCATAAGCAATTTTGAGGACTTGTACGGAGATAACTCTTGTTGCATTTTTGTTGATGAATGTTTAAATTATTTTAAGGACTTGAATGATTCTGAGATTCGTGAAATGATGTAATCATTAGCATCTGAAAGCGTGTTTCAACTTGGTCATGTCCCTAACCCAATGAATATTCACATCAATGGTCAGGATGAGTCCCTTGAGATAAGTTGTGATTTTAGGCACATAAATTTTAAATGTTTGTTAGAGTCAATTGTTCCCCGATCCCCATATCCACAAATATGTCATATATTTTTTCTTCTACTAAAAAAAAGTATCTTTTTGAAAAATTATAATTTTGGGGATGCCTCATGAACATCCATTGTCAGAACCACCTATTACATTTTTTTGAATATCAACGATTACATTGGGGTTTTTAAAATTTTCAAAGAAAATATTTTTATAAGAAAAGCGAGTTTTAAATCTAGTACATTTTCGAGGATGAATACTTGTATACCAATCTTATTATTTACTACACCACGTAGTAATCATATGATTGTATTGATAATTCTAAAGGAAAATATGTTCCCTGGGTATGTGTTTGCTTTATCTTGGAGAAATGGTTTCCTTGATATGTCTAAAATATTCAACTTAGAATCATTAAATGATAGGCAAAGCTTTTAAAGAATATATTTTTCATAGAGAATTAGATTTGTATTATCTCTGGTTTTTACATAATATATTTGCCCAATTAGGGGCTAATATTGAGGATCACCATTCTTGTGTTCTCTGGTTTTTGAAAAAGAATTTGCAACCAGGATAGTATACCACATTTTCAACTTCGTACACTTCCAGTCATATGAAAATTTTTAAGTTTGGGGGTGCATTCGTCTGGCTGAAGACGGTAAACTTAGCGCTTCTTGGGAGGCAACCCATGACACATTTAAGTAAAAAAAATTTAATTTTCCTCTTCCTTTTTTTCTTGTTCTTAAACATTGAGGGCAATGCTTGATTTAAGTTTAGGGGTAGAAAACAATATCTTTAAATGTTTTTTGAAGAAAAATGAAATAATGGCACTTTGACAATTTATGATATATTTTTGACGAATTTCCAAACACTTCAATTGATTTTACCTTGACATAAATATTATTGAAAAACCTAAAATTTAAAATTATACCAAGTATACACTAGAATATTTTGAACTATCTTCAGCTAGATGTACTATCTTTTTATTAGCGACTAATTTAAGGTAGTTTGGCATATTTTGAAAACGTACACTTCACTATAGTTTTACAATTAATACCTTCAATAGATTTTTGCCCAATATAAGGGAAATTTAGCATTTATATTAGGAATAGTTTACTGCAAGAGAGATTATTGCCTAAGAATAAGTTCATTCATTCCTAAGAATAAAATAATAAGCCAAATGTTCTCTAAAAACTTTCACGATACAAGGCTACTCGCATGATTAAGAACTGAAAAAGGAAAAATTATCACCAATCTTGAGCTTGATCATGAACTATGTGAAAGGAGCATAAGAAAATGTTACTTGTAAGAATCCTGATTTTAGGTCATAATGGGGCACCACACCCCAGCAACCTTAGCCAACTGGCGGGGATTGTAAACAAAAAATTCCTTGTAATAGAGGCTTCACTAAGAAACAATGTACTCAAAAGAAATGGCTTGCAAGAAAAAAATAAAATAAATAAAAATTATAAGAAGAGGAATTTACTAATGCGTTTGTCGAACTGACCGTTGAATTTATTCCAGTATGAACTTGACTACCAAAAACTGAGTAAATAATTCTAGAAAATGTATTAGGCGATAAAACTATTTTTACTGTACACTCAAATATAGCTAAAGCAAAATACTTGAATCTTTTTCTGATCTTGATATAGTACCTCTAGTTTCGAATAAGCTTAAAATATATTTGATATACTTAGGAGAATAACAAGTTTAAAGATTTTTCCATCGGTATATTTTATTCACAAACTAAGTAAGGATAAGTTTAAAGGAAATGAGTCATGTATATTCTAGAATTATTTAAAATATTATTATTGACTTTGGTGGGTATAGTCAGTACAAACCCTCACGAGACAACACTCGTCCACCAGACTAAACCTGAAGATTTAATAGTTTGTTGCATATGCTAAATGTAATCGCGCTCCCAACGAAAGTGGCTATTATTTTATTTTACTCAGGACGAGTAAAAGACAAGTTTGGGGATATTTGATTAGCACGTAATTATGACATTTTTAATATACCCGAACATGTATTTTAGTCGTCCAAAATATTTAATTTTGGATACTTATGTGCATTTGTTAGATTGTAGCTATTAGAGATGGATATTTAGGGCAAGCCACAAAGAGAACTCGTTAGAGAAATTCGACCAAGCTTAACCATAGTTTGAAGAATTCCTCCTACACATCGGATTAATTTGACCAAACCTTAGATGCTTAATTATGGATCTAGGATTGACATTTACATTAAAAATGCCCTACCCGTGATTTTTGACATGAATAATCCACCTAGTAAAGTTACATAATTGTTATTATTGCTTTGGTTGGGCCGAATTCTAGTCGAAGCTATTCTCTTGTTAATTGTTCTTGTTATTTCTTTCTTTTTAATCGATCTCTTATAAAATTACAATTCGACCAAGAAAGTATTTGTTTTCCCAAACCTCTCTGTGGATTCAATCCCACTCATCCGTACTACAATTCGACAACTGTACTTTGAGCAGGTATTTTATTAGAGGCTCTTAAAACCTCTTATCACCAGATCAAGAGAAAGTTGAAGAGCTCTTTCGAGAAGTTGGTTTAAAATGATCTCGAGCCAAGGGTTCTAAAGTTCTCTTGATTGATAAAATAATGTCAGCCAAGAATAAGAGTTATGTTGAGTTAAGTTTAGCCCTTGATAACCCTGCCCTTAGTGGGTATACTACTGACTTTGCTATGGTAAAGAGATAGAGTCCCTACAAAGTGGGTCCTTTGTCAAGAGGAGAAAGAGAGCTTCAAATCCTCCTGCTGCCTCTGTCCCCTCATCGAAGAGGATTACTCAACAATCTTCCATCAAATAGGGGGAGAATGTTGAGGTTGAGGGGTCTGGGACTGCAATAGTTCCAGAGGGTCAACCACTGAAGTCGGCTGCTACTTTGAAGTAAAAGGCTGCATCAGGGAAAAAGGATTCCAAGGTTAAGTCGAATGATAGTGGGAACTTTGGAGGTTCCTTCGAGGAGACCCAATGGACTATTGAGTCCTATGCTACTGGGAAACACTCCTTGGAGGAAAAAATTTCCAACTGCTTGATTGGAGAAAAAAAATTATCGACCTTCTTCATCAAAAGCCACAGTACAATGCGTCATAGGACGTGGTAGGTAGAGCATTATTGTTATACTCTATTGCATATCAAGAAGCTGCTTCTCGATGCGAAGTCTCAGATGCTTGGTGGGTAGAGCATTGCTAATGAGCTTTTGCTCTCCAAGAACATCGAGAAGGAGCTGACAGCTGAGAAGGAGCTGACAGCTGAGAAGGAGCTAGAGATTAGACTAGAGAGGATGAAGGTTGGAGTAGCCAAGTCAATAGAGGCTGCCATTGCTGACACCAAGGAGATGTGTTTGGGAGAAAAAAGAAAAAAGATTGTACAGATTAGGGTTGATCTGGCAAAGGAGAGAGAGGAGGCCTTGGCTCTTCAAAAATCCAATTTTGAGGATGATGTTTAGGAGAAGATCCTTTTTGCCCAAAGGTTGATGAAGGTAGAACATGCCAAGATCCTCGCTGAAGCTAAAGTAGAAGCAGATTGAATAAATATTGACTATCTCAAGCATATGAAGGCCAATTTTGTTGGGTAGTTTGATTTGACGGAGGAGCGAAATGAGTTTTATAAAGGCTTGGCTACAACAGCTAGGTTGAGTTTTGTCGACTCTAATACTGAGAATGAGGGTCTTGAGGTGTACCTGAATCTTCTCCTACTCTTTCTAAAGGCGTAGTGCAAGAGGAAGTATTGGGTGAGTTGAATCCTGGTTTGCCAGGGAAGGATGCTACCCCGACCCCTCCTAACAAGAACTAAAGCGGTTTAAATTTATATATTTTTTGTTAAATTTAAATATTTATATAAGTGGTCAATGGGACCTTGACTACTTTTTAAATATGTTGATAAATGAATTTTAAAGTAATTTTATCGAACCATATGTTTGAAGTTTTATGATTAGATAAGTAGTCGAATGTGATGTGTGATTTTTAGAAAAATATGTTAAGTGTTTATCGAGATGATCAAAAGTATGTTCTCAGAATATTGTCTATGGAAAGTATCTCAATTAATGGAGAAGATGGTTATAGATTGGTTTTGTCGACTGAAAGATGTTTGCCAGATGTGTTCCTCTACAGAATATCTGGTTGTGATGAAAAAGACAACCATATCATGTGTTGTCGAATTAGTAATGATGTGTAAACAATTTTTTTTAACTGGATATTTGTTTTATCGAAGGAATGAAACTTAATTTGGACAAATGCTTTTTAAGTTTTGTCAAAAGAAAAAATGTAGAATAGATGATGTAATGATAGGAAAGAAAACTTTGTTTATTTAAAGAAAAATGAAATAGATTACAGCTTTTATCTGTAGAACATCTTTAGATGAGCTGTGTTTCATGGAAGCTCGAGTTGTACTTTATTTTTAGTCATCAACCAGTATGTACCACTATTATTCTTGTCACTTATAATATAAGGTCCTTCACAATTTTCTGATAACTTTCCAGAGTTCCTTGATCGAGTACTGTCTTGAATTCGTCGAAGTACTGCCTTAAATTCTTCAAAGTACAAGGTCACCAATGCCAAATTTTCTCTTTCTGTCCTTCTTGTTGTATGTTTTCATTAGAGTGTTATGGTATCGCCCAAAGTTTACAATGGCATAATCTAGAGTTTCTTCGATCCAATTGAGACTACAGAGAAGTCCAAGCTCATTTTCTTCATCTGTGACTTGTCTTCTAGCTGTTGGGAGGTTGAGGTCTGAAGGGATTACAGCTTCAGTACCGAATGCCATCAAAAATGGTGTGTAGCCTGTGGATGTTCGAGGTATTATTCTATAAGCCCATAAAATACTAAATATTTAATTGACCCATCTACAATTCCTTTCATCGGGGCATTTTTGTATCCCTGACTTGATGCTTTTATTGATAGCTTCGGCTTGGCCATTTCCCTGAGAATAGAAAGGTGTCAAAGTAGTCAATTAGATTTTGTACTTATGAAGGAATTTGAGGACTTTGCTGGTGATAAACGGTTTTCCATTATCTGAATTTATCATTTGTAGACAACCAAATCGATTGATGATATACTCCCAGAGAAACTTGATTGCTTCATTTTCGTTAGTATGACAAAGTGGTTCGGCTTCGATCCATTTGGTAAAGTAGTCAGTAGCTACAAGGAAATACTTTTTGTTTCCTAATATTGGGTGAAATAGACCAATGAGGTCAATTGCCCATCTTTTGAATAGTTAGAGGACATTACTAACATGTAAGTCAAGAGCTAGAATTTTGATATCTTGGGCATGGATTTGGTACTTGTAGCATTTTCTGACAAAGTCTTCACAGTCTTGCATCATCTTTGGCCAGTATAACCTTGTGTGAATGCTTTCTATACCAGTGATCGTCTTGAGACATGTGCAGCACAAATTCTTTGGTAAAGCTCTTGGATTTTGATTTGGACTTGTCTTTTTGAAATACATTCGATGAGTAGACCTTCACCAGTAATGCGGTATAGTACTTCTTCCTGGACCTTGAATCATGTACATTTTTCTAGTAGAGATCAGGCTTCATCCTAATTCTCGGTGAGGGTATTAGAATTGAAATAAGTAAGAAAGGGCTTTCTCCAATTATTAGGATATTCATCTTTGGTAACTTGGATTTGCATGGAATAGCTTGTATCGCGACTAGAATGTTCTATTATTTCGATGTCAAAAGTTCTCTTTTCGTTGTCTTCGAGTATAGCTGTCGCGTATGCAAGGGAGTCAGCATGGCAGTTTTCTACTTGGGGAAGGTAAGAAATTGTGGTTATCTTGAATTTATTCATTTTCTCTTTAATCAGCACAGCATAGTCAACCATTTTGCCTGATGTTTTGAATGTTTTATTGTAGTGATTGGCCACTAGCAAGGAATCCATATAAACAACTATTTCTTCTGCTCCAAGTGCTAATGTGAGCTCCAAGCCATACAGAATAGCTTCATACTTTGTTTCATTGTTTGTGGCTGAGTTTGATAGCTTTCTCAATTCTATGATTGGATGGTGTAACGAGAACGATGCCAATCCCTGATCCTCTTGGTCCAGCAGATTCCTTTGTAAAGAGTCCCCAACCTATATTCTTCGACCATGCATCTAGTTTCGCAATGGAATCATTAGCTAACGCCTCCTCGAGTTCATCCCATTCTAGGTCTTCTACAGAGAAATTTGCCATAAAGTATACCACTGCCCTTTAATTGATATTTGTGGTTCGAAGGAAATATCATATTCTCTTATGAAAATAGACCATTGCTAGACTCTTCTGGATTTTTTTTTGGGAAGTACTAGTTTTAGGTGGAATTTGTTGATGACTTTGATGGGGTGTACTTGGAAGTAAGGTTGAAGTTTTTGGGAAGTATACACAAGAGCTAGAATCTATTTTTCAGTGGTGGTGTATCTTTTTTCTGTAAGCATGAAGGTTTTGTTGATAAAGTAGATGGGTTTTTCCACTATTGTCTTCCCGAATAAGAATATAACTGAGTGAGTCATATGTTGTCAATAAATACATTGTTAATGCTTCTCCTTCAACAGGAGTACTCATTATAGGAGGATGCCCCAAGTATCTTTTAAAATCTTGAAAAGCCGATTCACATTCTGGAGTCTAGACGATTTCCTTGGGTTATTTCTTTGTCAAAGGTGATGGGTTTTCCCGAAGGAGGTAAAGAAGTTTACATCGATAAAAAGACTTCGAGATGAACCTGTATAAAACGGCAACCTTTCTGGCAAGTTTTTAAACTTCATTTTTGGTTTGCGGTGATGGCATGGCCATAAGTGCTTTAATTTGCCTACATTGTGATTAATCACAGATTGGAGAATCTTGTTTACAATCTTACAGGAACAGACAAGGACAGAAGTAGAAGCCTCTTGAGACAGTCTCTTAAGAATGCCTATTTGAGGGGTGAGAGGAGTGGAGTGATGCCAGAATGTTGAGGCCTAGTTTATACTTTATTGGAACTATACTTTAGAGATAGGTGGGTACTCTCTACTTACTCTAATTATAGCTCCAACATTGCAGAGGCTGGAACCCACATCCACAACAAGAAAAGGGAGTGTTTATATAACATTTGCTTTTGTACAGGTATCACCACTCTAACTAAAGTCAATGAATTTGTCTGGACTACCAACACTTGGCAGGTTTGGCTTATGAATATAATAGAATACTATGAGCTCACTGGTTGCAATTTTATGAGAAATAGTATTGCTAGTTATAAAAAGGTTTATACCTCTCCCATTTGGGACATATATAAGGTAGTGTTTAATGTGTAACAAAATTGGGATGTGGAATACTAGAGGCCTGAATAATCCTCTAAAGCAAAAAGAAGTAAAGTATTTAATTCAAAGTCAGAAACTAGCAATGATTGGGCTAGTTGAAACTAAAGTTAGAAAGGGCAGAGAAAACTTTATTGTTAATACTATGTGCCCTTCCTGGAAGTATGTCACCTGCAATAGTGCTACTAAAGGGAGGATGCTATTATGCTGGGATGGCCAAGTTTTGAATCTTACTGTTCTTAGGATTTCCCTTCAGGCTATTCATTGTTTGATAAATATTAAAGATATTAGCTACATTTTCTTTCTTATTTATGCTTTTAACAATGCCAGGGAAAGAGATGAGTTATGGGCTGATATTACTAATATTTTACAAAGCTTTACAAATCCTTAGATCCTCATGGGATACTTTAACACTTGTTTTACTGGACATGACAAAGTAGGAGGCAGAAGTGTGTTCTCATCTACTGTTGACAAATACTCTTGCTTGCTCAATATTACTAAGTTACAAGATTCAAAGTATTAAGGTTACAGATTTACATGGAACAATAGAAGACTTGGGAAAGATAGTATGCTCACAAAAATTAATAGGGTGCTTGTGAATGAAGAATGGGGCCTCCAATTTGAAGCTGGAGAGGCTGAGTTCCTTACTGTAAATATCTCAGATCACAGCCCAGCCATTGCTAGGATCTTTGATGAGTTTCCTGGAGGGAAGAAGTCCTTCAAATACTATAATTTTTGGGCTGATGAGGAGGGATACAAGGACATAATCACTCAATCTTGGGAGGAACCAGCTACAGGGAATCCAATGCAAAGATTGAAGATGAAGCTAAACAGAGTGAAACTCAGCCTAAAAGATTGGAGGAAGAACTTGGGTGTTGTTGAAACTTGTACTGCAGAAGCTAAAACCAAACTCATCAACTCTCAGCTGGCTATCCAAAATGATCCACTCAATGATGATCTGATTAAAGCTGAAGGAGTTGCACTCAAAGAGTATACTGAAACAACAGCTAAGGAAGAAAGAAAATTGAGACAGATATCAAGGGTGAGCTGGCTTCAGCTTGGAGATTCAAATACTGCCTATTTCCACAGAGCTATTAAAGCTAGGAGATCACGGAATGTTATTTTCTCCTTTAAAAATGACAATGGGGACACAATCTCTGATCCGGCACTGGTTTCTGATAAGGTTGTAAGTCATTTCAAATCAATTATTGGGACAGGTAAGAGAACAATTGACTCAGATTCTATTAGGAATTTGCCCTTCAAAACTAAAGTTAATGACCTGGACCATGCAAATCTTGTTAGGCCTGTTTGTGATGTTAAAATCATGGAAGCCTTATTTTCCATCCCATGCACTAAGAGCCCTGGTCCAGATGGCTTTAACTCACACTTTTTTCACAATAATTGGGTGCTAATTAGGAATGACTTTTGCAAGGCCATTTCTAATTTTTTTACAAAGAGCAGAATGCTCAATGTTATTAATGCTACTGCTATAGCCCTAGTGCCTAAGAATCCTAACCCCTTTAATTTTGATGAATATAGACCTATTACCAATTGTAATGTGATTTATAAGGTTATCTCCAAAATACTAACTAGAAGGTAAAAATCATTGCTTGACCCTCTTGTTAGTAACACTCAATCAGCTTTTGTTGAGCGCAGGCACATATCAGATAATCTCCTCATTGCTCATGAGCTAATGAGGGACTATCACAAATACGGGTCCACCCCCAAATGTACTACAAAAATTGATCTAAGGAAAGCCTATGATCTATTACAATGGGAGACCATCTTTGCGACTCTTGAAACTTTTAACTTCCCTCATGTTTTCATTGATTGGATTTCACAATGCATTACTACTGTACATTACTCTATTACTCTTAATGGTTCTAGTGAAGGATATTTTCCTGGAGAAAGGGGAATTTGACAAGGGGATCCCATCTCCCCATATCTTTTTGTTTTGGTCATGGTGATGATAGGTCTTCTCCTTGAGCAGAAGGTTGGTGATAGGAGCTTTGATCTTCATAAGAATTGCTCTAACCCCATTATTACTCATCTGGATTTTGCAGATGACCTACTAGTCTTCATGGAAGATAATGTGCACTCAGCTTATGCTCTGCAAGATAGTCTAACTACTTTTACAACGTGTACAGGTCTTGAGATAAACTTTGCAAAATCTAAAATTTACCTGTCTGGAGTTTGTAATGAAGTTGTTAATGGAATTTGTGCAGCTCTTAATATGGAATCTGAGATTATGCCCTTTAAGTATCTAGGAGTCCCTCTCATTAGTAAAAATCTTAGAGCCTTAGACTGTCAATGTTTAGTTGAAACTATGACTAAGAGAATTTCTGGATGGCAACATAGAATTTTATCCTGTGCTGGGAGAGGACAGCTTACCCAATCTGTGCTGGATAATGTAAGCACCTACTGGTGCAACATTTTTATATTGCCCCACATGACTATTCATAAGCTTGAAATGATCTGCTCTAATTTTTTATGGCAGGGTTCTATTGATCCAGATAAGAGAGCTCCAATCAAATGGAGTGACCTATGCTACCCAAAGTCTGAAGGTAGCCTGGGATTTAAGTGTCTACAAACTTGGAACCTGGCTTCAATTCTTAGGCATGTTTATAAGATTTCAACCAAGCAGAATGGTCTATGGGTGAACTGGGTCAGTAATAACTTGATCAAAGGAAGGAATTTTTGGGAGCTGAAAAATCCCTAGTACGTGTTCTTGGGTATGGAGGAAGCTGTTAGGAGCAAAGACTGAAGCAGAGAAGCTAGTTAAGTATCTTATTGGTAATGGGGAAGACACTTACTTCTGGAAGGACCCATGGCATCCAGATGGCATTCTATTAGGTAGATTTGGCCAACAATTTAGATATGACTCTACACTCCACAAAGAAGCTAAATTATCTACTATTATTAGGGATGGGGTTTGGAACATCCCACCACACATCTCTTTCATGCTCAGTGATATTATTCTTTTACCTATGAGAGGAATTAAGATAATTGGTGACATAGAAGACATAATAGTCTGGACACCAGTAGCTGATGGAAGATTCTCATTATCTGCAACCTATGAAGCTCTAAGGAAGAAGAAACCTGAAGTTAAGTGGTGCACTATCCCATGGAACAAAATCAGCACTCCTAGGTGCAGTTTTACTATATGGAGGGCCTGTAATGGGAGCCTAAGAACTCAGAATAGACTTATACAGATGATAATACTTACTTAAGCTTTTTGTTACATCTGTGGAAGACCAGGGGAGAATGAAACACACCTGTTCATGGACTGTATCTTTGCAAAGGAAATTTAGGGTAGAATTTTGAACAGATGCAACATCAACAGAACTATAGGAACCCTTGAAGATGAGATGAACTGGTTATTAACCCTTAACAGTAGAGGTACAACTACAAGAATACTGAAAGCTTCCCTTACTACTATGATCTCATATATCTGAATGGAGAAGAACCTTAAATACTATGAGAATAAGCTCCTTAATCTGAAGTTCACAATCTCAGCTATTTTCAATGAGCTTACAGTCATAATCAAGATGTTTTTTGAAGCTAAGGAAGAGAGTGATGCAGCTATTAAGCTTTGTGCCATTTGGAATACACACTTAAATCTTAAGGTTAAGAAGGTTATCAAATGCAATTGGCTGCCCCTTAAACCTGTGGAACTCATGCTCAACATTGCAGTTATAGAAGATGGTGGCATGGGAGGCATCTACAGAGACCACATAGGTGCTTTTGTATTAGGTTTTGCAGGTAAGCAGATCAAAAGAAGTATCATCTACCATGAATTCAATGCTCTAAGTAGAGGTCTGTACCATGCTTCACATAATGGGTTTTAGATACTAAAAGTTACCACCAACTCAAGTCTGCTTGTTGACTTCATCAGTCTAAAGAAGAGACCACCATGGGAGTGCCTTGCACTATTTTACTCAATTAAAGAGATGCAGACATGGCTCCAAGAGTTCACTATTCATTACAATTACAAGGAAGCAAACAGAAATGCTCATTGTTTAACTTCTCTTCAAGTTGTAATAGGTAAATCCATTCTCTCTCATAGTAGCATTCCTAGTGGCTTGCGTGCCTTGATAGATGATGATGCTACTGGAGTTGAGTATGATAGGATGTAATTCTTTTGTTGGTTACGTTACCTGGTAGGGGTCTGCCTTAACCCCAGCTTAACACTTAAAAAAAAGTTCTTTGATTTGAGATGGATCTATTTCTATTCCTGGCATCTCTTGAAAAGACCATGGGAAGGCATTGACATTCTTCTTTAAAAGCTGAAATAGGGTTTTCTTTTCTTCTTATGATAATTTAGATCCAATAAAAGTGCTTATTCCTGAACTATCAAGCTATACGGATTCAGCTGCTTCAGTGTTATACTGCTCGAGCGTCAGAGGTTGCTCTTGCTGTAATTGTTATGCTTGTAACCACGACCTCGAGGAGGGTTAAATCCTATATATGATAGTTATTACAATTCCTCAATGATTGAATAGACGTAGATGTAAAAATAATATAATTTTGGATTCCCCCTAACATAGGTTATGCCTGTATTTATAATATATACGGGCAGTTACAAATAATTGGTCTCCTATATTAGTGGGTAGTGGGAAAACTTATCGGATCTCTTGCAACGGCTTTATTTGACTAAGTGTGACGGTAATTGTAGGCGCACACTTGACATCTTCTCGAATGATCGCAGACCCTCGACATGGTTGTACTAGCTTCTCCTTGTCGAATCTGGGGAATATGCTATAAGTGTCATACTTCTACTTTAAAGTATTTATCTAGTTTTAGAAGTATGAGTTATTATTTCGATTTAGAATATTACTCTAATTTAGCAATAGGAGTCCAACTTCTAAAATATGACCTGTACCCTATAAAAGGGCAAGCCTAAGATTAGAAAACCTAATTAGAATTTAGGAGTTCTATTATAATCTTTTTATGAGCAATAAAGAAACCCTAAGGGGAGATTTTCCTCCCCACCAATTGTATTGTGCGTTTATCGTTATTCTTTTTTATTGTTCTTCTAAGTAGTATTCTCCTAGCAATTATGGATTAAAAAGTGTTATTACTATCACTATCTTCATGCTCTCCAAAAATGGGTGTATCTACATAACAACCAGTTGTAAGGATGGAAATACCTTGAAAGCATTACATTTTTTCCTGTCTAACCAAGCTTTTGAGGGTAAAACTAAACACAACGTCACGAAGGCGGTCCAATACTTCAGTCTTCCTTCATTCCCGCGAGAGTAGATAATAAAATTATGAGTAACTCGTGATCTACTGCATATTTGTAGATGAGAAATGTAACATTAATACATACTAGTTCAGAGTTCTCATATTTGAGTTGTGCAATCATAGACTTCATCAAATATGGATTGAATGCCTGTGTAGGGGATGGACCCACTCGTAGAAGGGAATTTTGGACGCGAGGGTTCGAATGGCACTCGTACCATTCACAGTATCCATCAGCACAATTTCAGGGATTGACCCGCATGTGCAAAAAATACCTCGTCAAGAACATGATTGAACCATACATCGACGTTCTACAGTTTAGTCCAAAGCTTATTCTTCAAACTGAGGTCAACTTTAGACATCAAAGGCTCCTTTGGGATTTCATATACCTTCCTCAATTGGCACAAAACCCTACCAGGTTGGTAAACTATAAAGACCTCGAAGAAATATAGTAAGCCCATAGAAAAGAACATCGAGTCTATGGGCCTCTAGTCAGACTCCATCTCATATGGTTCCCACAGGATCTAAAGCTCCACAATTCAATAGTAAGTACCCAAGTACAACTGAAAATAATAATTAAGTTGCCCTTGATGTTAGCACAATCACATGACACTTAAATGCTACATACTCATATCGCCTATTTGTTGGTAATCAAAGCTTCTTTACTCTCACCCCTTCCAGGGGTCGGTATCCATCTCATAGCTCATGGTAATGGCTCCATGAAGCTAGTCCTGACCGTGGGGGTCATACTAGGCACGATGAAGTGCTCATATACCCAAGCCTACAAACATTTGTTTAGTACCACCAGAGAAACCGATGAATAGGTGAACGACTTGGTTAAACTATGTAATAGGTATGGGCTATAGTCTGCTTATTGAGCCAAACCATGGATAAAGAAGGGGATGAAGCTCTCACTTTCAAAATTTTGTCGAAGCCAATCTCTCATGAACTTTTAATTTCTCTACATCTCTTGCTCTAAATGACAGATCCAACTTCCCAACAACCTTCATTAATGGAGCTGCTCCTCCTAAGTGGAGAAGTTATGGGCACCCACAGGTCCATAGAAGCTTAATAAATATCTATATTTGGAGTTTGTTTCATATCGTATCTAGAATACGTGTCAGCACTACCTCACGGTTACTCGTCGTCAGAGATTGCACATGGAACGACTACAGCAGGACTGACACTAAAAAGGTATGCGGGTTTGTACCTCTTCGCTCAAAAATATCATGCCCATAATATTTTACAAGAGGTCAAAAAGAAATTATGTTTTGTGAAGAAAATAGGATTCTGTTATAACAAAAAAAATTCTATCCGAACAGACTTTTTCTCTGTTCGAGCAGACTTTTTCTTTGTTCAAGCAGGTTACTCAGAACTTTGTTTCTTCGATTAGGATCTTGGTTTTGTTCTAATAAAACATTATATGTTCGAACAGACTTTGTGTTTTTTAGTTTTTCTAATAAAAGACATCCTTTCTTATTTCACTTTTCACCTCTTCCAAAAGAACTTTTTCCAGGACTTGATATTTAGAGAGAGAAAATATTTCAACATGCGATTCAATGCGAAGTAAAACTTAAATTGAATTAATCGAAAATTGAGAAACCTAAAACCAATTTCAAAATTAACGAGTTTGAGCGATTCAAGCTTTGAAGCTTTGATGCGTTGTTCGAGATGAGGCATTGCGAGAATGTAGAATTGATTGCGAGGAGTTCAATTTTAAGAGAGGTAACCACGGGATGTGTTTATCGAGTCTGTAAGTAATTGAATTTTTGTAATTTTGTTTCAATATTGTATTATTTAGCTGTCGGGCGATTCGGCAGCGACCTGTGGGTTTTTCTTCTAAGAAAGGTTTCCCACAGGGTTAAAATTGTTTGTTCTAGTGCTTAATTTACTTTTATTTGTTATAACTAGAACATTGGACCAACTTAAATTAGGCAAGGGTTAGACCGTTAATTTGTGGTTTGTTGGACCTATTAATTTTGACATTAATTAATCGAAATCGGTGATTAGAAATTATAGCTTACCCCTTAGGGAAGGGTTTCTATGATTTTTGTTTCACCAATGAATCGGACTTGCACATAATTTGGAATATTGGCCCTTGGAAGATTGGTAGTTTCTCAGACTCTCACTATGGGTTCCTACTTTTAATCCGTTCACAAAAAAAAATAGTCATGCCCTAATTTGGATTAGGATTTCATATCTAAATCAGGAATATTGGATACCTAAAATTCTTATGCAGATTCCAAGGGGAGTAGCCCTACCCCTTCAATTCAATCTTGCTACAAAAGAAAAGAGGCATCGTCACTTTGCAAGAGTCCTTGTAGACGTAGATTTGAGCAAACCTCTGGTGAATGAGGCGATGGTGGAAAGGAAAGGCTATGCCTTTAATGTGTATATTGAATTCAATAATTTACCTCCAATTTGCAGTTACTGCAATATAATTGGCCATGATTCACATATCTGCAAATCAAAACTCGGCAATCTCAAACCAAAAGACTTGGGGGTCAAAACTGTTACTATTACTGATAAAACTACCCCAATTGTAACCACTGAGAAGACTCAAGAGAACACAACCTTTCAATACAATAGTGGCAGATCAAGGAGAAGGGCCAGAACCATTACAAAAAAGAGACATAGTAGTGTATAGAGGGCTAAAATGCCAGCACCTTAAAGTGACCCCAACTTGTAGAAGGTTAGCAAGCCAGCTGATTTGGCCACACATGTTGAGACAGTGCCTGCCCGTAACCAAAATGTGGACATTACACAAGCTGATATCGTGCCAGTTCTTTCTTAGATTGAGCATCAAAAGAATGGTGATGCTGCTTCCTCTCAGAATGAGCCTTCAACAACACATACAACTGTTCATGCTGATGACGTGCCAGTTGCTCTCTCTCATCAGGTTGACCATAAAAACCCTACTGCAGAAGCTGCTACTTTGGGTGACAATGGTGATTTTGCTCCCTCGCAGGTAGAACCTTTATCATCCCTTACAGCTCATAGTGGCAGGTAACCCCACCAGGCCCGGCCCTGGGCATAGACCCATGAGACGGCTGTCTACGGCCTCCAATTTTAACTCAAAAATAGGGACCTCCTAATATCGTAGCCTTTATATGTTTTTGGGCCTCCAAACTCCTAAATACCCAGTTTAGATATTTGGATTTGGGCCTATGTCATGTAAAACCAACCAAAGGAGAGTTCCTTTCTCTGTTTTTCAATATGGACAGACTCTCTCTCTCAAGAAGACAAGAACGATTCATGAAGTTTTAACGAACCTCACCCCTCTCTCTCTAAACATAATTAGTAAATTTCAATGAATCTCTCTCTTTTCAACTCCCTAATTGTGAATTTGAGATTTGTGAGATTGAGAACTAAGAAATTGCGATTGATTCTTTTATGAACTGGAGCTTGATTGAATCATCAAAATTGAGTAAGTAATTTGTCCATCTTGTTGTTGAATCTCTTTGTTTCATGCTTTAATTGTGTAATTGTGCAGAAACTTTGAAATTGAGTTATTTTGGTATTGGTAGAATTGAGGTTTTCTTCAAATTCAAAAGATATGTTTTTGTAGTTGTTCTTCATTGGCCTATATTTGAACAAATGCTTAAAATGTTTTTGTTTTTGTTGTGGGATTGGAATAAGTTGTTTGATGGATAGAGTAGGACTACTAAATTTTATTTTTAAGATTAAAGTTACTGATTTCCGACATATTTTTGTGATTGGATTCGACTTGCGTAGAAGAGAACTGGATAGCGAGGAATTAACGTTGGCTACAGGGAAGCCTGAATGGCAATGTAATTTATACATGATCCTTGGTACATCGTCCTTGGTACAATTGGTGCCGTTGTTAATGGGATGGCTATGCCCTTTATGACCATTCTGACTGGAGATTTCACAGACGCTTTTGGACAAAATGCAAACATAGATAAAACTCTCAGTATAGTTTCTAAGGTATATATTCTCACTTTATCTTCTCAAAGATTTCCTTGGTTTCACAGTTCACTCACGAAAGGGCTTAAGAATACTAACATGAGATTTTATTTGATTCGATGATTTCAGGTAGCGCTAAAATTTGTATATTTAGGCGTGGCTGCCGGTATTGCATCATTCGTTCGCAAGTACAAGTTTTTTTTTTTTTTGTGGGGGGGGGGGGGGATTTTTTAAGTTCCGTCTAGGGCCTCCAAAACTACAGGGCCGACCCTGAACCCCATCACTACTAGCGCACCTTTAAACTCTGAGCAATCAGACTTTGTTAACTTCTCTCTAGCTGAGAAGGAGGCTAATAATGTTCACAATGAGGAATTCACCCCTGTCACATATAAATCTATGAAGAAAGCAAACAAAAAGAAAGCCAAGACTAACAACATACCTAGAATTGTGGGTTATCATCTCAAGTCTCAGTGCAAAGGCTCTAGATCTCAATGATAGTACTTTATTGGAACTTAAGAGGAGTTGTTAATATTACCCCTCAGACTCTTGAAAAATATAGCTTTGTACCACAAGCCAGACATTCTTTTTTTGGCTGAACATATACCACAAGCCAGACATTCTTTTTTTGGCTGAACATATGACTTCTATTGACACTGTTCATAAAGCTTTCTGGAACACCTTTAATATGAACCCCATTACTGCCAATATTAGAGACCCCTCTCTCTTACCTAACCTATGGGTTACTTGGAAAATAGATTTAGATGTGTCTATCATTTCTAATACTGCTCAACACATTTCTTTTAGAGCTAAGAGTTATGGCCATGCTTTCACTGTCTCTAGGGTTAATGCTAGCACTAGTTATGTTAGAAGAAGAGATCTTTGGCTGGACCTTTCTCATATTCAAAGCTTTTATGTCGGCCCTTTTTATGCTATTAGTGACTTCAATGCCGTTCTTGGAGTTCATGAAAAAGTTGGAGGTAACCTTCCTAAAGCTCTCTCTTGTGCTGAGTTCAAAGTCTTTTCAGACACCTGCAACCTTCATAATCTTAACACCAAAGGTTATGCCTTTACTTGGTCTCATGGTAAAAGATTTAGAACTCATGTAGGTTGAAAGGCTGGACAGAAGCTTGAGCAGTCATGATTGGCTTAATCTCTGGCCTAACACCTCTTGTTGTACTCTCCCCAGACTAAATTATGATCACAACCCCCTCATTTTCTCTATCAGTAATACCCCTCCACCAGCCTTTCAACCTTTCATATTTCTTAAAATCTGGAGTGAACACAATGACCTTCTTAATGTTGTCTCCAATGCCTAGACCCTCCAAGTTTTTGGTTGCCCTATGCATATTGTTATCTACAAGCTCAAGCATCTCAAGTATATCCTCAAAGATTGGATCTACAATGTGTTTGGCCATCTCACTGTCAAGATTCAGAATATCTAAGAAGCACTCAGTGCCATTCAACATCAGATATCTATTGCTCCTTCAAATGTTCTTTTCTTAGGCTTGTTCTAAGTCCTCTCTTAATGAAGCCCTCAGAATTGAAGAGCTCTCTAGAGAGAAAAGTCTAAAGTTAAGTGGGTTAAAGAGGGGAGGGGAACAGAAGCACCTTGTCTTCTACTCTACAGCCAAAATGAAATATTCTAAAGGCAAAATTCTTTGTTTACAAGATAATGGCAGATTGATTACTAACCCTGATGACCACTCTTCTTTCAAATTTAGTCACATTTCTTCTCTTTATGCAGGCACTAATAGTTGCTCTGATAATGGTTTGGTGGAGCATGTTCTTCCCTATCTCATTTCAGCTGAGGATAATGTTTCTCTTGCTAGTGTCCCTACTCCGATGAAGTCATATTTGTTGTCTTCCCTATGGATGCCTCTAGTGCCCCTGGGCCTAATGGTTATAGCTATTTCATTTTTCAACATTGTTGGGGTATAGTTGGTCTTGATGTGAATGCTGCAATTCAAAATTTCTTGATTAACAGATTTGTCTATCCAGGGCTTAACTCCATCTTGATCACTATAATCCCTAAAGTTACAGAAGCTATACACATTGGAGACATCAGGCCAATTGCCCATGGAAATGTTCTCTTTGAAATCATTCCAAAAATTATCTCTGACAGGCTAAGATTTTTGGCTGCCACTATTATTTCTCCAGAGTAGACTGCTTTCGTACAGGGAAGATGTATTGCTAGTTCTATTTGCTTGGCCTCTGAATGTGATAAATCTCTTGATTGTACTGGTAGGGGTGGTAATGTTGGGTTAGAAATTGATATCAAGAAAGCTTTTGACTCCATGGATTAGGCTTTTATTTTCAGAGTTCTCAAGTGTTTTGGGTTATCTTCTGACTTCATCCAACTGGCTAGTGCCCTTCTTCACTCTTCTCATCTCTCTATTCTGATCAATGGGCAATCTCAAAGTTATTTCAAATGCAAAAGTGGTTTAAGACAAGGGGACCCTCGCCCATTTTATTTTGCCTTACCGAAGATGTTTTAAGCCGAGGCATCTCCGCCCTTTCTTTTGTTGGTCCAATTTCCCCCATTTCTTACTTTAACGGTGTCCCTACCCCTACTCACATCCTTTATGTTGATGACATATTTGTTTATTGTAAGGGCCTCTCTAGAAACCTTAATAATCTCATGAATCTCTTCAACTCCTATAAGCTTGCCTCTGGCCAAGTAATTAGCTAAGAAAAGAGCAAAGTTTATTTTGGTAAATTTGCTTTCCCTAGAAAGCAGATTATTTCAGACATCTTGGTGATGCATGAAGATGAGTTCCGCTATAAGTATCTAACCCTTTTTTTAAAAGGCACCCTAGAAAAATCCATCAGCAAGGCATTGTTAATAAAGCCAAGATGAAGATGGCCTCTTAGAAAAGAAAGCTGCTTTCTATGTTTGGTAGAGTGCTCTTAGCCAAGGCTGTGATACTCAATATGCTTAATTACAACTTTACTATCTACAAATGGCCAAGATCTTGTATTCATTATCTGGAAATATGTATTAAAAACTTTATTTGCTCTGGGACTGTAATACTAAGAAGTTGGTTACTGCAAGCAGGAAAACCATGTGTCTGCCTGTGGATAAGGGGGGTCTTGATATTAGAGATCTTCATTCACTTAATTATGGATCTATGCACAAGCATGCTTTTGATATGCTCTCTAATTCAGTTGGTGGGCTGCTCTCATGAGAGCCAAGTATCTTACTAGCCGAAGACCCCCATTTCTTACTTTAAAATATCTTCTCTGTGGACTGGGTTAAAAAGGTGTGATTCCTTATGTGCTCTCTCAATCTAGATGGTTGATTGGTGATAGCAACATAATCAATTTCTGGAGTGATGAATGGTTGTCTGGTCCAATCTCTAATAATATTAACATCCCTCTTCTAACCCAAAAATTCTTGAAGGCTAAAGCTTGAGATTTCATTGACAATAACAGTCGGCATATTCCCTAGTCCTTATTGCATACCCACCCTAGTTTGTATAATGAAATCAAATATACTACTACTCTCTCTATGAAAAAAGGGCTTGATACTCTTATCTGGAAGCAAACTGCTCTAGATACTCTCTCTCAAAGAGTTGTTGATCATGTTAGACCTCATAATGCCAAAGTCTTATGGGGCAAAAACCTTTGATCCCCTGCTATACCTCCTAAATGCTCCCTTTTTGCCTGGAAGCTCCTTCATGATTGTGTCCCTATAGATGATAGCCTCCAAGCTAGTGGCTGGATGATGGCCTCTTATTTTTCTGTGTGTGACTCTCAATCTCATATAGAAATAACTCAGCATCTTTTTGTTGACTGTTCTTATGCAAAAAAGATTTGGGGCTGGATTGTTGCTTGCTTTGGAAGAAATTTATCTCAAATTCAAACTGTTTCTCATCTGCTTAGATTGGCATTAAGCACACCTTAAGCTCTCAAGTGAGAGCTCTTTGGACTTCAGCTATCATCTCAGGGTTATGGAGTATACGGAAAGCTAGAAACTCTATGAGATTTGACAGTAAAGCCACTCCGACTAATCGGGCATGTAAAATGATCATTCCTTACATTTTATTTAAAGCCTCATTTTTATTAATATATAACACTTATATGATTATTTCATGATTTTTAGGTTATATAAGAATATATGTGCAATTTGCAAGAAAAAGCTGAATTTTAGAGCTTATTCTAAATGCAAGTCTTCAAGCAATTTACAAAAGTTATTGATGGAGATGTCCCAAGTGTTGAGAATTGAGGTAGCTAATATCTCTTCTACGATAAGAACGAAATGCAAAAATCGAGAAATGAGAAATTAACCAAACGAAGAACAAACAACAAAAACAAGATTTACTCGGAGGAGGGAAGTAGAAAATCATTTCAGATGAAAAACCACTCTCCGTGAGCAATCCACTATTAATCAAAGAGGTTACAATAAATCACTCAAGCATTCTTGAAGCTTCAATGAATCTCACAAACCCTCTCTGGGATTAAAGTCACCTTAATTTTTTTAAGAAACACTCCAAGTATTCCTTATATACTTGGTAGGACATTACATGAGTTAGGGTTCAAAGTACAAATCACGAGGCAAACAAACGATCAAAGTTTTATTTATAAAACTGAGAATACGAGGTCTATTCGAACAGAGACTAAATTGTATTCAAACAGACCTCTATCTGAGACCTTTGTCCGAATATAGACATAAGTCTATCATAACAGGCATCTGCCTGAGAGTTCTATACGAATAGAGACTAAAGTCTATTCGAACAAAGGTCGCTTCCTCTTCTGTTCGAATAAACTAAAGTCCTGTTCGAACAAAACACCAAAAAATCACCCGAATGATCTTTTCCTTCATCTTTAACTCTCGTTTGACCCGTGAACTCCAATGAACATCGACGAACATAATTTGAGTTTATTACTCAACAATCTCCCACAAGAAATTAAATTTACCGTAACTCATCGCCAGATCATCAATAAAGAATTACTCGTGCTTCTCAGACCTTAAACTGTGAAGACCTACATAAGTTCTACCCGTCGTGAACTTCTGGAATGTCACCACCTGTAAACATATCGGCCGGATTTATATCAGTATGAATCTTCTCGAGCTATAACACACCTTCATCAAGGAGCGACCAAATATAATGATATCGAATATCAATATGCTTGGTCTTAGAGTAAAACGTTGGATTCTTTACTAAGTGTATTATGCTTTGACTATTGTTATACAACTTAGGAAGATGTTCTTTGCCAAACACTTTCATCAACCCTTTAAGACAAACCATATCCTTGCAACCTTCCGTAGCTACAACATATTCTGCATCCATCATAGATAAACTTACTATCTTCTGTAGCCCTGAAGCCTAAGTAACCGGACCGCTTCCAAATGTAAATATGAAGCCACTAGTGCTCTTCCGCCTATTAATGTCACCTGCCATATCATAAGCAACAAAACCCAGTAAGCATATCTGAGAACCCCCATAACATAATACAATATCTTGAGTCCCCCTTAGATGCATAAATATCCATTTCATAGCTCTCCAATGCTCCTTGCCTGGATTACTCATATACCTACTAACAACTCTTGCGGCTTGACCAATATCTGGTCTTGCACAAATCATAGCATACATAAGGCTACCAACCGTTGATGAATAAGGAACCTCTCGCATCTCGTTGCGATCCTTTCGCGTCTTCAAACAACACTGATTTAACAATTTAAAGTGACCTCCCAATGGTGTACTAACAACCTTATAAACATCCATATTAAACTGCTTAAGTATTTTGCCGATGTACTCAGCTTGAGATAACTTCAATTATCATTATTTTCTATGTTGTGTAATACGCATACCAAGAACTTATTTTGCAGCACTCAAGTCTTTAATAGAATACTCTCGGGACAACTGTTCCTTCAACTTGACAATCTTTTACATGTCGGCACTTGCTACCAACATATCATCTCTACAACAAATATAAGATTTTTTGTCATTAAAAAAATGAAGTAAAAGGGATTTAACGTCATTTGTACGACACAAATATTTGGCTACCAACAAATATAATTTGGCTAAATTATATTACTTTCATTCATTATAATGTGTTCAAACTTAATCACTTCATTATTTGAATTACAGAGCTAAATCACTGGTAAACTTAACCAATGCACAAAAAAACTAATAAAACAACCATAAAGAAGGGTCTCAGATGTTTTAATGCCAGAATGCTTAGAACCTTTGAGTGCCTTTCTGCGTTTCTACTAATCTGGATCAATTTGTAAACCTGTCAAAGCATACAAATTAAACATTAGCTCTGTAAAGGTGAGTACACAAATTAAACTGGTAAACATTACTTCTGGGTTTTTTACCATCTCATCCACACCAAGAACAAGGCAAACTACTTTTGTTGCCACAATTAAAACATTAATCTGGTACAAAAGTAATGCGATTGTAATCAACGCTAATGTTCATTTTGTTACTATAAGCAAAATAGTAATCAAAGAATATAAATTAAATAGGTAATACCTTTACAACTGCAGGTTCCCATATGAAATTCGCAAAAGAATCTGTAATTCCACCAATGTTGACATCCACTCCATAAAGGGGGTCCTCACCTGTTTATCAGCAAAAAACCACCACTTGCAAACCAGTACTGAGTTGAATGTTATTATCTGGCGCATATCTTCAATTCAAACTATGAAGTAATAGATCCTACTGCTAAAATGTCAAGGATCTAACCTGATGGAAGCACATGCTTACAAGGCAGAGAACAACACATCTTTTCGGAAATCTTTTCACCGATGAAGCTATGTGTGCAATGACTTCTACAACTTCTTGTTGGACCTGCATTCGATGAAGAAAGTTTAAGAAAATTCGTTAAACAAAATTTGCAGTCATATCACGATTCAACAAACATATTAACTACCTGGACATTTTTCTCACCCCAGCCAAGAACAACACATAACAAACGAATCAAAAGCTCTGCTGACTGGTCAAGGTCTTGAAGAACTTCAACCTCTTGATTTAACAATACAATAGCTTCAATAATAAACAAATGTTAGCCATAGGTGATCCAGTACTTTTAAAACATCAAAACGAATCTAGATCGCCGTTAATGCCAGAAAACAATTTTTTATGAAGTTTTCCTTAAAACAATATAATAGCTAAAAAAATATAACGGTTAACTAGGATGACAAATACAATATAACCATAAAACTTTAATTAAGAAGAACAGGGGAAATCTAAAAAATATACGCTTAGGAAGAGAAATAGTCTAAAATAAGCACGTAGAATACTAACATGTATTTATATATATGATGATACAAGTAGAAAATAACACTACCTTCAAGCCATTCTTTCCAGACACCACTCTTCAATTGGGAAATCGTATTAACTTGTAAGAGAGATCCAAGTCGACTCTCGATTTCATCAAGGCTCATCTCTGAAGGCTGATTTTTCTTACCAAGCACTCGGTTATATAAGCATACCAACACCTTAAACAATATCCCACAATAGAAACTGGTCAATCACTCACCTCAAAATCTTCATGTTCAACTGACCCTGAAGCCTTTGACAGCCCACCTCCTTTTCCTTTCCTGCTAACACCCGATTTAGCTGAACCGCTTTTCTTGTTAATCGACTGAAAACAGTCGATTGAACTTAAAAAATGGTAATAAAAAGATAAAAAATCTCTAGTCATCAAACGAAGAGAGGAGAAAGAATTTTGGGTTCTTTCCGCTTTTCTTGTTAATCGGCTGAAAAACAGTCGATTGAACTTAAAAAATGGTAATAAAAAGATAAAGAATCTCCAGTCATCAAACGAAGAGAGGAGAAAGAATTTTGGGTTCTTTCCGCTTTTCTTGTTAATCGTTAATATCATTCCGGTTGCATCAGGTTGCATTTTGGATACTTAAGAGAGGAGAAAGAATTTTGGGTTCTTTATGCTTTTCTTGTTAATCGTTAATATCATTCCGGTTGCATCAAGTTGCATTTTGGGTACTTTCCGGTTGAATCAAGTTACATTTTTTGAATTTGGGTCTTGACATAATTAAATGGTAAACTGCAAACTGCGGCAAATAATCCTGAAATAGCACATGTCCCTAGAAAAGAAAAATGAAACAATTTCACAACAAGCCAGAACTTTAAGAAAATAAACTATCTTCAAGAGCTTCGATCATACAAAACTAATAAGTTTAAATGAGGATATGATACAACATACATTAACAATCATATTTATGAGTTTCGTGCATCATGAAAAAGACATCTGGCAAACTTCAGTAAAGTACTATCTTTGAGTATCATTAAATAACTAGTTGGTGTATGCGCATGTACCAAAATACGCGAGAAACTAAGGCCTAGAATTGGATGGTTGATAGGAGGAACTTTCATGTCCAATTGAAGTTCCTAAAAGTGGATTCCATCTATCAAAAACTATATGGTCACCACGACCAATCCTTCCATGGAAACGATACTGTGGCACAAATGTTAGTGCCTCTGATGACGGATTTGATGGTGGTATAATGCCTGCAGAGCTCAACCTTTCTGGTTCTATAGGTCTCGTGAACAATAGAACTAGCTCGTGCGGATCCTGCATCAATCCCATGATGGTATGAATACAATAATTAGCTTTATCACAGGAAAATAAATTTCCCATATACGTAAATCTGTCATACGGAAAGATAAAAAATGAATGCATGTCTGTAAGTACATATATAAATATATAGGGAGGAAGGGAGGAGAAGAGAGACCCTTTTCTGAAGCCATCCCTGCAGCAGAGGTTGCCTCCTAAAATTTTGCTTCATCAGTGTCGACTATGCAAAAGGTGGATTCTGAGATGCATATGAACGACTGGCTGTCATGTCATCCGAGTCTCCCAAATCATCCTCGCTTGAACCAAATTTATATGGAGCAGGGGGGATCCCCAGTACCAAACCATTTTCTACAAGCTGAGCATTATTCTGAAAAGCAACCAAAATACAAATAACAAATAACTAAACTCTCCACAGCATAGATCAATAGTTCAAAACATAAATAAATAAAAATTAGAATCAGACTCGTATCATGTTCAAAAGGCTCTACAATATCACAAAGTTCATCCTCCAGTTTATGAAGTTAATGTAATAGAAGAAAGATCAAATCTGTAAGGTAAACATAACAAATTATGTAGATCACGTGTACCTTATACTTCATTTGAATTCGTTGCAGGCTAACTTCACTCTCCATCACCTCTCTCTTTTTCTCTTCCCTCTGAAAAGAATTGTATTACTAGACACAAATTTTAAATCATCAGGGGGTATTAAGAATCTTCACAGCCAGAAAAAAAATCCAACAGTCCTGTGAATGGATAAACAAATTACCTTAATTAATGCCTCCAGGACAGTTTTGGCCTGATCCAAGTTGCGCCTAACCTGAAAAGAGAGAATTCATCAAATAAAATAACTTAGAGTGAACAGCAAACTAATGATGGGACTCCCACCCCTGCCAACCATTTAAATATATAAACTTGTGAAGAAAAATATGCACAAGTTCAAGCATATAGAACTGATGATACAAAAATCATGAAGACATAATTGAGAAAACTCACATCGAGATGAGAATGGATTGCAATCATATGTTGTGCTTTGTTGTTGTTCATCCGTTAAAGATATTGGGCAAGTAACCCATCCGGGGACGAAATGACTAGGAAGTCACAACCATTTCAGTTCTTGGGAAAATCTGGATTAGGATTTCCTCTTAATAATGTACTTCCAGCCAAGCATTAATGACTTGCTTCTACCTGCTTTAAGATAAAATGCCAAACACAAATACAATAATGAAGTTAAATCACAAACACAATTACTCATTTCCACCACAATCAAAAATTAAATATATATGTAAATATAAGGAAGTTCCTTTGACTAGAGTTCCATTACTTTCATAAAATTTACATTATAGGAAAAGAAATGTCTCCATATGAAACTGTTTATCGACGGTAATGCATTCTCAGAGTGACAAGAAAATAGATAAATACAGATGAGAGCATGAAAAATGGTCAATCCAGTTTAATGAAATAGTTTCAGGAAAATAAAATGTTACTGCTGGAGGTGCTACATATCTCAAGGATAACCAATTTTACTGCTTATATTTTACCATGTTTGCAGTTGGTTCTAACAACATAATCAATAACCCTACACCACTTTTATTGAAATAGAAGATCAAGGCTCAAAAACCCAGAGTTTAGAAACCTAAGCGGCCAAGGTTCAAAAATTTGGCTCAAACAAACCACGGTAGCGACAACTACCGCCATTATGCAGGTATACCAATTATTATACAGCTTTTAAGATTATTTTGCAATCATAAAGTTTGAGAAGGATGAAGGGGCATTTTTCATCTTTGCAGTGTTATAGACTTCCTTCTTGCAATCAGTAAGTATGCTAATAGACCACGCAGGAAGGGAGTACTGGTTTCCTTGGAAGGTCACAGTAGCACTTGATGTTGCATTAAAATTGCTCAAAAAGCAGCCAGAAGTCCCATTTGCCGAGTAAATAGTTGCCTGAGATTATGGTGATAAATTGGCAAGTATAAATTCATGATAAAGATTCAAGAGAAGATTGTGTCGTCTCACATTTACTCCAACTCCAATATTTGTGGTAGAAACATTTCCCTCAGTAAGAACTTTCTTCAACATTATAATGGCGGTATGAAGCCCTTTCAGATGTCCCCACTTGGGTTGCCTCAGATTTCCTGAGAATTGAGATATTATGTAAAACAGGATTGTATTTTCGAATCCAAGAAAAAAGGATACACCTCAAATCGATGCAAAAGTTATTGTCAGCAAAAGCCAGAAACTTCATAAATGAAGAATAATAGACAAGTTAAATACAAATTTCATTCATTAACACTGAGTTATGAGTACCGTATTCGTTGAGGGGGGGATCATAATTGTAAGATGTAGTGATGTAAATGCCTGATGTTCGACCAAAGTTGGTCCCACCATGGTACTGAGAGCATGCACAATAAGTAGTGTAGTTGATCTTTATTAAATTGTTGTGCCTAATTACAAACTTTAGTATCTAGTATTCTTTGAATTGAAATATGTGTAAAGCCTAAATTTTTTGCCTTATGTACAAGTATAATAATAGAGAAATTCATGTATATATAGGCCGTACCATGTAGTAGTTTGTGAGAGATTGGAAGAAAAGTGCAACTGCATATGCTATATCTTCAACAGGTCTGCTCAGATCTTTGCCACCCCAGTTCTTGTACCTGAGATAATGCCCACACTAATTACTAGGTTCTTTTTTCTTTTCATTTTTGCAAAAAATAACATTTTTAAAAAAAGAAGGAGAAATGTATCTGCCCACCAGCCTGTCCAGTTCTCTGTCCACATCTTAGGACTGTTAGGATTGTTTTGCTTGAAAGAATCTCTATAAAAGCCATTCCATGTGTTGATCTGTTTGAAATATGACAGGAGAAATATTAGGAATCTAAATAAAGAAAAAAAATTGTTATAACAGTTCACTTTTCTAACAACCTTAACAATAACAACACAATAGAGCTTTGTCCCAAGTGTCTGTGAGGTTAGCTAAACAAAATCTGCTAGGTGTTATAACAGTAGCACAGATCATTCAGAAGACGAAATGAACAAACCTCTTGAGGTCACAGTGAACTCTGGAGGAGTTTTTTTCTTTGCCCTGTTTGGTAAGCCTTTGAGTGATGATTCCTCCCCAAAGGAATCTGCTGTAGTTATAAAGATTGCCTCTTCAAGGATGGCAACACAATCTGAACGCCTGGGCTATGAATTTGCCAAGATGCTAGGTGTTCGAACTCCACAGGCTAGAGTGGTTCATAATTTTAGTCCTGAATGGCAACAAATCAAGGATGCCACGGAAAAAGTAAAGGATGCTGCAATTGTGGTGGGAGATGATGTCGGCGAACTGACGTGTTCAGAGCTTTTGGAAGCTCTAAAACTGAGCAAATGCCTTTTCCTGATGAATTATATTCACGGATCTCCTATTCTAGAAAATTCCAGTGCATTCTGTTTGGAGGAAAATGCAAAAAGAACAGCAGCATTGCTTGGAAGGATTTTGATGCTGGACCTTGTTATACGAAATGAAGATAGGCTACCTTGTCGTCAACTCGGATGGCGAGGAAATTGTGCAAATCTATTCTTTGCTGACAAAGTGGCTTCTAAGGAAACACATGAAATAGCGGAAACTTTGGATTCTAGGACCCGTAGATACAGGCCAAAAGTAATTATGACTTTTCGGAAAGAGAAAAGGGCAAGTTCTGTTGATGGAAGATTAAACAGGTGTAGGCCTGATCTTATATCTCAAAGCTCTGATATTTCAGGCATTTCACCTAAGTCCATCAACCTAGAAAATAAGCCATTAGACGAATCAGAATCCGATAAATATGATATTATTGCAATTGACTCAGGTATCCCTCATCGTCCTCCCGCCGGGAAGCGTGCAAATGACCATTCTAATTATCCAAAGCTCGTTGAGCTTCTTCTTAATAGCCATGACTACTCCTCAAGCTTATTATATGACATCACATGGGGGAAACTGGGCATTTCTTTATCAGAAGAAGTTAATGGAAAGATAGATTCATGTTCTTTGGATTTTAACAAGATTGTAAATGAATTCCGTGGTGAATTTCGTGAAGCTCTTGGGGATCTTCAAGGGTTCCATATTTTGCTTCTAACACTTCACCAGAAATTAGATAGCCTCCTGAGAGTATTTCTTACAATTATTGATAAGAACTCTTCAGTTGATGATGATAGTGGAGGTATTTCTGAGTCGCCATCAAATGCAGGTGGTGTTGGGGTTCACTTATTCTCTACTTCAAGAAAGGAACGGGTTAATGAAAATCTTGCCGATTTGAGTGACCCAGAGTTGCAGAAAACTGCTCCCAAGTCATCACCTCCAAGGTCCAAAGATAGCCCTGATGGTTCATCTCCAATTTCAAGAGAAAACTGGCATGGAAGGTACTCTAAAGGAAATGGGGAACTTCTTCGGAGTCTGCGATTGACAGCAAAGTTACGGGACTTTAATAGATATGCTAAGGCTGATATCAAATTAAACAAGGTACTAGAACTGTGGAACGAGATGCTTAAAACAGATGTGATTAAATTGCGTCAGGAATTTTTTTTTAATACATGCTTTTTCGAAGGAAATGAGAATAGCAGCGTTTTTGATGCTTATGAATTGAAGGTTAGACTTGAGCACATTCTCGAGAGGATAGATTTAATATCTGATGCTGGAAATACATCTTCAATTTCGGCCAGCCTTTTCATTGGTGGAGTTCTCGCTGCACGATCTCTCTTCAACATTTGGGAATTACACATATTATGCTTATGCTCAAACGAAATTGGGCAATCTGACTCTCAGCTTCCTGAACATTTTCAATACAAGAATTTCGCAATAAGTGAAAACGAGGATACAAAAATATCTGAACTCTTTAAGGAGGCTTGTAATTTCATTGAGAATACTGAGCACTCAGGCGGGAGGGTTTTGGTCCATTGTTTTGAAGGGAGGAGTAGAAGCGCCACGTTGGTTCTTGCTTACTTGATGTTAAGAAAACATATGACTTTATTGAAGCACATGATACCCTATCGTGCCCGAACTAACCAGGGATTTGCGAAGGCCCTTTCGGATCTTGATAAGGAACTGTACGGAAAGGTCTCACTGGACTTGCAACAGTTGCACCAGAGGAGGCCAATGATGAAAGTTTGCCCTATATGTGAGAAGAATGTAGGTCTTACCAGTTGTTCACTAAAACAACATCTACAGAAATCACATAGAAAGCTCTCATCTGGGAGTGTAGACAGTGCCATGAACATGGAAATACAAAAGGTTTTGAGCTCACTCAAGATTATGAGAGGTGGAAGCGTCAGCCCAACTCACAAACAGTCTCACTCCAACCCATTTGATAACTAAGTCCGTGGATTACTTACATGTTATATACTTCTCAAGCTTGATAAACTATGTAAATCAACAACATATCCATGTCCAAAAGACATCGTTGTGCTATTTGTATAGGAGAAAGTTATATATTTTAGTATTTGTTCGAAAAACAAAAGAAAAAAAGATGAGGTTAAGAACATAAATGTATATCTGTCTAGGTTCTCCTGTTATAAACGAAAACCCGAAAATTCAAGCGAGAACCTGTGGCAACTACAAAACCTTAACAGATATTGAAAAATAAATCAAACTCTAGAAAAAAGAATCTTAGCAGAGATTTAATTCAATAGGAAAGGAAGAGTTTCGGATTCACTAACCCCGTTGTAAAGTTTTGCGTGTTGTAGATGTCCCGATTTAAAGAGATTTCCCAATTCGAAAGGGATTTTTGCAAAATTAAGGCAGAAGATCTTCATCTTGTATTCTTCGGCAATGAAGAATTCATATGGTTTCAATTTTGGGCAAACATCACTTATGAGATTCTCGATCTCTCAATTAGTTTCGATCTTTCATGAAAATCTCTTTAGAGTTGAGCCTCTTTTGACTTTTCCCTTCTAATCTCCGCACTGTCGAATCTGTTTAAATCTTAATACACCCAAACCACGTCAAAAACTCAAAAAACTACATAAATGTGAAACTTGAAATGCCTTACTTTCTTACGTCACTATTAAAAGTGATATTGTTTAAGAAACTAATACAAATAACATCATTATTTAAATAAGTGACGTTTACTGCGTACGCAAACTCACGGGGATAAGGGATGAAATAGTACCTATAACCTCATTTTGGGAAAAATGTTATTTATATAGCGTAAAAGCCTATATTTGTTGTAGTCTAGATACAAAAATAAAATAATATACGAGTTTCCTTTATTCTTGATAAAATCGCAGTAATCCACATTGCATTTTAAAAAACTATTTCTGGACATGAAGTTATCGAACTTCAAATACCATTGCCTCAACACTTGTTTTTAACTATATAAGCTCTTCGTGAGCTTACACACTAGATCTTTTTTCCCTTTAACTATATACCCTTCTGACTACTTCATATAGATTTCTTCATCAAAGTTACCGTGAATAAATGTTGTCTTGAAATCAAGCTGCTCAAGATGTAAATTTTCAACTGTAATTATATTTATCACAACCTGAATAGTAGATATCTTCACAACATGAGCAAAGATCTCACCAAAATCAACGCCTTCTTTATGCTGAAAGCTCTTCACCGCAAGTCTAGCCTTGAACTCATTGAACCATCAGATTCTTGTTTTAGTTTGAATACCCACTTGTTGTGCAATGTTTTTTTTCCTTTTCGTTAACCGAAGTAAGTCCCAAGTTTGATTTATTATCAATGGCTGCATCTCATCATTAATAGCAAGCTCCCACTTTCTCTTGGCTTCTTCATCTATAACCTTCTTGTAACTTTTGGATTCACCACTATCTGCAAATAGCAATTTGATGTAGGGAGTTAACGTACCTAGTCAAATTTTTTGCATTTCTCGACACCTTTTGAAGTGTTACTGAAATGTCTAGATCATTTGGTTCCTCATTTTGATCCGGTGCATAAAACTTAATCATAACTTCTTCTTCAACGTCTTGAGAAGGTTTAAATTCAATGTTGATACTTTATTTTTCTTTACTTCGATTCATTTCCACAGGTACCATAAAGACTTTATACAAAACATCCTCATTGAATGTAACATTTCGGCTCCAGATGACTTTCTGATTCTTGGTATCCCAAGATCAGTATCCAAACTCATCACCACCATATCCAATGAATATGCACTTCCTTCACTTTGCATCCAACTTGGTCCTTGTATCTGAAGTATCAAGCACATATGAGGTGCAACCTAAAATATGCAAGTGTGAAAGGTTTACATCTTTACCGGTCTATTTCTCTTCAGACAATACAAAGTCCAAAGCCATCGAAGACTCTCTATTTATCAAGTAAGCCGCTATACTAACCGCATACGCTCAAAAATATTTTGGCAATCTAGCGTTGAGTTTCATACTCCTTGATCTTTCGTTCATGGTTCGATTCCTGCATTCTACAATACCACTTGGCTGTGGTGTTCAGGCAATAGCCTTATGTCGCCTAATCCCATTTGATGCATAAAAGATACTTCAGTTTCAAGCCGATTTCATTTTCAACTTGAGCCCTCCATTTCTTGAACTTATCAAACACATCTAATTTTCACTTCACAAAGTAGAGTTTCAGTTTTTGAGTAGCGTCATCAATGAAAGTAACATAATAATGAAAACCACCAAGAGAAGACACCTTGGTTGGCACCCAAACATCTGTATGAACAATATCCAATTTTTCAAATTTTCTTGATATTATGGTTATTTTGAAACTAACATTCTTCTGTTTTGCAAAAACACACTTTTCACAAAGCTTAAGATTAACCACGTCATGACCCTCTAGGTATCCCTTACAAACCATCATCTTCATCTCTATCTCACTCATGTAACTGAGTCGCTTGTGCCAAGTACTTAATTCAATTCCCAGAGTGGTTGCATAAATAGTAAAAATTATGCTTTACATTGTATACAACATTATTACCTAAAGCCCTGAGCTACTACCATAACTCCCTTTGTGACATTCCAAAAATTATCACTAAATGTGCTTACATATCCACCATCATCTGTTAATTGGCTAACTGAGATAAGGTTAGGCATTAATTTGGGTACAAGCCGCACATTCTACAGATCAACCTCTCCCCCAAAGGCAACTTCAACTTAGCATCTTCCTTACCAGGAATATTGCGTAGACTCTTGTCTGCAAAGAAGACCGTACCGAAGTCACCTTTAGCAATATTGGTTAGGAAACCTACATTTGCAGTACCATACAATGACGTACCCGAATAAACAATCCATGACTTGTTAGCATTATCGTACGATAAAAGCAAAGCCTTATCAGAACAAACTTCCTCTGCGATATTCATTGTATCTTTTGCCTCATCATAATCTTTCTTGGAAAAATTACAATCACGACTAAAGTTACCGTTCTTTCTGCAACTTCAGCGCGTACCAGGTAGCTTGGAGTTTCCCCTTGATTGAGAATGACCTCTTCCATTCTTTGGCCCCTTTCTAAAGGGCCTCCCTCTTTTATTGACGTTCAACGCACTACCGCTTGAACTCAAATAGGGTTCCAGGGATTTACGGCTATTCTCTTCATACATAATCAACGAAATTATAATGTCAAATTTAATTACTTCATTCCCTAATAAATTGCTTACTGCTGTAATTACCCTTCCCAATACTCAAGCATCTACCCCAAAAAGCTTAAACTCTCACCTCCTCGGTGAAAGTGATTTTCACAGATTCTAATTCAGCATGAATTCTGTTAAACTCACTAATGTGAGCTTGCATACTGTCATTCTCTTTCATCTTTAAAGTAAACAAACAATGAAATAGATGTACCTTATTTACCCCAGAAGGTTCCGAGTACATGGAGGATAATGTCTCCATCAACTCCTTTGTTGCCCCAACTTTGGAGATCATATGTAGAATCTGAGATGATAGTACCAACCTAACGATTCTAAGCGCCTTGCGATCCAAGCGTGCCCACTTTGAAGCATCATGATCTACCAGTTTCATCTCAATCCTACCAGGTGGTAAGTCAACATTCTTCTGATAAAGATAGTCATCTATCTCCATCTTCCACACTCTAAAATTTAAACCATTAAATTTTACGATCCTCAATTTCTCATCGTCGGCCATTATTCTTCACCACACAGCCCTAGACCAATCACTTTGATACCAGTTATTGAGAATTGAGGTACTTAATCTCTCTTCTACGACAAGAACTATAGGGACTTATCCCTCGATCTCACTCATAATCGAGCTCACACAGTTTGATTTACCTCCATCTCAGGCTCACGTAATTTTAGTACTTAACACTCCAGTCAAACATTCCAACCAGCCCCATGAACTACTCAAGAACGTGGGTTGAGCTAAGCCCATAAAATGTTATTCAGTTAAAGACACCTGTCTCCCATGAACTCGTCAATTATTCAGTCAACCGCTACTAACCATATTATTCGGAAAACGTGTTCTAACATGGTGAAGAGTTGTGGAGAAGCTTATATAAAGGAAAAGTTCCAGAAGAGACAGGGACTAGAAAAATTACTTGTAATAAAGATCACTTGTAATAAAGATTTCCACTCCAAGCAATAAAGATACTTTTACAAAAATCCTCTATACGAGGTCGTGATTTTTTACCCGTTTCAGAGGTTTTCCATGCTAAAAACACATGTCTCCAATTCTTGCTTTATATTAGAGCATTGATACAGGTTCATTGGTGTGATAGCTAATTCCTAATCATATCAAGCTTACGGAATTTGGCCATTACATTTGGCACCGTCTGTGAGAAAGATTATATTTCTGCGATACCCTAAGGCAGTCTTTCATTACAATTTTGAATTATGGTATCTTCCAGACGACAGGCCGTGGGAACTCAGCTTAAAATTTTTGTGGATCCAGGGTAACTCACTGAGTTACAGGCGAAAATCCACCCAAAAGTAGAGAAACGCGCTGAACTTGAACTTTAATTGACAAAGGATTGCGATCTCCGATAGAAAGAGCTCGATGCAGAACGATAAGCTTGTTTGACAGTGCTCAAACGGCACGAAGATCGGATGACGACGGTGCAGACTGCACTAGAGGCTCTGCAAAATACTCAATATTCTCCTCCAGCCAGGGGTTACATATTAACGATTGATGAATGCTATGTTCAAAGCACACCTGCGAAAAATCGCTGAAGTCTACATCGATGATCTCTTGTGCAAAAGCATACAGTTTGATAATCACATCTCATATCTCAACACAAAATTTAACATCCTTCGATCTTACAGAATGCGTCTTAACCCCATCTCAGATCTGGATCTTATAGAATGCGTCACAAAATTGATAAGTATCAATTCGGGGTACATTCTGGCTGCTTCCTAGGCCACCTCATCAACAAGAAAGGGATTGAGGCCGATTCAGATCAAATTCGGGCTCTCCTCGACATGCCTTTTCCAAAGACAACAAAAAACGTTCAAAAACTTGCTGGCAAGATTGCCGCGATCAACCGTTTCGTCTCTAAATTTTTAGACTGCTGCCGTTGGCTATTCCTATTACTTTACGGATGTACCAAATGAGGAAAGGTTCAGCCAACTACTAAAGTCACATGGACACCAGAATGCGAAGCAGCTTTTTAGGATCTCAAAATCTATTTTGGTAGGTCACCCATAATGAGCACCCCAGTAGGTAATGAGGAACTGGGAAAATTGAGAAACCAGTCTTCTTTATCAGTAAAACACTTACACGAGCAGAAACAAGGTACTCTAAAATTGAGAAACTTCTTCTCACCCTTGTTTACACTTCGCAGAAACTCAAGCACTACTTCCAAGCACATTCCGTCAAAGTTATGACAAACTACCCACTTCGGGAAATTTTGTCCAAAAAAGAGAAGTCACGAAGAGTGCAACAATGGTCAGTCAGTTTGGGCTAACATGATATCAAGTTTAAACAACGTCATTCTAAAAAAGGTCAGGCCATTACCAATTTTCTCACGGATTTTCCAATGGAGGATCCTGAGTGGGAGGAGTACGACCCGGACCTTACTGAAAGCACGCCAGAGAATCCATCTCTCAAGCTATTCGACGAACGTGCTGACTGGATCACTACGTCAAGCTAGAGGCTTCTCACAGATGGATCAGCAGGAACCGCAGGGTCAGGAATCGGGATCATTTTGATTACCCCTTCAAATGATAGAATTGAGAAATCAATCTACTTGGATTTTAAGGCCTCAAATAATGGCACCGAGTATGAAGCTCTCATTCACAGACTCGACCTCGCACTTGAGCTCGATGTCCCCGATCTCTTAGTTTGCACCAATTCATTACTCATCATGTATTATTATTCTGAGCAATACAAGAACAATGGGAAGATGATCGAATACAAAGCCCTCATTGCAGATAGGATGAGTAAGTTTGCGAAAGCAACTCTTGAATATCTTCCTCGAGGTAAAAACAGACGCGCCGATTCCTTGGTATATCTAACCGGGGTCTTGGGTACAGAAGCTCGATATCTACAGATTGAAATTATTTTAACCCCCAGCATTGATCGTATATCTGTATGCACGATCAACACTGGGGGCGATAAAGGGGGAAATAACGATTGGCGAAAGCCTTTCTTAGCCTACCTCGGTGTCGACAACAAGTACAAAGGACTACTCCCAGCAGATTCAAAAGAATACCGACTGCTGATCAATAACTCAAAGTGTTACATCACTCAAAATGGTATGCTTTACCTTCTTTCCGTAATAGGGCCTTATCTCAAGTGCCTCTCAAAGTCAAAAGCAGACGAACTGCTTCATAAATTATGCGAATGAACTTGTGGCTCCCACGCCGTAGGTAGATCATTGGCGAACTGAGCTATAAATCAGGGAGTATTCTGGCCCAGCATGCACAAATAAGCAAAAGAGTATTTCCGCAGGTACGACACCTGCTAGAGACATGAACATATGATACGTACCCCTGCGCTCGAACTCTATGCAAGCAAGGTTTATTGGCCATTCAAAAGATGGGTACTAGACCTCGTCGGTAAATTCCCTAACTCTCCAGGTAATCGCCGTCACCTACTCGTAGCTACCGATTACTTTTCAAAATGGGTTGAAACAATTCCACTATGTTGAACCAGAGAAAAGGAGGTCATCTCTTTTATCTGGAACAACATAATCACCTAATTCTGGTACCCTCACCTAATTTGTATCGATAACGGGCCCCAATTTATGTGAGATAAGGTCGTAACCTTCCTAAATCACCATAATATCTTCTACTTACCATCAAATCTATACTATCCTCAAGGCAATGGCCAAGCCAAAATCACCAACAAAACCATCGTGGATGGACTCAAAAAATGACTTCACTCACAAAAAAAAGGAAGTTGGGTTTGCGAATTACCTCACGTTCTGTGGGCGTATCAAACCACTCCCTGACAATCTACTGGGTGTACCCCATTCTTTCTTGCTTATGACACCGAGGTAGTTATTCCTTCTGAATATCATCATCCAGTTCGTGATCACGAGCTAACTGGCGAGGAAAATGAGTTCCAATTGGCTTGCAACCTCAATATGATAGATGAGACCAGGGATCGCGCCATCGCTAACTTAGGTTGATATCATCATATGCTTGCCAGGTCGTACAATAGCCGAGTCAGAAGCCGTACTTTCTAAATTAAAGATCTCGTCCTTAGAGAAATTCCTCAACATCACAAAGAGCCTCACGCTAGAAAATTAGTCGACAATTGGGAGGGTCTATTCATTATCACAGGTCTCTCAGGCCTGTGATCATGCTATCTCATAATAGAAGAGGGAATCCCCATTTCAAATCCTTACAACACTAGACGACTGAAACGGTACTATCGTTAGGCGTCTTATTACTTCATTTCCATTATTCTTTGTTTGTTTTTCAATTCCAAAAGTGAGATTCTTATCTCCATCCAATGTAAATTCAGAACTTATCAATAAAAGTTTTTTTTTGAACAATGTAATTCACTTCACGAACATTCATCCACACTTTACAGATTCAAGCATAGATAATACTAGCTTACAATCAATCTTTTCCAAGTTCGGTCAAGGATATCACTTGATTGATTTCTTTTACTTGGAACATTTCAGTAGGCTAGATCAAGGATAACACTTCGTTTAGCTGAATCTTTATATCTCTCTGATTGTAGCAAGTGTAAAAACTTGTTTCATATTAAAGACTCAGCCAATCAAGAGATAAGGCAAAGGTTTTACTAGTCTTTATCTTTTTCAACATGTTTGGATCACTTCAGTAGGCTGGATCAAGGATAACACTTCGTTCAGCTGAATCTTTACATCTCTACAATTGTAACAAGTGTAAAAAATTGTTTCATATCAAAGACTCAGCCAAACAAGAGATAAGGCAAAGGTTATACTAGTCTTCATTTTTTTCAACTTGTTTGGATCACTTCAGTAAGCTGGATCAATGATAACACTTGGTTCAGCTGAATCTTTACATCTCTGCGATTATAGCAAGTGTAAAAACTTGCTTCATATCAAAGACTTAGCCAGGCATAAGATAAAGCAAAGGTCATACTAGTTTTCATCTCTTTCAATATGTCTGTGACATTTCAATAGTTTAAATTAAGTTTTAACTTGGTTTAAATCAACCCATTTCTGCGATTAAAATGAATGTAAAAAAATTGTTTTATATCAAGGACCCTACCAGACATAAGATAAGGCAATGATCATACTAGCTTCATCTATTACAATGTGTCTGCGACAGATACTATTTATTTTCATGTCAAATTCACATTATAGAGGATTTTTTTCTACTGATGAAGGGTCAGCAATGATTCCCCACACATCAAGAGGTCTCTCTTTCAGTTCGCGGGCCACAATAGCTCTACCTTGTTCTATTAATTCAGCAGTTCCAGGGCCTAGTAGGGTCTCCATGGCGCTCAGACAGTTCCTTCGATCAATCTTAACTCCACAGATGCATCCCTTATCCGACAACATTTTAAACAAGGTATCTCATTCTGACTCAAGTTTTTTTACTTCCTCAACAAAATATGCAACGATCACCCTTAACAGGTCAGATCGAGACACATCGGGTACTACCATTGCTACAAATCTCGCCTTCAACCTCTAGAGGCATGACTGTAACCTAGCGTAATCATTCTTCCATTTAAGTATTTCCATATCGACCTTATCATGATAGATTACATCTTCTTCCAACTTGGCAATAAACTTTGCTGACTCTGCTAGGTTCAGGGCTTCTAAGTCTACTACCCGAGCACGAAGTTTCCTAATTTCTACGTTCAACTCTTCCCTAGCCGGCAGATCTTTCAATAATTCTTCTTTCCTCTTTACCAGCGATTCCTTTGCTTTGATCTCCCCTTCCAGAACCTTCTCCCTGATAAGCGCAGCATCCAACTTATGCTGGCATTCCCTCAAATTTGCGTTTCCCTTTTGGATATGCCCCTGAATACGAGAGATACGTCACTTTCTAACTCTCTAATTCGACCTGAGAGACTAACTACATCCTCTTAAACTAAAGGCGCCTTAACCTCAGTTCTACTTCCCCCTAACGCTCTCTAGCCTCGACTTTCTTGGCACAAGAAATGGCTTGGTCCTTTTCGGCTTTAAGTTGTGCAACTCCTTCGTTTATGTCATCGCGCCTTCGTTGCATTTCTCAGAATTCCATATCCTTGGCGGGAAGGGCTGTTTGCAAATGTTCAGTTGCAGCTTCTGAAGCCGATAGATTTTCTCGAGCTACCTTCAGCTCGCGTCCTTTTTGACAAATCTTTGTCTCATTCGCTTCTGCTCATTCCTACATCTATGAAGATCAGATCGAAATTGTTCCTCTGATTGTTCTAGCACCTGAATACGGTATTGAGCCATGTTGGCCTGATTACCCTTCACAGCCAACGCTTTAACCTGACGTTGAACCTTCTCGGCATGTTCTGTTGCCTCAGATAGCTCTTCTAATCCCTTCTTAATATCGAAATTTTTCTTCTTGACCTGAAGAGTCAAGTCGAAAACGGCCTGATTCAACTTCTCAAGTCTGAAATGTGCTTTTATGTATGGATCTTCTCTGTTCTCGTTTGCCTCCTTCATCCTATTGTACTGCTCCATAAATTCCCGGTTACACATAAGTATGTTGTCCTCACGTGCGTGAGATGAATCTAATTCGACCTGGGGAATATAATAAGTTTTAGTACAGCTCGATTCAGGAAAGCCTTTGAAAATATACATACTACATTTCTACTGGGACTATGTGGTTTCTAAACATCTCCTTCCAAGTACTTTTAAACTAAAAATTTAGAATTTATTCTCAGATGAACCCTGCATGAATTTTCTTTCAGCGTGCAAGGTACATACTTTCGATATATTATTCTATATTAATAGCGTTGAATTTTTGCCATGCATTCCTATCCTATTTTCTTGATAACTAAACGTTGGTGTAACATGCAAGTCAAAAGACCTATTCCGATCTAACCTGCAGCTCCGTTTGCGCAGACAACAAAGCTTTTGAGGTCTTTCTTTCCTTGGTAAGTCCAGACTCTAGGTCATTTATTATGAGACTCATCTCTCTAACTACCTACAAAAGATTTATAAACAGAGTCAACATATAGAATTTTCTTCCCCACGCTGAATTCAAACAACTTACAAATATTTATATAAATTACGTGTCTACCCTAACTTCTCACTCCCACCTTCTGGGAGCTCGATATCATCCCCTTGGTTGTTAAGTACTATCTGGTGGAAGACACCATCTAGACCATCCACGACTCCCACCACTTCCGCTTCCTCATCCTCTCCTTCCTCAACATAGGTGTCAGCCATAATGGCATCCATCTCCTCATCAGAATATCCATTCAGTATCAAGTGACAACCCAGTCTGTCACGTTCCTCACTCATCTTGTCTAGATTGGCCTTTACCTTGACCTGTAGCTGGCCGATCGCCACAACATTAGAGGCTTTTAACTGCCTAACTTCCTTCATGGCTTCAGTTTTGGTCTGAGCTAGTTCTTTCTCCAGCTCGCTCTTCGCCTTCTTCAGCTCAGATTTTTCTTCTTTAATACCGAGCCAAATCCCCTTCACGAGATGAGCGACCTATATAAAATGAATCAATCTTAGTGATTAGATCGAAATACATAAAGAAGCTCTTTCCCAATCAATAACACTTACCATCTTGCTCGTATCTTCTTCACCATGAAGAGCCACCGACCTGGCCCTTTCCTTGACCTCCCTGAGGTCATCCACCGTAGCAGGTCACACCTCAGCGACCTTCTCCCCAGAAGATTTGGCCCTCCTCTTCTTTTCTTTTGCGACCTCACCACTTTTTGTGGTGCCTGGGGCCGGCAAAGACTTTAACATCCATTTTTTTGGAAATTTTTGAGCTATCTTGCTTGTTGTAAGATTCGGCTGAGCCGAACTTCCCGACTCAGGAGTCTTAGTTTGAGCCTCCTCACCACTTATTTGCTTTTTGCCTTCATCGACCCCCACCATTGACCTGGTAGACTGAGCCTTCCTAACCTTGTCCGAATTACTATCAACCCTCTTTTTCTACTCAAGCCGAGTCCCTCCAACACAATTTCGAGTTCAGTCTCCTCCTCCGCAACTTTGTCCAGCAAGGATTTTTTTCCTTTCCACAGTAGATTTTATACCTGCAATAACAACATTTTTACTATCAACTGAAGTTGCCAACAAACATAACAATAATTCTATCTATGCATGTCTATACTTACTTTGTTTTACAGTTCTAAACTGAAGATCCAGAGGTTCTTCGTCATCTCTCTGAAGTAAATTACCCTTCGCCCATATGAAATTATCATTTCAGGTTCGACCTACCGAATTTAGATCGAAAAAATGAAGCCGACTTGTACTCGCACAGAAACATGATCCCCCACTGGCTATAAAATTTTTCACCCCAAAAAAATGTAAAACGTCCTCAGGGGTTATCCTTTTCACTTTTTCTTCCCTTTCCCATCTTTTATTCAGATGGTCACACACGGTTATTGCCTCACACATGTTCCCGTTCAATTGAACAGGGCATGCCCTAATCGCATTCATAATCTCCTTCGCCAAATTGGTAAGGGGAAGACTCAACCCATTCTCTAATTGAGATTGGTAACACAAAATACCCTTCGAGAGGTCACTTCAGACATCCCCATTAAAATACTCTAACGAGATCGATTCATCTATACCCCTATCTCATTTTTCCACTTCCAAATCTGCCAGTAGATAAAAATACTTTTTCCCCTCTACTACCGTACAACCCCTAAACTGACTACCGACAAACTCTACACAATTGCCTCACTTCCCTCCTACCGCCACCTTGGCTTTACAAAACTCTCTAAAGGTATCAGAACCTGGAGGGTAAGATTCCAATTGACTAGGGAAATCCAAGAACTATTCCAATCCTCCTTCCCCTTCGCTATCAGACTCATTCGTCTGACCAGAGGTCGAAGCCTCATTAACAGACAAACTACCCATCATAAAAATAGATTCTACAGACACATTTTCGACCTACACAAGTGCCTCTCACGCTCGACCTACATACAGGTTAAGGTATTTATCATTCTTCCATCTATATATGTATATATATTTATATATTCAACGTATATCTCTGATCAATCGTTTACACATAACATATATCTTTAACATATATATGTACGTACGTCAGCATATATTACATACATCTCTACTAACCTTCAGTATCGGAATGAGAATTGACAGTAGAGTCAAGCTTTCCCCTTACAACGCTGCTGTATTCCCACCTACGAGATCCATAATCTTTTGCCCTCTTCAACCATTTATCGCCTTCGGATAACTTTTTATCGAATCCCCTAATCTTTCGCTTTTCTCTCTGATTGCTCTCCAAATTTTTTGTGGTAAAATGTTTATTTGGAGATGAAGAAGAACTATTTATCCTTTCTCTCTCATGCGGCTGGCATTTATTTCTCCTCGCACGAATCTTCCTCGATTCCAGAACTGGGGCGTCCTTTCCATTCTCCATGTCAGACGCCCTATACCTTTTTGATAAAACCACCTTTCCATCATTACAACTCCCCTCATTTTTTAACATAATTTTTCTCCTTATTTCCATATATTTTCCTGACCTTCCTACACTCATGATGACTCACACTATACGATGTCAGAGCTCTATTTCCTTTTGCATACAATATTAAACTAGAAGCTTCTGTATTTTCATATTTTTGTTTCTCAGTCCTTGTTTATCATACTTATAGTGATTGACGTCATTTTCTAAACTGTACAAATGTCTAAATTTATTCAAAATGTTTGCTAAAACAGTCTCAAAGTAGATTTGCCCCTATAAGTGGATCCGATTGACTTATATTATTTTTGTTACATTTAAACAATTATATTATTCATAAGACACACTTTACACAACGTCAATCACAACCTTGGTAACTTAAACAATGTCATCTAATCGCATTATTTATCGATCCTCAGATTTTCAAAATTCGATCTCACCTTCAGCAATCAAACCAGCCCACTTCTCTTGATCTACTAAATCCTTCACCAATTTACAGAAGCACACCTCATAAAAAATAACAAGCATACTCACAAGGTCTCCTTGCATCTAACCTTCGAACTCCTATTCCCTTAGCAACAGTTCAACATTATAACCATACAAACTCAAAGATCCTCTCACATACTTCAGCAATCTTTATAGTCAATTGTCCTTCCATGGCAAGACAAATCCTTTAAGATCGAGCCGTACCATCCCAATTTCTCCTATATTTTTCTTTTACGAATCCTACCAATATTTATATGTTTCTCACACACTTTTCCCTCAAAAATGTGATTTTTACCTTGTATCTCGTAGCAGCAAACCCCAAATCTTAGGACCAATTAGTAAAACTTATCTCCTCATCAGTATTTAAAATAGTCACTGTACTCGACCTTCCCTGCCACGAGTATTACCCCTTTTGGCCTGTAACAGCTCAAGTTTACATATTTCCTATAATTTCTATCACTCACCTGTTAAGCATAAATCATTTATATTAGCACGAAATTATCAGTACATATTCATCTCAGTTTGAGCAATATTGCAACATTGCTTCATAACTTATCAACAGTTATTCAACTAACACCCAACACATTTCAAGTCGATTCAAGAAGTTTTCTATACACAGTTTCGCAAATATCAACTTTTATTCATATCAAAGATATTACATACGATTTACAGATAACAAGTTTTTCAGACCATCGATCTCATGAATACAACGAACTGTTATTCGATCAGCACCAAACTCCAGGTACTTACATATAACAAGATTTTTTTTCTGTTTGTTTAAAGTCACAGGTCATTCAGGTACGCAGAGGTATCATGTCTTCCAGTTCTTCTTAATTGTGTAATTCTTCACCCTGATCCAAAGAAAACATTGGAACCAACAAAGATTTTCCGTCACATGACTCGGTTGAAGCCCAGTCGAACTCCAAGCAGAAACTATACAAGTAGTGGACTCAGTGTTGGCCCCCATAAAATAAGATGAAGGTCTTCTGAGTGCCAAAACACGATGGAATGCGTCAGCAGACACCCTCTTCTTGTTTTCCTGCTCTGCTGCCATCACCGCCTCTTCTATAACCACCACTATCGAAGAGTTGGTAGAGATGAAGAAGGCCTAACCTTAGAATCAATGACAACACAGAAAATCAGCATATCTGCCCCGCATATACACCTTTCCCTACATATGAAGCCCTAACCCTGTCTTCCGCAAGAGTGCGGAGATAGGCCCAACGTTCCTCGCTTATCAAGACGAAGATATAAAATCTCCACTTATAGTAGAAATCTTCTTCAGCTTCGACCGCTTCTTCTCCCGACAAGCCTTGGTAGGTCGGAGGAACAGGGGTTGGGATTGCCATTTCCAAAGAACAGTTACCAAAGTATTTCAACTTTAACCTCTACATTTCAGACGCAATCCTCTCTTTAAGAGCCATTCTCTGTGTTTTTACCATCTCAAAAGAGTTACGAATGCAGGAATTGTTCCAAAGAATTACTACAGGTACTCTTTATATAACCCTAAATTTATTTTGCAGGTACGTTTTCCCAAGCGTCATCATTTATTACAGACCCGACTATTCAAACACAACCATCACATACATCCGCATCATCATTTAATACCCATCACATCCCAATATCACGTAACTACCACCCAGTCAAATGCCATCATTGCACCGTTTTGAATTTAAAACTCTTATACATTCTTTCTTAACCAAAGTTACTTGTGACTTTGGTTGCGAGGGGGCGATTGCAGGGACTTATCCCTCAATCTTACTCATAATCGAGCTCTTGCAGTTCAATTTACCTCCATCTTAGGCTCACACAATTTTAACACTTAACACTTCAGTCAAACATTCCAACCAGCCTCACGAACTACTCAAGAACGTGGGACGAGCTAAACCCGAAAAACGTTATTCAGTCAAAGACACCTGCCTCCCACGAACTTGTTAGTTATTCAGTTAATCGCCACAAACCATATTATTTGGAAAATGCGTTCTAGCACGATGAAGAGCTGTGGAGAAGCCTATATAAAGGAAAAGTTCCAGAAGAGACAGGGACCCGAAAAATTACTCAAACTTCATATTTACGAGATCAAAAGTATTTCTAGATTCTAGAGATTACTTCTAATAAAGATATCCACTCCAAGCAATATAGATGCTTTTACAAAAATCTTTCATACGAGGTCATTGTTTTTTACCTTTTCAAAGGTTTTCCATGCTAAAAATACTTATTTCCAATTCTTTCTTTATATTAGAGCATTGATGCATGTTTATTGTGTGATTGCTAATTCCTGATCATATCGAGCTTACGGAATTTGGCCATTACAAGAACGAAGCGCGAAAATCGACAAACGAAGAACAAACAACAAAGACAAGATTTACCTGGAAGAAAAAATTGGAAAACCCTTTCAGATGAAATATTACTCCCCGTAAACAATTCACTATTAATTAAACAGGTTACAATCGATCTCTCAAGCTTCCTTGAAGCTTCAATGAATCTCACAAGCCCTATTTTATCTCTAAGATTAAATTCACCTTAGATTTCCTAAGAAATACTCTAATTATCCCTTATATACTTGGGAGGACATTACATGAGTTAAGACTCAAAGTACAAATCACGAGGTAAGCAAACAGCCAAAGTTTATTCGAACAGGCCTCTGTCTGAGACTTCTATTCAAAGAAAGATTAAAGTCTATTCGAACATAACACTATAAAATCACCCGAATGATTTCTTCCTTCGTCTTCGATTCTCGTTCGTCCCACAAAATCCAATGAACATCTACGAACATAATTTAAGTTTATTCCACAATACCAAGGAATTGGAAGTAACTTGGTGCAAAAGAAGAAAACAAATTTTTAAATCAAGAAACAAATAAACTTAGAAAATTCCGATTGGGCTGAAAATTTATAAAGATTTAGGAAATTTATTGATCGATTTTATACATTTTTTCATAATTTTCTAAAATGTATATTTTTGGGAATAAAATATGAAAGTCGGTGATAACTGGCAATTTTGGACTTTCCAATTTAGAAGTAGGTTTTAGGATTCTTATGATCTATAAATAAAAGTTCTTGCTTCTCTCTACATACAGCTTCTTAGAGAGAAAACTGACTTTGTAAGAGAACAGGAGCTTGAAGAATTAAAGATGATCTTTGGTTACTTTGGAGCTTTTTTTCAGTTATAAGTTTTAATTACTCAATAAAAGTCTTAATTTAATTGCTTTCTTCTTGTCTTCTTTCTTTGTACTAAAGTTAAGAATATGAGTAGCTAAATTACTTGCTAGGGTGAGCATGGAACCACCATTTGTAATAGCCTAATTCTGGGATCCAGACTTAGCCTTTACACCAGATGTAATCAGAATATTAATAAGAACTAACACGACAATTGAGTGTAGAAAACCTTTGAATAGGTTAATAACCACGACCTCTCTTAAGAATTTTAGAAAGAGAGATCTTATTGAGAATGCTAGTTATTACAATGAGTACTCTGGATCTATGGAGTAAGAATTTTTCTGTATCGAATTGCCCGTCCATAATTTGTAGTTCTCTGGTCCAATATATAGGTCTTATAATATAACTGTTTGATGACCATTAAGATTGTTAATTGTGGATGGTACAAAGTATATGTAGGATATTCTTTAACCAGATGATGTAACGTCCTAACCTTTGTTGCTGTACAGCGGCTCTATTGATGACTGTATTTTTGCATAAATCAAACTATTGCTATGGAGGTCGAAAGTGATGACTTGAACTGAGAAATATTGAATATGTTTTTAGTAGTGCTTCCTGTGTGCTAATGAGGTCGAGGATGAATCTTTAGTTCGAGATACGAAATAAGTTATTACATGACGGTTCTTAACCAATAGCACGAGGAACCTCATGGATGAGTAGTGTTGGTTGAGAAATTCATGTTATATTTGCTTCTTGACATTTCTATCTTTGAATCTTTTTATTCCACATGCTCTGTTGGTGAGATCGAAAGTTCGTATGTTGTGCGAAGATGAAGCATAAGCTTGAGATGCAGAATACACTGCGACAACCACCCCTTCAGCCAGCAGTACGAGAAACATTATAGGCGAGTGGTGTTGGTTGAGAAGTGTCATTAATTATTGTAGTTAATATCTGAGACTCATTTCGAATATAAATACAAAAGTATCTTGTTTGTGCCATTTGGGTTTCCCAGAGCCAATGGTTATAGTCAATGCAATTTCATGGGAAATCTTACTGATGTTGGGAATTTGGAGAGTTGCCTTTAATGTTGAGCATAGTATAAAGAGGGTCTTGACTTGTGCATGATGAACCAAGTCTTCTTCTTGGGTCTTCTTTTGTATTTTGCTGTGGAAAACTTGCTTATTGTAATTTGGTAATTTCTAAGTGTTGGAGAACATGGTGATGACAAGGACTCAGGCTTGGGAATCGAGGATTCGTAGGAAGATGGAAGAATTGTGCATTAGGTATTTTGGATACCAACCGTTGCATCTGCCAATACCAATTCCTGTATCTCCCACCGACCATCATATGTCATATGAAAAAGTGATGGAGGCGGGGGATGATTATTATCAGATGGTGGATTTCCACTATATGCTGATATTTGTGGCAGAGCACCGAAATAGCCTTTGGTTGCTAGTAGAGGAGGCTGTTACAACTGAAGATGAAGCAGCAGACGTTCGCCAGAGGGAGTCTCATCAGTACCCTTCTAATGAGTGGGTCTTATTAAGGAAATGAGGTCTTCCATCTATCTCTAGCATGCGAGAAGGTGGGGGTTATGGTGGAAGAGGTGGGAGGATGCAGAGGATCATTTTCTTCCATGAACCATAGATTTTTGGCCATAAAGAAGATCTTTCATCTGTTATTTCTAGTTTTGACTGTTTCCCAGATCTTGTAGCATGGGATCAGGGTTTGGAAGTTACTTTAGTATTTTATCATGTTTTCTGCTGATTCCTGTATAGTGATTTATCTAGGCCGAAATTCTTTAACTTTCAATCTGCGGGTAGACCATGGAACAACCACTTTGTGTGGGTCGAGGGTAACTATATGCAAGTTCTAGATGAACCAGCGCTCGAACTAAACCATAGATATTATAACCCGAGTAAGTAATGTATACCAATCTTTAAATAACCAATATCTTGTCTTTGATCTGTTACTTAGTGCTATGTTCTTTGTTTTTGGCAGAGCCCAAGCCCTTCTTATATACACCAGATAAGACCAGCCTGTTTGACTGTGTTGGTTGAGATCTGGGTGAATTAAAACAGGTACTCAGTGAGTTGGGTATCCATAGAGATAAAATGGTTGATTCTGTAGCGCCCAAAGTTCATCGAGCTCAAGAGAAACGAGTTATGGATGAGGGAAAAACTACCGAGACCACTGCAGATATGCTGAGTCCTTCACCTTCTGTACCTTAGACTGCCACGCGAACTACTTGGAATGTCTGCAAGCCAGTGCAGCAGAGTAGCTCTGTTACTGGGGTTGTGATTATACTATAAGTGATCGTAAAAGCTGTGTCTGGTGGTGTAGAGGAAAAACTTAAAGTAAGCATATCTACTCCTGGGGAGGTTGGGAAGGGTAATTTAAAGAAGAAACGGCATGAAGAGGAGAGCAGTCACTGCACTAACCCTCATGTCGCAGCCAGAATGAAAGAATTAGAGCAGAAGTATTGTCGTATGGTTGGGACGCACCCGCAGCAGCTCAAAGATGAGTATCTTGAGCATACGTTCGTGGTAGGTGTTTAAAAATTGTTAATTGATCGAACTAAGAATATGTGCTGGACTAACTCTTCCTTTATGTTGTTTGTACTGGCAGCTCTCAACGCTGCTGAAGGAGGCAAGACAATGCTTGGACAAGAGGAGCTAGGAGTATGATGCTTTGATGGTAAAGTTCGAGGCTCAGTCAGCTCGCATGAAAGAGCTAGAAGATGAACTCCTCTTAGAGAAGGAGCAGAGGGCTGCAGAGGCTGCCAAAATGCTGGGTGTTTGCGTCGAAGTATGACAAGCTTATGATGGATTTGGTTACAGCAGCCTTAGTGGAAAGAAACCACTTTATCCAATCCTATTATAAATTTGGATTAAGTACGGATGATGTGGAACTATCCCGGAGTGGTAGATATGAGAAGATAGTGCTTCCTTCAGCGTTTGAAGAGGCAAAAATGGCTGATTATGCTGTTATTTTTTTGAAGAAAGTGTTAGGCCTACCTTTAGGACGTACAGAGGCAGTCAAATCTACTAAGCAAACATTGGACCCTCTATTGGAATGTACGGAAACAGCTCCTCCTCTAGAGCAGATGTTGAAATCTCCCTCTGAGGCAGATATTTGCAAGAACCTTTAACCGTTCTGTGGTATCCTGTCTTATGTTTTGTAGCTCGCTTGATTTGGATATGAAGTACTATGTATAATTGTACACTATTTTTATTTGGAGTTATATTTGAAATATGCTTTTCATGAATGATTTTATTATAACAATATATTTGTACTCTGTATAGGATATATAGAGATTGGGAAAAATAAACTCTGAACTGGAAAGGTCGTTAGGTAGAGCAAGGATTCTATGGCTCGTATTCAACAGGTACTTAATAAAGCTGAATATGAGATAAGGAATTTTAAACTGAATTCAGAGAAAACTTTTAAAAACTATATGATATCCAATGTAGATATGCTAAGATAAACATAGAAATGGATGATATATTAAGGAAGGAAGAGGAAATGGCGTCATTGTATGTTAAAACCACTGACATTGTATTTTGAGGTCAAAGTAGATAGTGAATGAGGGTTAAAAGAAGCTTATGTAGACCTTTTGAAGGAGAGAGGTGTGGTTCTAGACCAAGCTCGAGTTATGTTTTTAGCTCAAGAAGTACGTAATCGTCATAGTTAAGAAGCGAAAAAGTATTCTACTCGAGCTGGTGTGCCAGTTATATGGGGTGATGTAAAACCATTATCTAATGCATTTGACTTTATGTAGGATCGGAGGGTTATGAGAATTGTATTTTTCAGAATAAGGAAAGAGCAAATGGAGGTTCAAAAATGTTTAGAGGTTGAATTAAAGGGGTTACAGGATGAGTTATTACAATATGAGGGTCAATAAATGACTTTAGCAACACGATTGTTTAAAGAAGTAGCTATTCGAATGAAGGTAGAAGCGGATTTGAGGGTTTTAGGTGTATTACAGAAAGACACGCGTCAACGGATGCATGCTACGCAAATTACATTTAAGGATCATCTATATCCATTGTGAGCAAAGGTGGCTGCTCAAACAAAATATGAACGTCATATAGACAGTATTATTGATTTTTATAGGGGAGAACTATCTATGGTAGAGAACAAATTTAGGAAGTTCGTTACATGGTGTCAGAAGGATTTTGATGTAGAGAACGCCAAGGTAGAGAATATGTGGTTTACCAAAGGTGACAAGCCCATTCCGAGGTTGAGGGAACTATCATCAGAAGAGGGCGAGGAGGAGATCGAAAGCCTGATTCCCCGATCGCGGCGAAAATAATGTCCGCAGGAGGTGGTGGCCTTTACCACTCCGAAAGATGTTCAAATGACAAACAAAAAGAGTTCGAGAGATAAAGGGTAGTCTTCTCATTCCTTGAAGAATCGAAAATAGGGTACTCTCGATTCTCTTTACCATCCCTGCATATGTGTTAGATCATTATATACTGTTATTGATGATAAATGTAATTTATTCTCTGTGATGACAAATAAAATAATATATCGATATTATTCAGATACCATGTTCTTGTTTTAGATTTGTTAATTGTGAAATATAATCTGTTGGTGCAATCAAATTGTTTATGAATGTAAACTGGGATGTCAGGTAGAATTTGTAGCTGCTCAAAGTCAGTGTGACATTTTACGCGCCCATAACAAACAGCTGACCATTGAGCTAAGTTCAAGTCAGGTCATACTAAAACTTATTACTGAATTAGTAGAGAGAATGAAGGTGGAAGTGGTAAAAGAGTGAGATGCTGGAACTCGATTGTCTGAGGATCTGCAGATGAAAAAGGTTAATCAAGCCAACGGACTAAGAAAAATAGAGGATCTAAGGGACATTATAAGAAAGAAAGAGGCAGAATTGATAGGTAGCTTGGGCCAGTAGGGAGCGGAGTTGACATCAGCTTGATTTTGATTCTCAGAGCTGCTGGCAGACATAGAGGTAGAAGGTAAGAATGTGAAAGACTTGCAATTTCAAGTGAATGTACTCGAAGCGGAGGCAGCTGAGATGCAAGCGCGAGCTTTTAAGTACGAAGTGTGGCTAGTCGCTGACATTTTGATAAAGAAAATGGAAGAGGCTCGTAATAGACAAAACAAAAATATAAATGGTGCTTGGAACGAAGTAGTCGCGCTGGAGCATACCGTATTAGGATTGGAGCTAAATGCCTTAGAGCACCTGGATGAAAATACAAAACTGAGGGATGTGAGCACAAAGTTAGATGCGGACTTATTTCAGGCAGAGATACGTCTTGATGAAAGAAGGGTAGAGTAGGAGAATCGTGATGCAGAACTTGAGCGGTTATTGTCTCTGATCTATCATATGGATGAGTTTATGACAGTACTAGAGTCTCGGAATGCTACTGTGTTGTTAATGAAGTATCAAGTAGAGGAGCGGTGCAAGCATTTGAAAAGTTCACTGCGGGAGGCTCAAGCTAAGCTCAGCGAGCTTATTCTGCCTAACTAGGTAAAAACTGAAATAGGTAGTATGTACGAGAGAGATATGACAACAATGATTTCCTTCTTTATGTTAGAGTTCTAGAGATTGGAAAAAGAGAGCGAGTGTGCATGATGTTACCGTTGGCAAAAGTGTAGAGTGCGACATAGAGGTGATACGGTGTAATAAGTATCTAGGTCCCATGATAGCCAAAATTGGGGTTTTTAGACAGTGTATGGTTAGAGATGGAAAGAAGATCATAACTGGAAGGATGCCAGAGTTTATGCGTCAAAGGTTGTACGTACGTCGTACACCTGATATTGCGGGACCCTTTAATATAGGTGACAGCTCGAGTGATAGCTCTAGCGGGGAGTAACAATTGAGGGGATGCGCTATGTATACTAATACGTATATTGTATATGAGTAGGAATGTCTAGAATGATGATTTACTGACCTTTTGTTACATGCATGATGTTGTATAGGATGGTTCTCTGTAGTTTATCGATCGTAGGGGGGCATAGGTGGTTGATCGGTTTGGCCTAAGCAATAAATGATCTATAATGTATTAGATGATCTGTTTGGCCAAAGCAACAAATGATCTGTAATATAATAGATGATCAGTTTGGCCGTAGTAACAAACGGTCAGTAATGTAATAGACGATTAGTTTGGCCATAGCACCAAATGATCGGTAATGTAATAGATGATCAGTTTGGCCGTAGAAACAAGTGATCTAAAATATAATAGATGATCGGTTTGGCCAAAGCAACAAACAATCTATTATATAATAGATGAATAGTTTAGCGTAGTAACAAGCAATTTGTAATGTAATAGATGATCAGTTTGGTTGTAGCAACAAACGACCTATAATATAATAGATGATCGGTTTGGCCGTAGCTACAAACGATCTGTAATGTAATAGATGATCGGTTTGGCCAAAGTAGCAAACGACCTATAATATAATAGATGATCAGCTTGGCCGAAGCAACAAATAATCTGTAACCTGCATATCAAAGTACTTGTTGGATATATTAGTAAAGTACTATAGTCTAGAGCAATCGAGCATAAGTATTTCATTGGTGTAAGATTAACGTACGATGAATGTGTTAGATAGTGTACTATGTAAAGTAGTAGAAAGTACTCAGATGCATTTGGATCGAGCATAAGCCTTTTATTAATGTAAGATCGTCATACAAGATGATAGATTGAAAAAGTACATTATGATGGATTTTTATCGGTGATACAATTTCAATCTCCTCGTGTTCCAAGGATTTGGGATTCAATCTCCATGTTCAGTGGCGAGATCGTAAGAACCAAGGCCACTTTTTCTGATGATAACAAAATGACCTTTCTAATTTTCAGACAGCTTCCCAATAGTTGCTTCCTTTATATGTTTGAGAAATTCTCGTAGCGCGAGATCTTTAATTTTAAACTCTCTGTGACGAACGCGCTTGTTATAAGATTGGGCTAGAGCTTGGTGGTATCTTCCTAAATTTATGATTTCTCTATCTCTAGTTTCTTTAATCCAATTCATATTATATGCCAATTGGTACTAATTCTCTTCATCCGTCATGCTATTGTTGGGGCCTAACTTCTTTCAGAAGGTAATTTGACTCTTACAACTCTGGGGGAACCCTCAATCAGAGGAATGCAAGCAGATAATCTAAAGCATGAACAATCTAAAGATAAAATACTTGTGTAGAAGCCCAAATTGGATGCTCATCGACCTCTGATGAGGATTTTTAAGAGTATCTTTATTACTGATGAGTAATCAAAGGTTCGAATACTGGGTTTTACAGGGTGGTCGAAGGTAAACTGCAAAGGGTTTAGGGAGAATTTTTCTAACCCTCCCTTAGTTCCCTATCTCTCCTATTTATAGAACATAGGATGGCTGAGTCACCAAGGTTAGGTCAGAATACAAGGGTACTGTCTGGATATCCCAGCAGGGGTATGGGCATCGGACATGTCTATATTGTCACTGTAATAGCTATTGGAGATGTCTCTGTACTTAGGTACTGCGGCAGTGGTTGGGCCTGTCACTGTAGTTGCAAGGACCAATTACTGCGCCGTCTTGTCTAACAAGATGGATGCATGTCCCATCATATTTTAACCATGTACAGATATGGTCGAAGGGTTTTTATTGCGATGTGTATAGTCCGTCCTCGAGGCTTGTTTAGAGTCAAAGCTTTGCCTTCAGGGGATCTTTGGAAGGCTTGTTTTGAAGATTGAATAGACTTCGATATATTTGAGTAGACTATAAAGTAGCATTGATGTGTCTGAGTGGGGTTGAAGGTTGCAAGTAGGCTACTACATTCACCACCTCTCAGGGTGGGTCTCGAAGCCAGGTGGAGAGGCATTCGCTGAGAAAACCGTTTGGCCTAGAAATTTGGGCGGTTTGACTGTTGGCTTTCGGGTAAGTAATAAAATAGGATAATTAAGCGGTATAGGTAGTTATAGGGTAATAAATGAAGTGAGGCTATAAGTATGGGTTATTGAGTAGGGATACTGTGTAACCTTCTTCTTTGTCATTCTTCTCTCTTTCCTTTGCCAATCTTCATGGATACTACGCCCAACACATGATATCTAAAGAGGATAGGGTTCGCCCAGGACCGTCGCGTAAGGCGGAAGACCGGTGAACTTCATATAAAGTTCTTCGAGAATCAGGATCTGGACTGGGACATGCCTGAACTTGTGGAGGTAGAGGCTGGAGAGTTCATCAATGGGGAGCCTTATGCCTATCTTTAGGACCGACTGAAGTACAATTTTACTACTGCAGATAAGCGCTATCTCTTCTCTCAACTTTGGCCAAATGTCTTGTTTGTGCAGAAGAGGAGATGAAGGAACAGAGTGCGGTAAGTAGAGATGGACCTTCTAGAAGTAGGGCTACTGTTTGATATGGTGAATATTTGTATCTTTGGATTTTAGAGGCTTTTCCTTTGGGTGGTTATAGTAATGCATTCTATTTTGTAAATCGGATAATGGAATGGGAGCAATATTTTTAGAAACTTTTTGTGACTGTGTTTGGTTGATATTGTAGACGAATGCTCTCATAGGCGTGCTTAGCACATGCATGTCATCGAATTGTTAATAGTGGGTAAAAAATGGTGTCGAAGTATAATGATATGATTGAAGGTCGTAGACTCTGTTATTAGTTATAACTTGGTGCAAAGAATTGAGGTCGAAGTGTGAAGATGGTCGATCGTTCGATGTTGGAGGTTTACTCGACTATAAGTTCTTAGGAATGAGGCTTGAATGCAGGTACAGATGAATCAGTTATGTCTAGGATGCTGGAAAGTCATGACTGTTAAATTTTCAAGGTGGGAATTGAAGGTAGCAACTAAGTCGGCTTGGGAGGAGGGAAAGTTGAAATCATTCTTCAAGTATAAAAGGAACTATGGTGGAGGGGATTTCTTCATCGTTCTTCAATCATTCTCTCTTCATCTCTTTTCTTATTTATTCGGATCAGAATGGCTGCAAATGTACCCGTACAAGAGGACCCGGCGGCAGTGAGAGTCAGGTGAATATGTGAGGCCTTATTGGAGCTTCAACAGAGGTTCGACATTGAAGAATTCAATGATGCAGAGATGCCGGATCTTTTTGATGAGGAACCCGGGGCACCCATCCTTGGCATGCCCTTCGCATACTGGTGGAGAATATTACAGATGATGGGGCCATTACCCGGCCATCGGTTGTCTCTTCTTGAGGGCTTTGTGGAGGATATAATGGACCAAGAGGATGTGGATGCTGTAGCCATGGTTGAAGAGGAGCATCCCGCTGATAATTAGGGTCCTCTGTCTGTTTGGTGTTTTTGTTGTTGCTTTCTTCTATTCTGCTTCCTTTCTCTTTTCTTTTGACAAGGCTTGTAATATGTTTTGTCTTTCTAAATGAAATTGGTGTTTGGAAGTACTGTTGCAGTAGTAGTATTGCTCTTCATAGGTATTAATTTGAATTGCCGAACTGAAAGTAATAGTATAATCTGAATGCTTGAAGTAGTATCGTGAGCTGTCAAATTAATAATATGACTGTCAAAGTATAGTATTTGGATTGTCGAAGAAAAAACTTGAATTGTCGAAGTAGAAGGTTGTAGTCTGTCGAAGTAGGAGTATTATCTGTCGAAGCTGAAAAGATTGATCTGTTGGTGCAAAAGGTTGGGTCTGTAAACATAAATGTTTGAACTGTCGAAATGTATGATTGTAATCTGTCGAAGGGTGAATGTGATCTGTCGAGATAATAGAGGCATGAGGTTTTGAATTGACGAATGTGTTGTAGATCGAATGTCGATACATTAAAAACCCAAATTTGAGGCTATCTGTTGATGAGTCTTTGAGACGCGGAGTGGTTGATTACTCAAATTTGAGGAGTGTGTCGAAGGTTATGTTTGATTTGACATGTCGTATTGACAATCCAGACAGCTGATCTGTCAGGACGGTACGTATGCCTGTGGCAGTGTACCGAAAAGTAATCATGATATTTGCTCGTATTACAGAAAAAGTTGTGACTTGACTTTTTAGATTTGATTGATTAACTTTGAGTGAGGGTGAAAGGGTTCGAGAAGCCTTAGTTGTTGCGAGTAAGTTGAAGTGAGTGTGCTGTTCACACGTGAGGGATATGAGGGGTAAATTGCTCAAAACACATTGTAGCCGAAAAGCCGGGGTAGTGGGGTCGTGGTAATGATAATGGTTAGAAAATTGAGGCGGCTTTGGTTTTTTGAAAAAGTATATAAGTGTGAGAGGAGTAATCACTGTACTGTTTACTGTGAAAAATCAAGGAAAGTGAGGAGAAGAGAAAGTACGCCATTAGAACTTGTGAGAAGTTGCTAAAGTTATTTGCGTTGATCTTGCTATTTCTAGGATAAGACTTCTAACACAGGTATGTCACTTGATTTCTGCCAATTTTTATTTTGTTTTCCCTTTTGAGTCTGTAAGTAGGACATTATGAGTTTATGGTTTGGAGGTTATCTTCGAAGATAAGGATATTTGATGAATTCGGGTTTCGAACCAATCTGGGATCGTGGGTGTTTCAGAGGGGGCACATGGTTTAGGATTGAGGTGTCGAGTGTGTAAAAATCTTTTGGAAGGGGGTAGATGGGATATGGGTTATGGGCACGGAATTGTTAATTTTATCGATTTAATTGCGTGCTTCTTCTTCTGTAGGCTAAAATGCATAACCGTCAAGCCTCGATACGAAGCCAGATAGAGGAAGAGATTGAAGCATTCGAAGCTAGTATTTTTGGTTGTGCCCCAATGGATGAGGGAAACGACTTAGAAGTGTTAGATGTTATAGCCGAAGCCCTTTGTCTATGGTTCTGCCGGCTGGTGAGGTTCCAATTATGAGATGTCGAAGGACGATAGTGACTGAGTATAGTGAGGAGAAGGAGGCAGTGTGGGGGGAGAGAGGCGAGGGTGATGTAGGGCCTTCTGGTGGTAGAACAGAAGATGAGGAGCAGAGTGATGAAAATGGGGACTCGACTGAGTTGGATAGAGTCGAAGGTACCATTTCGGCTAGAGATAAGGTTAGAATAGATCGATTTGCTGCCAAGTTGGAGCTTTTGAAAGTTGGGGTTCGGCTGAGTATGGCGAGAGTAGGGTTAACTTTTAAATCAGATCCTAGGGAAGGGATACTGGCTTATAGAGGTCAGATTCGATTAGGAATAAAACTTCCCCTCCGAAGGCTGGTGAAAGAGGTGTTAAATTTTTGGGAGGTGGCCCCAGTTCAAATGAATGAGAATTTTTATGAGATGATGAGGGCTATAGAGGGGAAAAATGCAAAGTTGAGCAGTGAGAGGAGGGATTTAATTATGTAGCTTGATATTATTACCTTCTACTTGAAGAAGGCAAGCCAGAACCCAGAAACCTACCACATCCAATGTCACCCAGAGAAGCCCTGGTTCTTTGATCTGTGCTTAATGGGTTGAGGGTAGAATAAAGATTTGTTGATAGTACAGGGTAACTACAAGAATGTTGTGGGGGATGACCTTTATAAGTGGCATCATAGAGTGTATAATCAGGGTAAGTTTGTTGTTGAAGGATTGTTGTTGATGTATGTCTTGAATAAGTGGTAATTATACTTGCTGTTTGTTTGCAGGTCTGAAGAATCTGTCGTGGAACAATCCGAGGAACTATAATTATTCTTTGCTCGAAGCTAGTGAGGATTGGGAAAATTATGTTTTTGACAGTTTTAGAATCATGAGGCAGAGGAGAAAGAAGGCGGATTCCCTGCTTTGAAGAAAAAGAGATGTTAAGGTATTTCGAAGGGTTTAGCAGAAATATGAGAGAAGGAGTTGCCAAGAAATTTTCTGTATGTTCTGATAATGCGGTAGGGGTCGAAGCAGGCAGCGCCAGTGCCTGAAGTGGCTGGCGATGCTTTGAGATTGAGGTCGAGGCAAGTGCCAGCAGAGGCTAAGAAAGGGAAGGGTCGGGTTGTTCCCGAAGCTCCAAAGCTGCAGCAATCGAAGGTTAGTCAGTGTAAAAGGCGTAGGGCGCTGGGGCAAGATGATGCGGCAGATGAGGATGATGAGATGACGGAGGCTGAACGACAGGAGTAAGCGGTGGCCAAACAGGCTTCGATGGTCGAGCTCTGCGAGGATGACCCAGACGAGGCTTCGAAGGAAATATAGAGGAGTATGTTTCAAGTAACTATCTATGAATTTCTTTTGTGAGATTCTGAGATTTTGTTTAAGTTCTTCGAGTTTTAAGGGGTACTGACTGCTCGAATGTTCTAGCAGATGGAGGTTTGGGTACAATCGTACAGCAAGGCAATAAAGTCAGTAAAGGGGAAATTGCGACAAGCAGTAGAGAGTTTGGATCTTTCTCGGGGAGCTGAGGCGTCATTGCTGTCTAAAGTCATGAAGTTGAAGCGAGATATGGCAGAGATTACTGGCTCGTTTGATGAGAGGCTCGAGCTTCAGCGGTCAAGGCAAGAGCAGGAGTGGTCGACAAAGCTTGCGGCGAAAGAGAGGGAGGAGGCAGAACATAAGGTGACCTGCCAGCGGTAGTTTTGTAATGAATGTAAGGTGACTGTCAGGTTGAAAACGTTTGCAGGAGATAAGGGGTATACCCCGATACTCTTGAGCCTTTCCCTATTCCCCTGAACTTGTCGATTGAGATGATTTGCAGACGAAGGAAAGAGAGGCAGATGTTGTTGACGGAGCAGATGGAGGTAGTGGGGGTGGTGTGGAGGCTCCTGTAATTGAAGTAATCGGTGCTGGAACTGTGGACGATGTGGTTGTCGATGGTGCGATATCGAAGCCTTTGACTGAAGGTGCTGAGGGTGCTGGCGCTGGGGGATTTATGGAGGAGGAAGGTGTAATCTCGCCGATATAAGGTATTTAGTATTGGGGTTCCATGCTTTCCTCTTCTGATTTGTTGTTGAGTTGCAATATTTTTGAACCATATTTATTTTTTTGCGTTGGTCTTTGAACTTGGTATGTCTTTGTACTGTTGTACTAACTGATGGTAGTTATCTGTGGAACTTCTGAAGTTGATTCTGAACTGCTTTTGTATTGATGCCTAGTTTTATGACTGACTTTGTTGTCTTGTTTTTGCCTTGCTTTATTTTGGGTTGTTAAAATATCGATGCGTATTCTGTTAACTTGACTTGTGTTTGAACTTTTGATGACTGAACTTGAGTCATAATGCAACTGTCTATCTGATGTATGATACTTTGAATCTTTTGTGCACTTAGTAGTATTGTAGATATACTTGCACAATGGTATCTGTATGTACTGTTTCTGTCGAATGCTAGTAGAGTGATCGGACCCCGAAGAACTTTGAAGATGTTGTGATATCATTTTTCGGAAATTGAAGGATCTGCTGAACATTGAAGGCCAAAGCTACAGTGATGTAAAATGTGTTCACCCCCAACACATTCCTGAGGGTCCGACCTTTCAACCAATCGCGCCCCTCGAGTTTGCTCGAATGTTGGAAACTTGAAAATTCTAAGGTCGCCCCCAAGTATCAGCCAGGGCGATGGTGGACATGATGCCCAAGATAAACCAAGGAATCGACTGGACTTCGACGGTTTCGGAGCATGATCGAAGTATAACTGTTTTCCCTCAAAGCATTCTCGAGGGTCCGGTCTTTCGACCATCCTTGCCCCTCGAGTTTGCTCAAAATTAGAAGCTTGAAAATTCCAAGGTCACCCCCAAGTATCAGTCGGGGCGAGGGTGGACATGATACCCAGGATAAACCAAGGAATCGACTGAACTTCGACAATTTTGGAGCCTGATCGAAGCATAACTGTTCGCCCCCAATACATTCTCGAGGGTCCAGTCTTTCGACCATCCTTGCCCCTCGAGTTTGCTCAAAATTAGGAGATTGAAAAACCTCAAGGTCGCTCCTAAGTATCAGTCGGGTCGAAGGGTTGACATGATACATAAGTTAAACCAAGAAATTCACTAAAAAGAGGAGATGAAGTATGGGTCGAAAAGTTGTTTATTGATAATTCTGTGTTACATCAGCTGTGCAAGGTTGAGGCCGTGGCCTGTTATAGGAGACCAGTTGTATTGTGTTCCATGGGTTTGGTAAAGACTCTTCGTCTTCTGTCATAAGATAGTAGGAACCCTTGTCAGTTTTATCATACACGACATAAGGTCCTTCCCTGGATTCGGCTAGCTTTCTGGCATTTTGTGGTTTCGAGGATTCATTAACACGTTGAAGTACTAGATCTCTGATGTTAAAACTTCATGGTGGAACTCTTTTGTTATAGGATTTCTGACGTGATGCGTGGTAGCGTCCAAGGTTGGCGATGACTCGGTCTTTGGTTTCGTCGATCCATAACATGTTACATGCGAATTCAAACTCATTGTCTTGGTCTGGGAGGTTAAGGTATTGTGTAGGTACTTCAAATTGAGTAGGGAGCACAGCTTCGGTACCATATGCTAGGAGGAAAGGGGTACAGCCTGTAGATTTTCTTGATGTTGCTCGATAGGCCCAGAGGACATGTTGTAACTCTTGAACCCATCTACCTTTCTTTTCATCAACTCTTTTTTTAAGACCGTCGATGATAGTATTGTTTATTGCTTCGACTTAACCGTTGCCTTGGGGATAGTAGGGTGTTGAGGGTGAGAGGATGATGTTGTGTTTTATGAGAAAGTTTTTGACTTTGCTTTTGACGAACTGGGGACCGCTGTCACATCGAATCATATAGGGGCAGCTGAAGCGTGTGATGATGTTTTCCCATAGAAATTAAATAACTTCTTCTTCTCTGGTTTGGCAGAAAGGTACAGCTTCGACCAATTTAGTGAAATAATTTATTGTAACAAGGACATTTTCTATGCTACCCGGGGCTTTAGGGAAGAAGCCGATGAGATCGATATCCCATCTTTTGAATGGCCAGGAGACTTGACTGAAATGGTGGTCTTGTGAAGGGAAATGAATGTCATGCGCGTGACGTTGGCATTTGTCACAGTGTTTGGCATATTCTTCTGCTTGATTTTTCATATTCGGCCAAAATAATCCTTGAGAGACTGCTTTTAGGGCCATAGAACACCAACAGTGTTAGCGCCGCAGGTTCCTTCATGAAGTTCAGTTAAGATTGCAGAAACTTCAGCTTGGGATATACATCGAAGGAGGACGCCATTGAGGGATTTGCGATGTAATTCATTTTTGTGGATAATATATCTGCGGCAATTTTCTAACAGTGATCTTCTGGCTTTGGGATCCTCTTGGATGGTGGCATTATTGAGGTAATGGAGGAATGGTGTTCACCAGTCGTCTAGATCGAGACTCTCGCCCCCATTACTGATGGTATTGACTTCCATCTGGTCGATACTTGGGCGTTCGAGTACTTTGATTTGAAAGGTTCGGGATTCTGACTGTCCGAGCATGGCTGCAATATAGGCGAGGGCATCTGGATGTCAGTTTTCTCCTCGAGGGCAATGAGTGATAATAGACTTTTCAAGAAAACGATCCATGCGCTGTCTAATGAGAAGAACATAGTCAGCCATACAACCATTGGCTTGATTTTCTCTTGTATGATGTCTCTGAACAAGTTGGGAATCTCTGAAGACGGCAAGTTTGGGAATACCGAGGTCGAGGGTGAGGTCGAGGCGTGGATCAAGGCTTCGTATTCTGCTTCATTATTGGAACATTCGAAGGTAAGTTTGACAGTTTCTCTATTCGATCATTAGTGGGTGTGACCAAGACAATATCAATTCCTGAGCCATTAGGTCTAGCGAATCCATCTATGAAAAAGCGCCAGCCAGTGTTAGGATTACAGGGGTCTGTTGGTTTGGGTTGGTCTTCTATTAAGTCATTTTCATGTTCTTCCCTATCGACATCTTCGACCAGGAAGTATGCGTGGAAGTCTGCTACTGCTTGGCCTTTCTGGGATATTTGCTTCTCGAATGTAATGTCATGTTCACCAAGGAACACAGACCACTGTTGTACTCTTCTGGACTTCCCTTTTTTACTGAGTACTTCTCGAAGGAGGTAACTTGTTATAACACGGATGAGGTGGGTCTGGAAGTATGGTTTGAGTTTGTAGGCTGAATAGACAAGGGTGAGGAATAAACGCTCAAGCTTCGAATATCGGGTTTCTGCGGGTGTGAGTGTTTTGTTCCTGAAATATACAGGTTTCTCGACGTTGGAATCGAGTCGAATAAACACTAAACTGATAGAAGTGCCTGTAACAGCGAGGTATAAAGAGAGTCTATCGCCTACGATAGGGGTACGGATAATGGGTGGTCGGCCAAGGTAAGTTTTGAGTCCAAGGAAGGCATGTTCACACTCGGGTGTCCAGTTTATCTCAGGGTTGTTCTTCTTTTTTACTTTATGGATGCCTTGGTCGCGTAAGAGGGAAAAGAGCCAAGAACATCTATCTGAGGACTTGGAAATGAAACGGTTGAGGGCTGTTATCTTGCTAGTAACTTTCTGGACGTTTTTTTTGGTTCGGGGCGAAGGCATATCGATGAGGGCTTGAATATGGGTGAGATCAATCTTGATACCTCGTCTACTGATAAGGTGGCCCAAAAATTTTCTAGACAAAATGCCAAATTGGCATTTGCCCAGGTTGAGTTTTATGTTATACGTGCGAAGTATCGAAAAGACTTCGGCTAGGTCTTGTATGTGGGTCTGTTTTTGAAGGCTTTTGCATAGCATGTCGTCCATGTAAACTTCGACTGACTTGCCAAGCAAGGGTTTAAACATGGTTATGACAAGGCGTTGGTAAGTGGCTCCCGCATTTTTAAGGCCGAAGGGCATAACATTGAAACGATAAAAACCTTGTTCAGTGATAAAGGAAGTTTAAAGTTGATCTTCGGGTAGGAGGGGTACCTGATTGTAACCCGAAGCCGCGTCCATCATTAATAGGCGCTCATGTCCGGCAGTTGCATCGAGGAGTGCTGAAATGATCGGGAGGGGGAAGCTGTCCTTCGGTGTGTGCTTATTGAGATCTGTAAAGTCGACGCAGATTCTAATCTTGCCATTCTTCTTGGAAACTGCCACAATTTTTGATATCCAGTCAGCGTACTTCACTTCTCTGATAAAACTTGTAGCTATGAGATTGTCCACTTTAAGGTTTATTACTTCTCGAAGTCATAGAGCCAGGTTACGCTTCTTTTGTTTGACTGCTGAGGAATGGAGAATGAGGTCGATACGATGGCATACCAGGCTGGGGTCGACACCAGGCATCTCCTGGAATTTCTAAGCAAAGACATCTTTGTTTGCTCGAAGGAATCTGTGAGCTCGAGGCGTTCTGCCTCATCAAGAAAAGTTTTGATGAATGTACCTCGACCAGGACCGTTAAGTTTGATATATTCAGTTGGTTCAATGGGTGAAGTGGTATCTGTCGAAGGTGTGGGGATGGAACGATATAGTGATTGCTATGGGTGGCTTACGAGTTTTTAGGTCTGATCGATCTCTGGGTGCTCGCATGAACGAGTGAGGCATTAGGAGCCTTTCAAGTTCTAAGTACCTCCGGGAGTGGTAAAACGAAGGGTTTGGTGGTAGGTCGAAGATATGGTATGTATGGCGTGGAGCCAGTCACGCCCGAGGATACCGAGGTATTCTAATTTCTTGTCGATTATAAGGAAGCTGGTTTGAAGGTTAAGAGGGCCTGTGGTGACTGGTAAGCTGATTCGACCAATAGCAACTTTTATGGCCCCATTGAAGCTTTTTAACTCGACATTGGCAGGGGTTATGAGGTCAGTTTTCTTCATGGTTTTGACAGTTGGGAGAAAAAGGACATTAGCTGCGCTCCTTGTGTCTATGAGCATTGTGTGGAGGATGAGGTTTTCGATCTTAATCATAATGACTTGTGGATCGGAATGGGGAAAATGGGCGTGAGATGTATCACAGTTGATGAATGAAATGCCTTTGAGCCGAGGACGAGGGATTGATTATGGCAGGAGGGTGGGAAGTTTCTTCGGATAGGTGAGTTTACAACATTCTTCGACGCGCTTACGTTTACTTTTGGAACGGCCGCTGTCGATGTTGTTGACTTCAATAAAGCATGATCTGTTGATATGGACCACAGCCGGGTCAACAGTAGGGGTGGATTGAGTTTGGAGGTAAGACCCATCAAGGTACCTGGAAAGGTTGGTAATATACTAGTTTAGACGACCTGCTTTGAGGATAACTTCGAGAGAGCGCTGGAGGGCAAAGTATTTGTTGGTATGGTGGCAGTTACATTTATGATTGGCGCAATAAGATTTTTTTGCTCTGACTTTGATAGGGAAAGGGATACGCCAAATGGGGTCTACCTGAATATGTGGTAAAAATGTGTTGAGAGGGGCAGTGAGTGTGGGTAATAATGGCTTTGGCTGCTTCTTGTGGGCTTCAGCGCTGTTATCGATGTTAGGGCGCTTGAAGCTCTCCGTCTCCTATAAAACGGGAGCGATCAGATTTGTTGGTGTAGAAGGTAGGTTTTGCTGAGGTTTGTTGGTAGCTGGGGTCGAAGGCTGGCTCGGTTTATGGGACTCGCGGAGGCGCTTGAGGTCAATATACCCGTTGACCTTTGAGAGCATCTCTTCAAGTATTTGAGGTTTGTGGAGAACTAGGTGTTCTTTTACTCGACCGTGGTCAGGCTGGGCATTCTAGTATGCGAGTATAGCATTCGTGCAGTCAAGGTTCTCAATTTTCTGCGATTCATCGAGGAATCTTTTGGTGAAGGTTTTGAGTATCTCGCTGTTGGATTTTCTAAAATTGAGCAGGGGGTCAACTTAAACTTCTATGTCCTTATTGAAAGCAAACTGGGCGAGGAAAAGCCGTGATAGTTACTCAAAGCTTTGCATCGGGCCATTTGGGAGGTTATAATACCATCAAAGGGGATTGTTAGTAACGCTGGTAGGAAAAAGGCAACATAACAAGTAGTCAACCATTGAATAAAGGCTTAGAGCATTTTAGAATTCGAGAATGTGTGAATGGGGGTCTGTATTGTGGTATTTGCTGAGTTTGGGGGCACGAAAACTAGGGGGTATCTCGATAGTAAGAATTTTTGGGCAAATAGGGTTATTTAGTCAATTCCAAGAGTTGGGTTTCGGGCTCGCACTGACCCGAATGGCAGGTTGTACCTTGAGGTCGAAGTCCTGCTGCGCAGCATAAGCGGGTTAAAGGGGGGATCGAGGGTTTCGAGGATGGTGAATTTAAGTGGGTGAAATGTGTTCAGCTTTGCGTTCCCCGAGACGTTCTCGGGCAGGGCGGCGTATGGGGTGTCTAGAGGATCAGAGGGTTAAGTCAGAAGAGTTTTCTGTAGGGTGAATGCCGAGGTGGATAGTGCTGGTAGGAGGAATAGTGTAGGGAGCACCTTCGGCTTGGATACGGCCCTGGGCTATTCCAAGAGCGGGTAGGGGTCCCAGACGGGTGCGGGCAGACATGCGTAACAAATCTGGTACTTGGGATGGACGAGCAGGTTCCAGAGGCTGTAGTCTCTGTAGTTCTAGAGTGGTATTGCGTAATTCGTCGATTGCCCAGTTCTGTCTGATCTCATAGTCCAGACGACGGTTCCGTTTAGTTTCCAGCTCCAGGCAGTGGTTTTCACGCTCTTGGTTAAGTTGTGCATGGTGGCGCTCCTCAGCTTAAGTGACTTGTTGAGATAGTAAGGCTATTTGGGTGGCCACTCTGTCGATGGAGATGCCAGCATGGTTTAACTGGAGCAGAGGGTGGGTGCCATTAAGAAGAATCTGTGGAAGTTGAAAACAAAGGGAGGGAAAAAGAAAAGGAGTTTGGTAGGGTGGGAAGCACAAACAACTCCAATTGTAGGGGCCTAACTTCTTTCAGAAGGGAAGTCGACTCTTACAACTCTGGGGTAACCCTCAATCTGAGGAATGCAAGTAGATAATCAAAAGCATGAACAATCTAAAGATAAAATACTTGCGTAGAGGCCCGAATGTGACGCTATACGACCTCTGATGAGGATTTTTAAGAGTATTTTTATTACAGATGAGTAATCGATGGTTCGAATACTGGATTTTACAGGGTGGTCGAGGGTAAACTGCAAAGGGTCTGGTTAGATTTTTTCAAACCCTCCCTTGGTTCCCCATCTCTCCTATTTATAGGACATAGGATGGCTGAGTCACCAAGGTTAGGTTTGATTACAAAGGTACTGTCCGGATATCCTGGCATGGGCATGGCCGTCGGACATGTCTGTACTGTCACTGTAACACTTGTTGGAGATGTTTATGTACTTTGGTACTGCGGCAGTTGTTGGGCCTGTCACTATAGTTGCAAGGACCAATCACTATGCCATATTGTCTGACGAGCTGGCTGCCTGTCCCATCATATTTCGACCATGTGCAGATATGGTTGAAGGGTTTTTGCTGTGATGTGTGTAGTCCATCCTCGAGGCTTGTTTGTTGTCGTAACTTCGTCTTCAGGGGATCTCTGGAAGGCTTTTTTTGGGGATTGAATAGGCTTTGATATATTCGGGTAGACTGCGAAGTAGCCTTCGAGTGTTTGAGTGGGGTCGAAGGCTGCGAGTAGGCTACTGTAGGTATGGTCGCGTATTGGGTGAAGATATAGAGTTGGGATGATTACTTCTATTCAATATGCTAGTAAAAACGATATGCATCATGTTGATACCTGAGGTGCTATGCAATGAGCCCACAGGATATGTGGTAGTTCCTAAACCCAATTTCCCAATTACTTATTTATTTATTTTTTTCTATTTTCTGTCAAGCACTTTTTGATCCCATCTATTATTGTTCGATAAGTAATTTCTGCCTGACCATTTCCTTGAGGGTAATATGGATTTGAAGGGAAGTGGATGATGTTGTGTTTTTTAAGGAACTCAACGACCCTAGAGCCAACGAACTGAGGTCCATTGTCAATTTTGAGAAGATGGAGGTAACCGAACTGGATGATGATGATAGTTTCCCAGATGAATTTGATGACTTTGTCTTTGTGTTTGTGGCATAGAGGGACTGCTTTTACCCATTTTGTGAAGTAATTTGAGGAGGTGCTTCCTCTTTCCCGGTGCCGTAGGGAATTTTCCTATGAGGTCGAGGGCTCATCTCTTAAATGGCCAAACAACGTTGCTGGAATGGAGTTCCAAGGCTGGAGCTCAAATTTGGGGGCCATGTCTTTGGCAGGCATCGCACTTGCTTGCGAGATCAATGGCTTGAGCTTTCATCTTGGCCTAAAAGACTCCTTGAGTAAGAACCCGATTTGTGAGAGATCGTCCCGCTGCATGGGAACCACAAGTCCCCGTATAGAGTTCGTGTAGGAACTTCAAAGCTGCTTTGTTTGACAAATATTCGAGGTACGGTCCTGTGACCAAAATTTTGTAAAGGAGACCGTTGTCCACAATGTATCGCTTAGCATTATGAAGTACGCGTCTCTTATCTGTGGGGTCTGTAGGAAGCTCGCCGTCAAATGTGTTCTTAGTCCCAATATAGTTGAGCTAAAGTCATCTCCAATCGTCATCGTCTTCTTTAACGCCCCCAGTATTGATAGAATTCGAGCTTATGATGTTAATGCTGGGGGTTGATGATACTTCAATCTTTAGATAACTTGCTTCCGTACCAAGTATTCCTACTAGGTATGCAAGAGTCTAAATGTCGATTTTTTCCGCGTGGTAAATGTTCGATAGTAATTCTTTTGAATCTGCTCATTCTGTCGGCTACATTGTTGGTTGTTTCAAAATTGAGCCTGACTGCTTTCTCGATCCTGTCATTGGAAGGTGTGATAAGTAAGATTCTGATTCCTGACCTTGTAGGTGCAGAAGATCCATCAGTTAAAAGATGCCGCCCATTTTCAGTCATCCAGTCTGATTTTTCTTCAAAGTGTTACGCACTGTTATCCGTACTGTCTTCTTCCCAGTTAGGATCTTCTACTAGGAAATCTACGAGGAAATCTTCTACTGCTTGACCCTTTTCAGAGTGTCATGGTTCAAAATGGTTGTCATGTTTGCCAAGAGTGACCGACCATGTTTATATTCGTCTGAACTTTTCCTGTTTGGATAAAATCTCTTGAAAAGGGTAATTTGTCACCACTCGAACCGAGTATTTTTGAAAATACTATCTTAATTTTTGTGACGTGTATATGAGAGATAAGAGCAATTTTACAATCTTGGTGTACGGGGACTCTGCAGGAGTGAGAGTCTTACTGATGAAATTGACAGGTTTTTATATTTTCCCATCAAGTCGAATGAGGACGGAACTTAACGAATCATCGGCAACCGCAAGGTATATTGTGAGTTCTTCCCTTTCGTGAGGTGTACTCATAATTGGAGGTGATCCCAAGTAAAGTTTAAGCTCCAGAAATACTGCTTCACATTTTGTTGTCTACTCGATCTCGGGATCCTTTTAAGTTTTCTATTTTGTTGTCCCTTCCCGTAAAAGGTTGAATAACCATCGACAGCAATCTTTAAAATTTGAAACAAAACGATTTATCGCGGAGATCTTGACAACAAATTTTTGCACATTTTTTTTTGGTGAAGGCATAGATAGTAAGGCGTGAATACGATCTAGATCAGCTTTTATACCTCTCTTACTGATTAAGTGACCCAAGAATTTTTTTGACTGGACTCCGAACTGGGACATTTTAGGGTTGAGCCTCATCTTGTAGGTTCAGAGAATTTCGAAAGTAGTGCGCAAGTCTATAATATGATTATCCTTTTTAAAGCTTTTACACAACATATCATCATTGTAGACCTCCATCATTTTTCTGAGGTGATCTTTGAACATTTGTATCATTAACCATTGATAAGTAGCTCCGGCGTTCTTGAGACCGAAAGGCATGACCTTATAATAGTATAATCAATGTTCTGTAATGAAATCAGTTTTCCCTTCGTTATCAGGTAGCATAGGTATCTGATTGTATCATGATACGGTATCCATCATGGACAGAAGTTCGTGTCCTACAGTAGAATCGAGCAGATGGTTTATAATAAAAAGTAGAAAACTATCATTTGGAGTACATTTGTTGAGGTCCGTGAAATTCACCCATACCCTGATCTTGCCATTCTTCTTTGGGACTGCCACAATGATTGATATCCATTCTGGGTAATTGGCCTTACGGATGAAGCCGACTTTGATGATTTAGTCGATCTCTTTATTGAATTTGTCTCAGAGTCTCGGAACTAAATTTCTCTATTTTTGCTTGACGGCTTCGGCTTTATCTTTCAGATTGAGTTTATAGTAGGCCATATTTGGATCAATGCCAGGCATTTCGTGAAATGTCCAAGCAAAGACATCACTGTTGTCTTTAAGGAATTAGATGAGTGCATCGCGCTTTACTGTGTCTAGACGAGTACCGATGAATGTCCAGCGCTTGTCACCACTGATCTTGACAAACTCTGTAGGTTCCGCGCTGGGCAAATAGTGTCCTGTAGTGTTTACTGTATAGTTTTCTGTAACGTTTCTTGTCGTATTGTTAATTGTTACGCGAGCTGTGGCTCTATTGGTTCTGGTATAATGGTAAAAAAAATTTCTCATGCTCGGGCTAATTTTTGGCTCCCTTTGATTTTATAGATGCCACCGTTCCATTCAAAATGTAACTCCAAATGATAAGTTGATGGAATAACGTGCATATTGTGTAACCAGCAATGCCCCACTATCCCTAAATAACGGGACATGGCATTGACAACATAAAAGACAACGTCAAGTGTTATTGGTCCTGCCGTGATGGGAAGTATAATCTTGCCGACCCGTTCCTCCATAGATCCGTTGAATCCACAGATATCAATGTTGCTAGGCTGGACCTTTTGGCAAGTCTTATTTGATCGACCGTGCTTTGAAATAATAGTTTGATTGTGCCGTCAGTGTCTATCATCATCGTGTGAAGCACCATGTTTTGCATTTTTAACATGATCACCAAGGCATCATGGTGAGGAAAGTTGACATGTTGAACGTCGCAGTCATCAAAAGAAATTCCTGTGCGCTAAGAGTTGGATACTAGAAGTAGGCGAGCTTCTTAATCTTGCATGGATAAGTCGTGACATTGGCCGACACGTCTTCTTTTGCTCCTGCTTGATTCTTTGACGATCTGAGTCTTTACGAAATGGCAGAGTGAGATATGGTATAAATGGTTCTCTGCCATTGGTTCTTTGATTTGCATGGCTTCTGTAGGGTCTTTGTAAGTCCCATTCTTCTAACTTTCAGCATCTATAATGTACTCATGCATCCGTCTATCGGAGAAGATATACTCTAGCAACCTCTGTAAGGCAAAACAGTGCACTGTTTTATGATGTCTGACCTTGTGGTGGATGTATTATGGCTTGTTCTCAATGGGTTGGAGATATTGCGCATTGGGAAAGAAACGATCCTTCTGAAGTATAGGATAAATGTTGGTTATGGTCATAATCATCTTTGGAAGACAAGGTTTTGGCAAGTTACTCCTTTTTCGAGGTCGTTCGTCATTGGACTTTGTTCATTTTTTGTCTCCTCCTTGATCTGTAGCGTGGTTAAAATATGGATTGGTTGATTGATCATGAGCTGACAATATTGATTTCTGAGGTTTCTGTCTGTCGGATACCATTCGCTCCAGGTCGATGTATTCGTTGACCTTTTCGATCATGTCTTCCAAAGTTGTTGGTTTGTTGAGGACGAGGTATTCCTTCTCCCTTCCATCAACAAGTACCGCATTTGTGAAGACCGAAATGGTAATCTTCTGGTCGAGTCGATCTACGTTTCGGGCTAACTCTAAGAACTTCTTAGTGAACGTCTCGAGCTTCTCGCCTGACACCCATTTAAGGTTGAAGAGGGAGTATAAATTCTCTTCCGTGTTTCTATTGTGTGAGTAATTCTTGACGAAGAATTATCGTAGCTGTTAAAGTTATGATGGATCCCTCAGGTAGCATGTGAAACCATCGTAGAGGTCCGCCGACAGGCTGGTTGGGAAGAATCAGCAGAGAATGTGGTTGGATGTAGAATGTAGGCCCAAAGCATCCTGGAACTCTTGGACGTACTCCACTAGATCTGCTCCTTTGTATTTGCAGATCTTCGGGGTATGGAACCCGGTGGGGACCTTGCCATCCAATAGCTCCAGTGCAATCAGGATCATCTGTAATCTGTTGTAGATTTCTTTTGTTGGAGTCTAAGTTTTGAGCATCTCTTTGATTCATCTCTCGACAAATTCTTGGGTCATGTATTGTCGAGCTGCATTGGTCGGGCGGGTGACGCATCCTTCTCCAAGATAATGGTCGTCACTCTCTTCACTTAGACGATCTTTCGCAGGGACTCAAACTTTTTGAGCTGGATTTTCAATCTTTTTGACTCCCGTTGGGCCGCCATCTACTTCATGGTGGGTCTCCTGAATTGGGATGGGTTTCATTTTTTGTTGATGATGGTTAGACCGAAATGCATCTCCAAGGTGATTCCTTTTCGGAGGGGGCCCTATTATGTCGTGAGCAGAAATTTGTGAGCCTTCAGGTTGTATGGCTTTGTTCTTTTGGGCTGTGGCTTGATGACCCTGTAGAACCTTCAGTGCGTCTTGTACACTCGCCAACAATTGCTTCAAAGCAATACGACTTTATCTATTAGAATTTAAGGAAGGTGGCCCGCAGATCTGCTAGCGCGGCATTCTTTTCTGCCTAAACTATTGGCGTGTTCTGACCTGGAGGCGACATTCTGAAATGAGATGATCTACAGTTTCTAAGATAATGGGTTTGAGAACTTTGGTTTCCATAGATGGTGCTAAATGCAATAGCCTAATTTCGGGATCTGGACTTAGCCTTTACACTAGATGTAATCAGAACATTATTAAGAACTAACACGACAATTTAGCTTGGGACACCTTTAAATAGGTTAAAAGCCACAACCTCTCTTGAGGATTTTAGAAAGAGAGATCTTATTGAGAATTATAGCTATTACAATGAGTACTCTGGATCTATAGAGTTTTGGAGTAGGAATTCTTCTGTATTGAATTGCCCGTCCATAATCTGTAGTTTTTTGGTCTTATAAAATGACTGTTTGATGACCATTAAGATTGTTAATGCTGGACGTTACAAAGTAGATGTAAAATATTCTTTGACCAGATGATGTAATGTTCTGACCTTTGTTCCTGAACAACTGCTCTATTGATGACTGTAGTCTTGTGTAAATCGAATTGTTATAGTGGAGGCCGAAAGCGATGACTCAAACTGAGGAATATTGAATATGTCTTTAGTAGTGCTTCCTATAAAATAATGAGGTCGAGGATGAATCTTGAGTCTGAGATACAAAATATGTTATTACAAGACGGTTCTCAACCAATACTACGAGGAACCTCATGGACGAGTAGTGTTGGTTGAGAAATTTGTGTTGCATTTGCTTTTTGACATTGTTGTCTTTGAGTCTTTTTCTGCCATGTGCTTTGTTGGTGAGATCTAAAGTTTGCATGTAGTTTGAAGATGAAGCATAAGCCCGAGATGTGGAATACGCCACTACACCATTAATCAATGTTTAACATATAGTGTTGTTGTAATAGAAATTCTCCTGATTATTCTTAATTATATGATCTCCTCTCTATATTAGTTGTAGTTGATGCATTATTATTTTATGGTCACATTAATTAGAGATAAATAATAAGTTTTGTGGAACTATGAATATATAGTTAATTTTATTTGCCCAAATCATTAATGCTAAGTTGTTTTAAAATATTACGCCGATTAACGAATTATATTTAGCAATACTCTAATAGTTCGTATTTTCAATGCATGTTCTTATTCACATAGTATGTTTTGATTAGTACATTAATATAAGAGGAGATCAATTCGATGAAAAATCATTAAAAGTATTCATCTTAAATTGGGAAATCTATTACTTAATTATTTATGTTCATATGTATTATGGCGGGGAAATTTAATCCCTAGTTTATATAAATTCGGCAAATCGTAGAATTGAGTTATATTTCTTGTCTTTACCAGTAGCCCTACTCCCTTTTATACCTGCAAGCCCACTTCAACTTTCCCTCTTCCCTAGCTGAATTAATGGCGACCTTCAATTTCCCACCTCGAAAAGTCAACAAACAACCTTTCCAATTTCCTAGACGTAACCAATTCGTCTGTACCTGCATTTAAACCTCATTCTCGGGGACTTCTACTCGAGCATACCGCCAACATCGAGTATTCGACCATTACAACCCTCGATCATCACAACCACAGCTCATCGGACCTTCGACCGTAATAACCTTCGATCATCATTACCATCGATCATATTATTATACCCCGATGCCACTAATAATTCGAAGACATGCATGTGTTAAATGCGCCTATAAGAGTACTCGTCTGCATTCGCCTACATTTTCAACCAGACACAATAAAATAAGTTTTTAAAAGATAGCGTTTCCATTCCAATATGCAATCGAACATACAGACTAAATTCCTACTACAACCCCCAAGAAAAAAACCCGACAAAAAAAAACATACAAAGATACAAATGTTCACCACATCAACCAGTAGCCCTACTTCCAGAAGGTCCAGCACCGCTTGCCGCGCTCTGTTCCTCTTCCTCCTCTTCTGCACAAACAAGACACTTGGCCAACACTGACAAAAAGAGATAGCGTTTTTCCACAGTAGTAAAATCATACTTCAGACGATCCCAAAGATAGGCGTATGGCTCCCCATTGATGAATTCTCCAGCCCCTACCTCCACTAGTTCGGGAATACCCCAGTCAGAATCATGATATCCAAAGAATTTTATATGAAGCTCACCAGCCTCCGCCCTACACGATGGTCCCGGGTGAATCCCATCCTCTATTGATATCGGGTATTGGGTGTAGTATCCATGAAGATTTCAAGGACTCTAGCACAAAAAGAGAAGAAGCAAGTTACTCCATATCCCCACACAATACCCCATACTTATAGCCTTCACTTCATTTATTACCCTATAACCACCTATACCTCTTAAATTACCTTTTTTTATTATTTACCTGAATCCAACTGTCAAACTGCTCAAATTCCAAGATCGAACAGTTTTCTTAGCGAACGCCTCTCTACCATGCTTCGAGACCCTCGCAGAGAGGGGGCGAATGTAGTAGCCTACTCGCAGCCTTTGACCACCTCAGATACTCAAAGCCCACTTCGCAGCCTACCCAAATATATCAAAGCCTACTCGACCCCTAAAATAGACTTCCCAAAGATCCACTGAAAATGAAGCTTCGATACCAGACAAAGCCTTGAGGACAGACTAGCACATCATAACAGATACCCTTCAACAATATCTGTACATGGTCAAAATATGATGGAACAGGCAGCCAGCTCACCAGACAAGCCGGCGTAATGATTGGCCTTTACATCTACAGTGATAGGCCGACCACTGCGCCACAGTGTCAAAGTATAGAGACACATTCGACAGCTGTCACAGTGACAGTACAGACATGACCGGCCCCCATACTCCGCCGGGATTTCCTGACAGTAATCATGTAAACCTGACCCACACTTGGTGACTCAGCTTCCTATACTTTTATAAATAGGAGAGAAGGAAAGCCAAGTAGGGGTTAGAAAAATCATCTCTAGACCCTTACACTTTACCTTCGACCTCACTGTACAATCTTGTATTCGAACCCTCGAATAACTCATCAGTAATATAATCTTTCTTAAAAATCCTCATCAGAGGTCATAGAGTGTCACATTCGGGCCTCTACACAAGTATTTGTCTCTAGTTTGTTCTTACTTTAGACTATTTTCTTGTATTCCTTTAATAGAAGATTGATTCCACGCTGTAAGAGCTAACTTCCCCTCTAAAAGAAGTTAGGCCCCTACAATTACTGATGAGTAATTTGAGGGTTTGAATACTAGACTATACAGGGAGGTCGAAGGTAATATGAAAGGGGCTGGAGATAATTTTTCTAACCCACCATTGTTTCCCATCTCCTCTATTTATAGAATCATTGGAAACTGAGTCACCAAGAGTGGGTCAGGTTTACATGATTACTGTCAAGAAATCCCGACAGAGTATGGGGCGCCAGTCATGTCTGCGCTGTCACTGTGACAGCTGCCAGATGTGTCTCTGTTCTTCGGCAGTGTGGCACAGTGGTCATCCAGTCACTGTAGCTTTAAAGGCCAATCATTTGTCTGGTGAGCTGGCTTCCTGTCCTGTCGTATTTTGACCATATACAAATATGGTCGAAGGGTATCTGTTACGGTGCATTTATTCCGTCCTCGTGGCTTGGTCTGGTGTCGAAGCTTCGTATTCTGGGGATTTCTGGAAAGTCTCTTTAGGGATTGAGTAGGCTTCGATATATTCGAGTAGGCTGCGAAGTAGTCTTCGAGTGTTCTGAGGAGGTCGAAGGCTGCGAGTGGGCTACTATAATTAAGATATTCAGCCGGACAGTATATCTTTAGAACTCTCGGCCATAGTAAATATGGTCAGTTAAGAGAAAGTCCCAGCAAATTCTAGCACCATCATCCTGTTCAAAAGCATCAATTGAAAATGGCACATCAACCACAAGAAAAAAGAAGCGCGGGCATTCTTCCTTAGTTGAACCGGCAAAGAAAAAGAAAAAGGATAGTATTCTTTAAAGCTAAAACTAATTGAATGTAAAATAGATTACACTTCCAAAATTTGGCCCTGGCTTTCAAAGGATGAGTTTTATTATCAAATAAGTTATGAGAACTAGTACAAATGACCAGATTGTACGATTCTCTAATCTGTCTTCTTGGTTTGAATGTACTGATGGGACGAGGATTGCTATATGTTTAAATGAAATAAGATCTCTAAATTTATTATTTGTTTCCATGGTTGTCGAAAAAACTTCATATAGTCTAATTGCATTTATAAATTTCTACTGCGCATATTCATCATTTTTCAAGCACTGAACAATTTAGCCCATCTGGTACTGTAAAATTATGAGACTGTTTTGACTTCCTAATTCCTTACCTCAGGCCAGATTTACAACCTGATTTTATGTGTAACTGATGATTTATTAGTCTTATACAAAAATTGCCCTAAATCCAATGCTTCATTTCCTTCACCAACCCCAATGACAGAGTTGTTTGTTTTCTCTCCCATCTTCTCTCTTCTTTATTTTTCAGAAGAAAAAAAACTTTAAAATCAACAAAGCCTTCTATCCACTAAACAGTATTGAAGGTCATTACGTCATGTGAAGCACTGAACAAGTCATTACATGAAACAAGTTCATTCTTTTACGCGTTTCAGATTCTCAACATTGGGCCACGGTTCCTATTGTCTTTGGCCAGAAAATACAAATAAGATAGTGCATCTCACCCCATAAAGAATATCATAGAGTAATCCTTTGAAAAAAAGGATTAATATTACTCAAGCTCTTAAAATAAGTAAGATATATCTTGCAATCTTGCTCTTAATTTTACCCACCAAGGTCAGACCTAATTTCGGGTGTAACCGATACGGTGAAATACCAAAGCCAAACCCAAAAAAATGATTTTGGTTTCATATTTCTTGAAACCGAAAAAATCAAATTCAAAACCAAATTCAAAGAATACCATTTTTGCATGGTCAATTTTGGTATAATAGTCTCAAAAACCAAAAAATAGAAAATACCAATCAAAAATACCAAACAAAATTTTCGATGTACATAAATATCAAAACCATTGAAGATGATAAACTTGGAAGTTCATAACAAGGTTTTTATACTCATAAGATCTCCATTATCATATTACCCCATATTAAAGATCGCATTTAGTATACGAAATCTCGTTACAATATATTATATTCTAGGTAATCATTGCAATTTGGAAGCACTTCAGAAACTTCTCTTCCTAAATAGATGTTATAATATAATGAGATTATACCAAAACCACCAAAATTTGATAATACTAAAAATATCAAAAACGCATATACTACTAATACACCATAAAAATGTACCAAAAATTGCCTAAACCAAAATATATCAAAAAATCGATGGTTTGGTTTTGGCTTTTATACTTGAAAAACTAAACGGTTTGATTTTGATTTAGGTATTATCTTCGAAGTTTTTGCTTTGGTATTTGTATTTGCACCAAACCAAACCGATCGATACCCACCCCTAGACCTAATTGACTTGTTACATAAGTACATTGCAAAGACCTGATTGCACTTATTTTACATTATACTAAATAACTCCCCTCATGCTATCTTTAAAAGTCATTCAACTTATATGGTCTAAAATAGTACCTGAATAGATTTCCTTCACCATTACCAAAATGTGTCGCAATTAGACACCATGTTGGTGAAGGTTCATGTTTGGTTCTCACACCAAATATTCCATATGATGGCATACGGGATCAAGCTCTTAACGATCCTGCATCTTGTTAATAATATCCTCTCCTCTAACATTGAACTAGGTTCAACTAAGGTGTGAAATGGGTCGGGCTAGGGTTAACCCGACCCTAAAGAGATAAGGCCCTTACAAATTTAAGTGCGGGCCAACCCGATTCTCAGCTGTGTTAAGGGCTGGGCCGACCCTTCCCTTAGGCTATAATATCAACCAATGCCCACCCATTGGCCCTAGTATTAAGGCTCAGGGCCAGGCTAAAGGTTGGGCTTATATTTGAGCCAGGTCGGGCCGACTTTAATGGTTTTAATAAAAAATTAAAATAAATACCAAAAATAGGCATCATCATATTAAGATTATAGAATATTATTCATATCTTTTGACAGAAATACCAATCACTTTATTATATATAATGAAAAACATGAAAATGGTATATATGCATTACTTATCTACAATGTTGCAGGGTTTAATGTAGGCTGGTTTAATGATGGCTAGATTAAGTGTGAAAGGGTTGGGCTAAGGGCTACAAATATTAGACCCTGACCCTACTAGTTGTAAGGGACAAGCCAGCTCAGCCTTAGATATTCAAATTAAGGCTTTAAAAGGCAGAAGCTCTAATTTGTATGGGTCAGGTTGGGCTGGGCCAATATACAAAATTTATTTTAATGAATGTGTCCCTTTGAGCTCAAATGCTCAATAGGGGTTGTTAGGCAGGATTGGTCATTGACCCTTTGTTTGAAATTATATTTCTAAAAATCAGCCAACTGACTGTGAAACTCATGTTTTTTATTATGATATGGTTTGTTAGGATAATTCTAGTCTCAATTCTAGAATGTGGTATTGTATATATCGAATTATCTAGTGTATTTCAGACTATATGCTTGCAAGGTTACTGTTGCAAATGAGATGTCACAGTATTTGGAGTTTTAGAGAATTTTCTTTGGGTATTTTAGGAGTTCAAAATCAATTTATTTTCTAATGGCACTCAAGCTTTTGGAAAAGTTTTTGTGTTGTGAGGTCAGTAACTAATCTTCAACTTAACAAGGTTATGAATCTTGTACAATCTTCAAATGTATAAGTAGATTCTACTGTGAGTAACTGCTGAAACATCTCCCCCATCAGTTCCCTATCGGCATTCTTGTAGAAGCTATCCAATTCATCTCTTATATTATACACTTTCCCAAACTCAAATAGGTACACCAAGCAACCTTTCTTTAACTTGCTCAACTGGAACAACCAAGCCTCTTGTAGCTTTTCTAGTACATTGCCAGAGTTGATGCCTTCCAGGAGACTTTCTTCACAAGATTCATTGAGGTGTATGATGTTATACTTGTGTGCAGCCCCAAGTAACAGTAGCCTGTGTTTCTAAAAATTCTCAAGTTTTATAGTTCCATACAAGTAACTGAGTAGGGATGAGTACGTCTCCAGTGACATGTCATCAATCTCAATTATGGAGGACTCTTTCTCCTTTAGGTTGTGTGAGAACACATATCAAAAAATATGAGAACTTGCAGACAAAATTATTTTGTGCGCTCTCAGATTGCCATCGGATGTAATGATGGTGATATCAGCAAAGATATCATATTTTAGCATATGTGAGAGGCATGGGAGATCACCTTGGAATTCAAGAGTTTGCATGGTTCCTTCACAAGGCCATATAGAATTGGCCTCGCCACACTGAGTACTAACGCGCGTGCCTTAGTACTTATGAATAACAAATGAGATGATAGTCTATTAGATTCTCTATAATTGTGAAAGATAAGAAATTTTTGAAGCTGCTTGATAAAGTACATAATCTCTTAAAGCAATAAGTAGCATTTCCATGTGGTGGCTCCTTCCCATCTCTAATATAATGAACCATAGCAGTAGAATCTGTGTGGACATTAAGTTTCATAAAACCAAATTGGCATGCAGTTTTGAGCGCTATATGAATGGACTGCATCTCATGATAAGTGATAGTGACAGGTCTGTAGCAACCTCCATAAGCATCGATGCACCAGCCTCCATGGTTTCTAAACACCCCACCAATATCCCCTCTATATAAAATCAAGGCATCATCAATATTCAACATCACACAACCTTCCGGAGGGGCTCTCCAATTGCAGTATTTGGGGGGCTTCAGCTTGTAGATAGGGTGGATCTCTCAAGCAACACACACCTCTCTAGTCCTGCTATTATCACTAACCTACTTAATTAAACCAACAACACTCATTTTGACATCATTAGTAATATCACTAAACAGACAGTCAAAGTGCTTAGTTTGCTTCCTGAATATGAAGTTATTTCTAGTATTCCAAAGGTGATACAAGAAAGAAGTTAAAGTAGCAACTAAAAATAGGGTACTAACCTCCTTCTGGTTCAGACTACCCACCCATTCAATTTATGTCTCATGAGTACCCACCTGTCTATTATAACAATAGAAAATGAACAGATTGTACCAAAGTTTAGAGGCCACTCTGCATTCCATGAAAAGATGTTCATCACTTTCATTAGAGGCCCTACACATAACACATACAGAGCTATTAATGGTTCCTATGTTAACCACCCTATCCTGAAGGGGAAGAACACCCTTGGAGAGTTGCCAAAGCAAGAAAACTATGTTTAGACACCGCCAGAGGGGATTTAAGAATAGGAGCCCAAGTCACCAAAGGCTTAATATTTCTTATTTTATTATAAGTGGAAGATATAAAAAAATCCATTGGGGTTAGCAGTTCACATAATTTAATCTCTAGTATGAGTAACAGATAGATAGAAGGTAGGCAACATATAATATCATCATCAAGAGAACATTTACTGTGATCAGGGATGGCCCATCTATTGTTAGTAATCAGGTTACTTGCACAAGCATTCCTATTAAGATAAGAGTTTTACAAGTGATCAGACCTAAAGCTGTTAACTAATAGGCTATTAGGGTGCCAGGGTCAGTCCATAGTTTAGTGTCAGTACCTGTCCCAAGAATATAAAGAGTATGTTTGGCAACCTCTTCTCTAGATTACAACCCTCTCCTACAAACCATAAAGCAATTGGGGATCTTTATTGTCGAAAAGCTCTTATTATTGATGAGGTTTTTATAAATCTACTTCACCCAGGAATTATCTTGCTTAGAGGAAATTTCTTCCACGTGAGCTTAAGAGTAGAAGCCTTATTTTAAGTAGATAGGTTCCTGATCCTTATACCCCCTTCCCTCTTTGGCTAGCAGACAGTGCTCCAGGCAATAGGGATGTGTTTCTTATTGCCATCATGGCCATGCCAAAGAAACTTAGAGAGAATAGAGTTAATCTTATTCGCAGTAGAAGAAGGGAGAACCAAAATGTTGATCCAATAAATTAAAACACCATAGATCACTGACCTAATAAGCTCCACTCTATTAGCATAAGATAAAAATCTATTCTTCCAAGAGTGGATCCATTTAGTCATGTTGTCAATCAGGGGCTTACAATCCATCTCCTTCATCCTAGTAGAGATTAAAGGTATACCAAGATATCTAAATGGAAGCTCAACTTTGTTAAATCACAGGATATAGTACATATACAAAGTGCTCTGATCACTAACCCCCGGTAAATACATGGCAGACTTAAGAGTTGTTAGCTTCAAGACTAGTCAAGTTTTTAATAACACTGAGATAATCACTAATAGCATGAGCAGAAAGAATATCCCCTCCAGAGAAAACCAGAAGGTCATCAGCATAAGCTAAGTTAGTTACAAGAGGCTTCTTACACTTGGCATTGGGATTAATCTATACAGTACCCACCTTGTCTAAGAGCAACAGATTAAAGATCTCCATCACAAGCACAAAAAGATAAGGAAACATAGGATCCCTTGCCTAAGGCCTCTCTTACCCTAGAAGTACCCTTCAAGACTATCATTAAGAGAGACTGAGTAATTAGTAATGGTAATACATTCTCTAATCTGATCCGCAAACTTCTCAGGGAAGTTTAAGTTTTGGAAAATTATGATGATGGATTCCCACTGTATGAGGTCATAAGCCTTCTTAACATCAACTTTAGGGGTGCATCTAGGGGAGGAAGAACATCTATGATAGTTTATTAACAGCTCATGAGTTATTAACAAATTATTAAAGATGTTCCTAACTTCCACAAAGGTAGATTGGCTCTGACAAACAAGGGGGGGTGGCACAGCCTTAAGCCTACCAGTAAGGATCTTAGAGATAATTTTGTACACTATAGTATAACATGAAATAGGTCTATAGTTTCTAAAAGAGGTAGGGTTGGGGACTTTAGGAACAAGGGCAATATTGGTAGAGTTGATTTAGGGGAGCATTTTTCTTTTTACAAAGAAGTTCTTTATGGCTAGAAACACATCTGTTATGATAATATCCCAATTCATCTTAAAGAAATGAGAATTGTACCCATTTGGACCCCCAACTTTTGAATTAGGGATGGATAAATGAGCCTCATCATTCTCTTGTTCAGTAACATCTGCAGTGAGAAATGCATGGTCATTAGTAAGCACTCTAGCCCTGAAAGGAAGCATCCTGATAGTTTCTATGTCAATATTGTGTTCACCATCACCAAGAACAGCCTTAAAGTAATCAATATCCTATTCTGGAATCAAATTAGGGTCATTAATAGTGACGTTATCACTGACAGTGAGGGAAGAAATAGAATTAGTAGATCTCCTAGCCCTAAACGCTATATAAAAAAAAAGTTGTGTTGCTATCACCAAGTTGGATCCAATCTAGTCTAGACTTTTGTTTAAGGAATGATTCCTCTCTGATAGCCAACATTTTGAAGTTAGAAGTGGCAGCATCTTCTATCAAGTGAAGAGAGTCATCCAAAGGAGTAGACTGTTTCAGATTTTGAATGTTGTCAAATTCATACCTGGCAGTCACAGCAGAAGTAAGAACATTACCCACCTTAGACTTGTTTTCTTCTCTAAACCCAATCTTAACATTAGTGAGTTTTCTAGTAAGCCTGTACATAGGATTGCCAACCACTCTGTGAGCCTAAGATGTGTCAACAACCTCGTTATAACCAGGTTCATTGCTCCAGAAGTTAAAGTACTTGAAGGGAATTTTTCTCCTTTCAATATTTTTGAAAATATTAATCACCATGGGGCATGATCTAAAACTCCAGTGCCCAAAAGCTCACACTCAAAATCATTTAAAAGCTCTCGTCGTGCCTCATTCACCAGAACCCTATCAATCTTCACCATCACCCTCTTATTGGGGGTGCTCACCCTGTTAGACCATGTCAAATAATGACCTTTATATTTAAGATCCATGAGATCAGCTTGATAACCCACCCCCCAATCTTATCCCCATTAGATAAGGGGGAGTTGAAGTCACCCATCAAGATCCAGGCAAAGTTATGATTCCCCTTAATTCTATGAATGTTGGCCCACATAAGTTTTCTGTCTAAAAAGTTGTTAAATCCATAGATCACAGTGACTATGAAGTTAATCTCACCCATTTTGACAGAGCAATGGATGAACTTCTTCTCATTTTTAACAATAGTGACTTGCAGTTTACTAGGATCCCAGCACACCAAAATTTTAACCTTATCCACTTGGATCCCATTTGTAACAAAGACCCAAAAGGGGCAAATTCTATAAGTAGTACTTTTCTCATTGCACACTCTCAACTTAGTTTTAACTAATCCCAGAAAGCAGGTCTTGTACTTCTGAATTATCCCAATAGTTTCACTGTGCTTTAGAGAACCATTAGGCCCTCTAGAGTTCCAGTAAACTATACTAATCATTAAAAAAATAATAGCAATTTGTCCTGGTCCATAATATGTTGGGGGACCTTGATTTAGGCAAGCTCCAATAAGTACATCACAAGCATTGTGATGTAGCTCCAAGTTCCAAATACATATAAAGATAAGCATTAGAGAAACAAAAGAAAATCCCTCTCCCAAACTCTCCAAGCTATTTTTGTACAATGAGAATTGAATGGCTCTCTCAACACTAAACTGCTAGATTGTAGAAGTCTTACGTACTGCCCTGAGAGATTCATAGTGGCCACCAAGATATCCCTGTCAATAGTTGAATTATTGGTATTCTCCCCCCTCACAAATCTCATATTTCTTCTGGGAATAGGTCCCTAGATACTTGTATCAATAGTAGCCTTCAGCCATCTACAAATAAGGAAATCCACTTGTCTGCCAGTTATGATACTAAGATAAAGACTAAAGATTTTCTTATTCATTTGACAGAGGTGAAGGAGCTTAGCTCAGCTAGCATCTCGACCAAAGATTAACATCAGCTTTCTCTTACTCAAATTCCATATCTTAAATGCCCCTAAAAGTGGTAGTATTATGACTGAAAACCAAAAAAAAAAACAACAACAGTGTATTCAATCCTATACTTGTCATAGGAGAGCATAGAAGCCAAGTCATAAGTATGATGGTATCTAGTGCTAAATCTAAAGTGTAGACTAAGGCTTAGAGCCAACAGGCTTGCTCCCACCTTTAGATATACCACCAGGGTTAGAAAAACAAGTTGCCCAGTGCTGTATAAGAGGAGTGAAACTAGATAAAGGGCCCTAGTCCCTGCCTCAGTCCTATAATATATCCCCAGACTGTGTAATAGATTTATAAGAAATTCATGCTCATTGATATATACAAATAGTGGAACTAGCCTAGGGCCCTAAGGTCTGCCTTACTCCTCAAATATCTCACAATGTGTGACTTTGTTATAAATTTACCAACAAGCTCCTTAATAACAAAAACAAATCTAGAGTTCTCAATTTCCTTCACTATAAAAAACTTCCCCAAAAAAGGAACATGAACAGTTTTGAGTGTGACAAAAATAAGTTCCAAACTACTATCCTTATTTTTAATACAGAATATGCAAAAAGGTGTATCCAGGCACTTTTTATAAAGTTTGGAACTGGACTTAGAGCCCCAAAGACATGCCTCAATTTTAGTATATACTACCTTGATATGCAAAAAGAGCCTAGTAATGTACAAAGAGATTGAAACTAGACTTGGGGCCCAGAAGCCTGCCTCAGTCCTATTATATACCACATGGGTAAGACACAAACTGATAGGAGAATCATGAAGATAGACATATCCAAATAGTGGAACTAGACTTTGGGACCTAAGGCCTGCCTTACTTCTCAGATATCTCATAAAGTATGATTCTGCTAAAAGTTTACCAGCCATATACTTACCAACATAAGTTGTGCTAGAGTCCTCAATAATGTTAGAGCGACATACTATTCTATAACTAATTTCCTTTATTTTAAACATAGACTCATCAACAGGATCCAAGTTGCAAATGAAGAAAATTACTTCTAGCCTATTATCAACTCTTTTGCAGAAAAAATTACAGTATATGGTATATATAGCCCTTCCTGCAAAATAGAAATCAAAGTTAGAAGTTGTTATACCCAGTACTCTCTCATATACCCTTAAAATTGACCCCATTGTTAGGATGAAAATTTCTACCTCACTCTCAGAATTGCTTAAGTTTATGTCACTCATCACTATCGTTTGCTGTAGGAGGCCTGAATGTTGTTTTTAGGCATTTTTTGGGGCTGTGGATTCATGTATTTGGCCATTGATTGGGCTCTACTGCTTTCTTCCAACTATCTCTCCTTTTCTTCTTCTTTTTGTGCCTTAATGGCACTTTTAGACAACTGGAAACCATCACTATTGACTGCAGCTTTATTAATATTTTCCTTCTCCTTGCCTACATGTTCCTTATTGTGTTTCTGGCCTGGGTTCCTATCATCTATTGTTATCACTGTATTGTCTATACCTTGTATCTGAGCAGCAACTACAGCTTCAAAATTAGCTCTTTCCACTGGTACTTCCTTTACATTGTTGTTAGTCTTCTAATTTTCTAGTTTTCCCTTATATAAAGGCTCTCCTGCTTTCTTGTGGTTTGGTTTAGGGGCAGGCTTAGCTATACGGTGTTGTTGTAAAGGGAATTGATTAGTGTTGTGACCAAACTTCCTACTTCTCTTTTTTGTGGCTTTATCAATAAATAATGGCTTCCTCACCATGCTATCTACTTTCCCAAAGCCTTTCCTAGTCCAACACTGATGTGGTAAATTATGGAACATGGCCCAAATGGGGATATAGGTTACTTCTTTAGGTTCATATTTAATAAAAGGCCTCAACCTTCTGATGAAGAAAATTTTGCCTGCTATGTGAAGGTGACCTATCTCCATAGCTCTTTCTCTGTCTCCATTATCAGCATAGTCAATAAAACAATACCCCAGCCCATAAATAGTCATTTTAAACTCCCCTAAGATTCCCCAAGTTTTTTTCAAGCTTTCTTTAAGGAAGCTGTAAGCTACACAACCCCCAATGAAGTTCCCTACCAGTATTTCCCCATGTTGATGATTGTTCTCAAGGAACTCCCCAGAATTAATTTTCATCACCTTCTTGCCTCCATCTACTATGGGTGGTTTGTGTGGTAGGTTATCCATCCCTTTAAATTGGGGTTGAGCAAAAATAATTGATGCCCAATTAAATATCTTACCAATTGAGGGGCTAGACATACTATTGTCTTGGTCATATCAGTCTTTGGGGAACCCTTATCCTGGCCAAACACCTCTCTTCTCTCGTGAGTACTATGACGCGCCATCATACAAACAGCCAAACAGCATGTACTATTCCATACAAGTGTTAGGGTTACATTCAATCAACGGGCAAGCTTTGATGCCTTCTCTCCCCATAAAAGAGTGGGGTGAGGCATGAAATTGTTCATTCATACAAGTACATTTACAAGCTTTATGACCACCAAGTCCTCTTTCCATTATAAGATAGTTGCCTCCCCCATTGGGGAATTCCTTCATACACCTAACACATATTTGAACTCTCTCTTCCAATGCCTCCTTCTCAATATTAGAATTGTGACATTTGGCTAAGGATCTCCCATCCTTCAATTCAGTGTTTATACATCCTACCCAACAAGAGGAGGCATCACAAACACTGGGGTCACAACCCACCAGGTCCTCCTTAGGTGGGGTTCTAAGTATCTCAACCTTTCCATATTCTAACTTTTTGGTGGTTAAACCCATCTGAGATTCAAGTAAATGAAGGAAAGTACCTTTCTCTGCTACTAACATAGCACCAATAACTTCTTCCTCTAGAGCTTTTTGCCTCTTCAGAGTATTCACAATGTCACCATTAGCCATTTTTATCTTCAACATCTTACTGTAATAGTTCATTTTTGTCTTATTAGGGGTCCTGTCACCCTCCCTTAAAGGACTACCTTCAGCTAAAAGCCTAAGATTCCTCAAGGAGATTTTGGGGATAGTATTTGGTAGAGCCTTCAACCCATTACCAAGGGTGTTGGGGTTCGTAGCATCATAAACACCTAGGTTGTTGATCTCGGTATAATAACTTTCCTTCTCAGTGTAGTTAGCAGCTCCTAGTCTTAAAATTAGGAGGACCTGGGCTGCCTTCATGGCCTCTTCGTTGATAGGGGGTCACTCTGTGAGAGTCTATTGCCCTAAGATAAGAACTGCAACTGAACCAAAGAGAGTAGCGAAATGGTAGATGTCGTAATCGTTCTCACAAAGAGGACACCCAGCCGAGGATTCAATGACGGTGAGGCATAGCTACGATGGCCATTAACATCTAGAGAACCAGCTGATGAGTTGATTTCTCCATGGCTAGAAGTTTGAATCCTAAATCCATAGAACACTAGGTGATTGAAATAATATTTTTGCTAAATCCTTAGTCTCTTCTGTACATATTACTCTATTCTCGTTCTTTACATTCCAAATGTGACATTTCAATCTCCAACAGTGTGTATTCTATTCTACTCAATAAAAACTTCCAAGTTTTTTTCCCACATTACTTTCTACTTACGTAAAATCTAATAAATCTCATATTAAAGCAAAGGTAATACTAGCTTTTAATCGACCATCTATATACAGATTAAAACAAAGGTATACTAACTTACAGTCGACATCTATACAGATTAAAAAAAAGGTAATACTAGCTTTTAATCGACATCTATACAGATTAAAGTAAAGATAATACTAGCTTTCAATCACCCATCTATACATATATCAATGATTTAAACGAAGGTAATACTAGTTTTCAATCAATGATCCATATTAAGCAAAAGATAAAGCAAAGGTAAAACTATCTTTCCTCTTTATACATGTCTACAACTACATAAACTATAAGTTACTTCTACAGGTTCTCTTTTTTGCTTATCGGAGGTCAGCTATGCTTTCCCCTACACAGGAGGACGTTCAGCCATAAATTTTGGAGCTTAAGTAGTTACAACAATTCCGCCTTGCTCTACCAATTCATCAGGTCAGAAACCTAACTCCATTTCTATGTTATTCAGGCAATTTCCTCGATTTATATCAGCATTACAAATACAGCATCGAAATGATAATCAGTCATGCAAGGTATCCCTCCCGAGCTCAAGTCCTTTTACTTCTTCCATAAAATAAGTAATAACATCCATTAGCTCTTGTGAGTGCACTATTTAATTGAATAGTAATATTTCGATCGAGCATAACTACCTCAAAAAAACATTTTTTTAATCTCTGATGACGCTCTTTCAAGTCTTTGTGTATATCGCCATCCCGCGCCATGTGTTGCTTAGTACATGTTATCACCTCATTATGTCATGGTATCTGCTCCGCTGCTTTATCTAGCTCCGCTTTATTCATCTTCCTCAACTCTGCCAATTAAGTACGAAGTTCTACCAGCTCCCAATCATTTATATTACTTCCCCCAACTAAACCCTTCTTTAGTAGCTCATCTTTCCTAATAATCACCACTTCTAACTCTATCTCTCTCCAAAGAGTAATATCTAACTTGTGTTTTCTCTCTCTTAAGCGTTTGTTTCCCCTCCTTACATGCACTTGAATACAAACTACATCTGCCTCCAACTCTTTAATTTGGACTAATGGGTTAACCATGTCACCTTAGGCGGTCGAGACCCCGGCATCGTCTTTTTTCTTCTTTGACCACTCTTCAGTTTTGGCCCTCTTGATACGCGAATTGGCCTAGGCCAAATCTACCTTTAATTTGGCCACCCTCTCATACAGTTCATCACACAATTTTTAAACAATCTGCGAATTAATATATTTAGCAGGAATAGCCTCACTCAACTGCTCAACCACACTTTCAGAATTGGCCAGGTCCGCTCAAACTTTTTCATGTCCATTATCTTTCCTGGTCATTTAACTCTTCAATTTGTCAACTGGCTCGAGACTTCTCAAGCTTGTTTACTTTCTTGAACATTTTACTTTTCAAACTATTCACAAATTCCCAAAACTTTTTTACCGTCTCTTCTAACGACTTGATACGGTATTTAGCGATATCTGCTTCTTTACCTTTCATCATCAATAAGCCTATGTAGTTATTGAGCTTCTCAATCTTAGCTTGCGTCTCAACGAGCTTACTTTGCACTTTTTGTATCACAGCATCTTTACCTTCGACTTGCAAGATTAGGTCTCAACAACTTTCGTAGCCTTAGCAAATTGGATTTATACTTTGACATATTGATCCTCCTTACCTTCATATGCCTCTGTCATACTACCAAATTCTGCTACAAACTCATGGTTATATTAAAGCGTCTGTTATTCGCCCAAGTGAACAGTCTCAAATTCAACCTACATCACAGATACAATATATCAAGATCGAGTCAACAATACTTCACAAATACAATCTATACATAATACATATGACTTTACATATTTCTAGTAGATTTCTATTTCTGACATGCCAACGAGCTGAGATCATACTTCGACTTCAAATTAGGAAGGAGTCTCACAACAATGGCAATAATGTCTACGTCTTGTTTCAAGGTACACAATTTCTATATTCAAATTTACTCATACTTTGAAATAGTCTAAACATACTTGATGACTATCGTTTCTAATTTTCTAACACATTTGCGATCTATATCTATCTTCTAATTTTACATTGTAGCTCTAGAATAATACAGCATACAAGTCAAATATTTATTGCTCTTTTCTAACCTGTAGCTCAGCTTGCGAAGTCAACAGGGATGCTGAGGAATTTTTCTCCTTAACGAGCTTTTTCTCTAATTCTTCAATTCTGAGGCGTATATCGTTACTTTCCTACAAATTAATTTTTTTAAACATTTCTTAGCCTATCTCAAATTCGTCCTATAAAACAGTGTACCATACACTTATAATTTTCAACCCACACAAAATATAAAAACAAACTCCAAGAAAAATTTACTCTACCTTCTCATCTTCTCCCCCACGTTTCTCTGGATCCATTCTAGCAGAGACCGAGTCTAACCTAATTACCACACCTAAAAGAGAGTCGCCATCAACCTGGACCTCCTCCTCTGCAATTTAGGTACCTGCTATAATGTCTTTGAGGTCAGCTACACTGTACCCCACTGCGAGGAGTTGGCGCCCAAGCCTGTACCGAGCAAATGCAACATCATCTACATTCTTCTGCGCCTCATTAGTGAGCTCACATATCAAAAAATTATACGAGGCCTTCCCGGACGCCAAATATAAAGTTCAAGAATCACAAAGTCGTAAACTTACCACCCAGCTCAACTTACTCTGCGAAGGTATTCAGCTCCTCAACACCTCTTTGAGATGCCAGCCTCAATCTATTTTCCGCAGTCAGCTGCTCGTCCTCCTCAACAGGTCAACTTTCCATAACCTTTGCCACTCTTACAGTGCCAAGCGGATCAACCCTCCTCTCTTTTACATTTACCTCAGCCTCACCACTTACCGTGGTACCGGAGGCTGAGCTGCCTTTTAATGCTTTTTTCTTTTGGTGCATTGAGCTAATTTGCTCAAAGTAGTACCCCCAGAAGCATCCTAAAGAACCTTTTTGCAGCCTTCGATAATACCGGACGTTCTTCCCCATCTGTTCCTTGGTCATTTGTCTCTTGGCTTGAGACTTCTGCACCTTCTCTTACCCGCTATTAGCTCTTTTGTTTTTGTTGAAGTCGAGCTCCTTCAGGACTATCTCGAGCTAAACACCTTTTTGAGCTACAGTATTTATCAGTAATTATTTTCTCGTCACCTTAGATCGAAGACCTACGACATAATATAATAAATTGTCAAACCACAAAACAACCCTGCAAACTACAACAGTTCGATATTATGTACTATTACTTACTTTTCTTCAAGGTTTTATACAAAAGTCCATTGGTTCTTTATCCACTCTCTGAAGGCGATTCCCTTTCACCCATATCATATTATCGTTCCAAACTCGACCTACTGAATTCAAATTGAAGAGCAGAAGTCTCGAAGAACTAGAACAAAAATGCGCTCATCTGGTTGCCGTATAATTTTTCACAGCATAATACTACAAAACATTTTCAGGAGCTATTCTCCTCTCCACCTCATTCTCTTCCCACAATCTATTTAGAGTCTCACAAACATTTATCACCTCCCACATATTTCCATTCAGTTGGGCAGGACAGGCCTCTATGATATTTAATATAACTTTAGCAAGATTGCTAAGAGGAAATCTCAGTCCATATTCCAACTGGGATAGATAACACAAAAATCTCTGGTTCAGGTCGCTTTGGACATTCCCATCAAAATACTTAAAATGGATTGATTCCTCCACTTTCTTCTAAGATTTCTCATGTTCTAAGTCAGGCAACAAAAGGAAATACTCTTCCCCACTATCCACAGTACATTGCCTAAATGACCTACTGGCATGCTCTCCAACATTACCCCAGGCCTTACCTTAATTGAATTTGATTTTACATAATTTTTTGAATACATCAGAGTTTGAAGAATAGAAGGACAAATTACCAGGGAAATCTGGAAATTGTACTCCATCCTCCCCCTCAGAATTTAAATCTACAACTTCTACATTTTCGGACTCACCCATACTACCAGAGGTCAACGTCTCCATATCAGGTGAAGCCTCCATAATAGATGTATGCTTAAGGATGAAGTTTATTTCTATAACAGATTCTCCTCACACCCCAACCTACAAACATGTTCAGGTATTCAGTCAATTTTCTCAATCATTATTTGTTTGCCTATACACATTCATACGTACATCTGTTATACATATACATGCATATATCTTTTTACATACATTCAAATAATTTTTTTAAATGTTTACTATAAATAGTATATTAATCAAAAAAATTAAAAACCCGCACAAATTTTCAAACTTCATCAAAACTCAAATCACTAACCTTTAATGTCTTAGTATGAATCAAAAGCAGTGTTGAATCCCTCTCTAAATACGGCACTGTGCAGCCAATGTCTATACTCTAACTCCGCAACCTTCTCTTCCTTTATGCGATGATTACCTTCGTCTAATCTTTCACAAGAATCACTGTAAATTTTTCTCTTTTCTTTCCCAATGTTCTTTCATTTTTCAGAGTTTTATAAACGTTTGAATGAGGAAGACAAACTATTATTTGTACTTTCTCTCTCTAACTTCTGACAGTTATTGGGCCGCGTACAAGCCGCCCTCAGTTTTGGAACAAAGGCATCTCTTCCAAAATTAAAGTCAGACATTTCACACATTTTTGATGAAAATGCCATCCCATTATTTTCCCACATCCTATATTTTATTATATTTTTCTCTATCCTACCCAAATCTCTTTTTAAACCTCCAAGACTCATAATGCCTTTATACTTACACGCAATCGAACTTCCTTTACCCTTCACAAGAGAAAAAAATTAAAGTTAATTTGATTTCTCTATTCCTACTTTTGTTACTTATAGAACTGCTAATGTCATTTTCAATGTTCCAGCATTTTAAAATTCAAAAATCTGATTCACAACAATTTCTAACAACATTTACAACAAAACAAGAACAAATTCTGAAGAAACATTCTACCTACATTAACATGTGATTTATTCGAACTCATTCAGTTCACTTCCTCACATATAATTACACATAAAACATCCCAGATACCTTGGAGTACCACACCTAATCGGCTCGCCCCCAGCAATCCTCACATCTTCCTCCTCTATCTCTTCTACAGTAATTTGCCTCATAGAAGCTTTTCAAGCTACAGGCTCCAAAATTACTTTACGGAATATCTCTGAGTAGAAATAACTGCCAATCTCACATTCCCTTGCTCTTGCATCCAAGCCTTCAAATTTAATTTTAGATTCAGGCAAGTCAGCATCATAATCTAGCAGCCCAAAAATTTTCTTCCGCACTTCAATAAATTTTACCGTTAGACGCCCCTCTGGCGCGTGACAAGCTCTTTGAGAATGAGTCCTCACTATTTTTACTTCTTCCTCATCTCACATAAACTTTCAAATACTATTTATGCATTTCTTAGAGATAACATCAAATCCCCCACGTTCAGTATATAGTATAATCTATTTTTCCATAACTAGAAACCCGAAGATCATGATCAAAAGTTATTTAAACTTATCTTCAAAATCACCCTTATTAAAATTTGTCCATCTAAATTTTGACCTAACTTTCACCATATCTTCACTGTAATTCATATCCTAAGAGTAACTCCTGACCTGGATATTTCAATTTTCCCATATTATATTCTCTTTAAGAATTTACCTTTTAGTACGATTCTTGGGATCTAATCAGTTATACACATTTTTTGATATATCAATTTTTACATCTACAAATATATATTTAACAGCTCGACTAATAATGCTTATTTTTTGTTCATTTTTCTACATAAACAGCATTGCATTTTCTTACTCCAACATATATTCCTTTTAGCTCGATTTCAGTAGTAACTATTTAAGTCCATCTATCAACCCAATTTTTTGCACAAATACATTTTTCATTAGCTCGAATATTGCTTACATAATACTTTACAAATAATAAGTCTTTCAGATATTTCTACAGATCAATCTAAAGGTTACATTATATTTTAGCTTTAAACACTGTTTCATTCTGAAAATCTTTTGCAAGATAGACCAAGGCAATCCTTTACACTATTTACATCACCAAGAAACTGAGGAAGCTAGTAGTGTCAGTGCTTGAACCAACCTTCAGTAAGAGAACCCTCTTTATGTTAAGAGAAGATGATTGTGCAGAAGAAAGACTTACACTCTCTGTCTCCCTTCTACACCACCACCGTCTCTTCCTTCATAACCCCCACCATCTTCGAGTTGGTAGGGATTGAAAGAGGTCCTACCTTAGAACCCAGTCCCTTGTAAGATACCACAGGTAATGCCTCACATATACACTAGCCTCCACATCTGTATCCTCAACCTTGTCTTCCATCAATAGGCAAAGGCATCTTTGACGCTGCTCCCCAGAAAGTACCACGTAATGAAGCCTCTACATGTTATAATAGTCATCTTTAACTTCAGCCACTTCTTCCTCTGTCATCCCATGATAAGTCGGTGGTAAGGGAATGGGGGTAAGCATCTCTAGTGCTTAATTGCCAAAGTAACGCAACTTCAATATCTGAACTTCTACTGCAACCCACTCTTCATTTACTATTTGCCTAGTCTTCACCATTAACAATATAGAGTATTGGGATTATATGCACAGTAATAGAGTACTTTGACAAAAGCAACAATACATGTACTATTTATATCAATCCCACATTCAATGCGCAGGTACATTTTTGAAGCAATCATAATTAAAAGAAAAACCAATCTGGGAACCCCAAGCGTCAAGTGCATCAATCCTTTCCACCGTCATAAAAGCCATATACAGTCTTCCATTAAGAAATACCGTGTACCCAACAGTCTATTCCAAATCTGTACATCAAATCTTTTTAACTTCCAATACCAACAGTCAGCTGGTTCTTTCTCAACCAAAGCCACCCGTACCTTCAGTTTCGAGGGGGCGATTGTAGGGACCTATCCCTTGACCTAGTCCAAACTTAAACTACTTCAATATCAGACTCACGTATTATACATGTGACATGAACAGTCAGCATTACCACCTAGACCATGAACTGATAAAAAATATCGATCTAGCACTACAGCAAAATATGAATAAGTCAAAGATACTTGTCTCCCATGAACTAAATAGTTAAACATTCAACTGCCACTTATCTTATTATTTGGAGAATGTACTTCTACATGATTAAGAGCTGCGGATAAGGTTTATATAAAGAAAATTTTTCAGAGGAGATAAGGACAAGAAAAACTAGATATTTTAGACGATAACACGAGAATTTCTTGATTCAAAACACCACAAAACTTCTTATTTCAAGATCAAGCATTTCGAGTTTAAGAGATCACTTATAATAAAATATCAGCCTTAAGCAATAAAAGTTACTTATTTCAAGATCAAGCATTTCGATTTTAAGAGATCACTTATAATAAAATATCAGCCTTAAGCAATAAAAGTTACAGTTACTAAACCCTCAACTCGAGGTCATAGTTTTTTACACGCTAAATTACCTGTGTTATTTCTTGTATTACATTATTTTTTGTCACAGGTACATTCAGTGTAAGAGTTAATTTTAAGCCATTTCAAGCTACGAAATTAGTCCGTTATACCCTTTTTAGTATCCTTGCTAGAGGTACTAAAATTTCTGTAAGTTTTCTTGAAGAATAATATTCAACAATACTATTGCCTTAAAAAAATTGTTATTGTAGGTGGATATGATCATGTTGTTGTGTCTATATGTTTACAGTCAATTTTCATTTGTTTGGTTAGGATTTTCTTATTTCTCAAGCTTTAGATAACTTCGAAAGACATTGTGTACCCTATGGCAAGGCATTATCTAAGCCTATTAAGCGTAATCTAGCCATTCATTTGGTTTTGGCTTTGCTTGGGTTGATTTTTTTGTATAGAGGCTGATATAGGTTAATTATTCTTATTAATTATACTTAGGTTAATTGTATAAGTTTTGTAAATTATTGTCTTTAATTTTAATAAATGTTGTTTGAACAGATATTTTCGAGCTTGGACGGTTCAATTCCCAGGGCAGTAGCTCAAAAGAATAATATCATGCATGGATTGGTTTTTTATTATAACTGGCCAGTTAATTTCATTCTTTCCTTAAATTGTGTGCATTCAATTTTCTAAAGGAGAAATGCAAAAAATAGAAAATGGCAATGGCCAACGACCATAAAATAGTAGCCAAAGAGTTTTTTGAAGTACATAATTGTGTTTTGATACTTTATACTTTATGTTCAAGTATATTATATGCCTTGTGACAAGCATATTTCTTGGGCATTGGTTATGGGCAAGTTCAGTTGTTTATCAGATATATGTTATATATGTTCTATTTGTACAATGTTGTGTAATATTCAGAAAAAATTCAATATTTTTTTGGTATTTTTCAATATGTTTTCATTATAATCTATTTGAGGAGAGCTAGAGTTATGAGAATTGTTATTATGATGTATGTTCTGAATGCAACGCTTTTCTTATAATAATAGTCATATTTATTTGTTATTTGATTTTAATGCATTTTCATGTTCATGACTGCAGTTAAAGCATAATCAACCAAGAAAAAGTCATTGAACCATATTTGTAACTCTAGAAGGAGATAAGGTTCATCTATATAGAGCTGGAACAAGCTGCGTAGTTTTAGAAAATGATGGTGGAGTTCCAGTGACGCTGGAATTTAGGATTTAAACATGAAGAAATATGGTAAGGAGGTTAGTAAGGACAAAGCACAAAAGGGACTTGCCCTTTATTTGGATCCCCTCTTATAAGGTGGATGTACTTGGCTCAACTGTCCCCTAGGTTGATTATGTCAAAAAAATTATGCTGATGTTTGGAACGATACCCGCTGCCATGACATTCTATTCACGTATGAAGATGCATGAGACTGCCAAGTATACCACTCTTGTAGTTGAGAATGCTGAACAAGTAGCTGCAGATATATCCAAGGTCATGCTGGTAGAAATTGAAGAAGAACTGGGAAACATCCAAAATAGTAGTAATTCGTTTGGTTTGTTCTCAAAGGAGTTCCTTCACCATCACAGGCTTCACTTACTTGGTACTACGAGTACTTTGTTCTTACTAGATATCGTGTTTTATATTCAAAATTTGTTCCAAAACTATATGTTTAGTACTATTAGATGGATTCCTACTACAAATATTATGAATGTGATAGAATAAGTAATTATAATTGCAACAGCACAAACCCTTATCACTTTATGCAGTATTGTTATGGGTTATCAGTTTATAGTGGCTTTAATCGATTATATTGGAGGATTTGTAATTCAAATGATGGGTTTCTTCTTCATAATAGTATTTAAGTTCGCTCTGGCATTACCTTACAACCACTCAAAAGGAGAATTGAATAAGATTCATTATGATGTATGCTTTAACCTTCTTTGCAAACTTGGGGCCTAATATTACGACATTTATCGTACCTGCCAAAATATTCTCGGTCCGACTATGTTCAAAATGTCACGGTATATCAGCTGCAGCTGGAAAGGCTGGTGCTATAATTGGTGCTTTTGGGTTTTTGTACGCGGCTCAAACAGGGATAAAACAAAGATAGATACAGGTTATCCTCATTTATCGTTCTTGGTATAATCAACTTCCTTGGGATGTTGTTTACGTTTTTAGTTTTAGAGACAAAGGGGAAATTTCTAGAGGAGCTATTAGTAAAAATGTGGAAGAAACTAAAATGGCCGAGCTTAAGGGGTTACGAGTTGGATACCGAATTGTTCCTGCTTAAGATGGAAATGTAATTGTGTGATGAGTTTTTGACTACTGTATGGTTTTATTCTCCAATATGCCTAAATGTATGTTTGTTTGTTTGTTTGTTTGTTTTAATTGTATAGTGAAATAATAAAAGACACTCAGTTCATCTTCTTTTTTGCAAGTGTGGGCCTCATGATAATTTTTAAGTTATATATTAGGGGATTGTTTCTTCTTAATAACATCTCCTTAATAATACGGTATCAATGCTAGAGTGCTAATAAAGCCTGAAACAACCAATTTTTGTCACCTTCCAGACATCTGTTGTGCTTAGTATTATTTTCCTTAGTGATGGTAAATTATCTTCTTTATTTTTGTCTTAGGATTCTAAATGAGATTTGATTATTTGATCATCTGGCTTTATAGTTATACCTTATGGTGAAATGAGAATGTTTGACTCTAGGATCCTTCCCCCTGAATTGTGTATTAAACTAGAAGAGGATACAAGAGGTAAATACTTTGTTAGGATGTAACTCTTTTATTGATAACTGGTTCAGGGATCTACCAATTCTTTTTTTGATTTACAAAAAAAATGTATATGGAAAAAATTGCGTGATCAAGGCTTTAAAATAATTTTTTGAGTCAAAACTCTAATGATATTGGCTCTTTGTCATGTACAATTGAGAATATAGGATTAAGAAACAAGACATTCATGCCTTTTTTTTGTTAGTAATTATTAAATATATTTGCCTTTTTTGGGTCAGTAATCCTTAAGTCTATTAGATACGAGGAAGAAATAGTTGCAAAAATAGTCTTTACATGCTTTAATAATTTCTGAATTCACTACGAGGAGATCGAGTTATGCAAGTCATATTGTAATAGTCTCACATATGATAAAATCCCTTCTGGAGTAAGATTAATATGTGGACTTTCTTTCACTCGAACTTTGCAGTTAGCACTATGAGGTTTTGAGAAAAACAATACCCACAGGTTTAGATGGGTACAATTTTACGGTGAGTGAGGCATTACAAAAGGTAACCAAACTCATCCGCCATAGGCATTTTGTAATAATCTCCTAAGACATAATATGTATGATCTATGAGGGGCAACTACACTTCCAAAGCTTCATTCATGTGTGTGTTTATTGCTTCCTTTCCTTTAATAGTTGCAAATCTAATGGTATTTAGAACCTCAAGCTGCAACGGATACATTACTATTATTTTGAAGTTCAATGTCAACACAACAAGGTGACTGAATAATATGGCTTTACAGGCCTTCACGGAGTTAAATGTACCAACATGATGCTTAATCGATTTGAATTTTAGCCTCTAACATATTAGTTTCAACTCATATAGGTATATTGTTCATAGACTACTAGATTAAAATAGATTGCCCTCCAAGATTTGATTTTATGAATGACTTTAAAAGCTGGTAATCTAGTAGTAATAAATCTTCAGGTTTAGAAGAAAATGCTTATAGGCCTGATAAATTGCCATAAGGGAACGGGTTATTTATTATTCTTATTTTTTGCGTACTATATAAAATAATGGAATGAGTAAGCATTGTTGGCTAAAGTTTTCTTTTTAGTTTATTTTCAATCATTTCTATGTGTCTTGATAATTCAATATCTAATTTACTTTGAATTGAAGTTAATTATTGCTGAACGTATGATCGACGCTTGAAATATTGACTTAATTCTTTACATTTGGGAGACACCTTAAATATTAAACTATTTGAATATATAGGTTAGCATTTTACAAATAATTGTAGGACAGCATATGCCCGATTGCCAGTTTTAAAGAAAAGAATTTTTCTTAAGCATTACATAGAGTAAATAGACATTTTGTCAAATGCAAATCCGAAAACATCATGCAAATCACATTTGCTAACAGATGGAGATGAAATACTCGAGTGCGAGCCCTTTACGGGAAAATACATAACACTAAAAGCAGAGATCAAATGTAAGCCCCTCAGTGTTTCAAAATGGCGGTTTATCAGCAAATACATCTTTGGAAAAGACATCGTATTAAACATGATTAGTTCTAAAACATGCAAGTCCGAAACTATAATTAAGAGAAACCTGTCCCTATTTACAAAAGATTCTTACAAAAAAATCGTTTGACTTATACATAAGAGGAGAGCTAAGAAGCAACTTACTACAAAACTTGCTAAGAAATATACACACTTACCCCATATGAAATTATGATGCCACAAGCCGTAACAATTGCTTGTCTGACTTAAATTGTATTTGGCTTAAGAAGTACAGGAGCAGGCATTATTCCCCATTTTCTCCGAACATCACTCAAGTCCTTGTGAAAATGTCGCTCATAGTATATATGCAAATGAGATCTGTACTTCGCATCCTAGCTCTTATGGCCCAGGGTAAGTAATACTGAAAGAATAACACTCTCTGCTTGTCATTACCTAAGTGTATCCCCGACGATAGATAACATGCACATAGGAAGACGCATTTTCTCAAGGCCTATGACCTTAAGCGACAGTTCTCCAATTAAATTAATAGGTAAATCAAACAGTGTATGCTAGAAGTGGTGGACCTCGTAGGCTTGCATTGCAATAGATGTTAGCTCTTCTGTATCCATGAACCTCATCGGAGGACGGTCATCTGGGAAAAGTTATTCAATCCCATGATCTTTGTGTACGATGTACCAAATGTGTTCCAGCAGGTCCCACACGTGGCTCACATTTACAGATATGATAGGAGGGTTGTCTAAGAGTTTAGCCTACAAATAGAGAAAAGACGATTGACAATATAAACTATGGTATAAGTAGATTTAATTTGTAGTCTGGAACTGGCTTTCATAAACAAATTACAAAAATTTGTAATGCAAAACTAAAAATAAGAACATAATTGTTAAAAACTACATTTACGGAAGCTAAATTAATCTTAATTAAAACTATGATCCCTCAATTGCATAAAATAAAATGTCAAAAATCATATGATTTATGAGATTTACCCCAAACTTTACATCTCTCACTAAGGATAAGCCTTTCTCTCACTCAAGCCAATAGAAGAAATAAATTAAGCTTAGGATCTTTTTTATAGGAAAAGAGGCCTAGAACAAATAAAAGCCCTAGCTAGAATTGAATTAGGAGATTTCTCCTAATTATAATGCAAATCAAATAAACTAATTATAAATAAGTAAAAGAAATGGAGTAGTTATGCAAGGTGGAGAAACAACCACCTACATGGGTATTGTGACGACCATGCGACGTATCAACTCTCCCCGTCTTTTGAAAATAAAATAAACAACTCTGAGCATAGGATAATCATAAATGCTCCCACGATACTTGTCGTACCTTTTTTTTGTCTATAACCAGACAAACTATTATTTTGCCCAAAATACCGTGTGTGACTTCATTTTGAATCCCCAAAAGATTATTAAAATCTTGACTTGAACAGTCTTCAAACCCTTATAAAAATGGATGAAAAGATGAAGACTTGATCCAAAGTAACTTTATCCATTTATTGTTTCAAGAGTTGGAACCACAATTGAGCATCACTTTAAAGATAAAAAGATGCGAATGAGGTGTTCATAATCCCAATTTTTTTGGAAGTCAAAAAATTGTTAAACTCGACACAACCGACTGGTGGAATCTTATTGAAACGCGAAAAATCCAATTTTACCAGCTTATGCGCATATATATTAGTAAAGCCAACATTTTGAGATCTGCCATTTATATTGAGTCACTGTCCATTTGGATTGGACAAAAATATGATTCACTCGGGTACTAAGTTTATCAAAGAGCTTAGTCATTTTATCTAGAATCACTTGTTGGCCCAATAAAAGAGTATGGCGTTAATTATTGAATCACCCAAACATCTCCATTGAAAATAGATCCCAATGTTACTGAGTATAAGCATCTACAAATACTAACCAAAATAAAAAGGGAAAATTAGATTTTTGACCTTACATAATGACCACGAATTGATCGAACCCCCTACCTATGATTGTCATTTTTAGCTTTTGGACCCTAAAATACCCCGGAGCTGTTAGGTTTTATTAAAATTCCAAAAATACCATTTTCATTATATTTTTAAGTGTTAATTAAAAAATCCATGTGGACACTAAGAAAATCCATATGGATATTTCTTTTCCATGTGGATTAAGTGAGAACTCCATCAACATCATCAGCATTCATAGTTCGGCTAAAACTAAAGCTGCAAAAATTACGAATCAAAACTAAATGATAACAGAAAGGGAAATCCATTAACAGGCAACAACATCAACATCATCATCATCACAAAAAACCCTAAAAGAAGCCCCCCCAAAATATTTTCCAACAAACCCTAAAACATGTACTTCTTCCAAAAAATTCCCGCCTCAAAACTTAAATACCCTAACTAATAGAACCTCCTCCTCCTCTTACGGGGTGGTTCTTCATCTTCATCGTCACCCTCATCATCACCACCATTACCACCACCACCACTACCACCATCATCATCATCATCATCATACTAATCCTCATCATCATCTTTCTTAAACCTCACGATCATCTTTGTTGTCGAAGTCCTATTCGGGACATTCGTCTGAGGTGTCGTCGTTGTACTCAGATGTTCATGGGTTCTCTTCTTTATCACTATCACTGTAATCGGATGTTGGAGGTATTAGTAGAGTAAAATCAGACATTGCTAAGAATTTAGAAACTTAAGACTTATAAGAAAGGGGTAAATAAAAATAAAAATAAATAAATAATGGAAGGAGATGGAGAGGTTGGAGTGTTAGACTTAGGGTTATTCAAGTTCATCTTTTAAAACTGACAAAGAGTTGAATGTCAATCGATGCGTCTCTCCCTCCAGTTTCCCACGTAACCACTCTAGACCTAACCATAATTACCCTATTTATGTGAATTTACTTTTAGACCCTCTATGTTTGAAGTATGTTAACTTTTAGACCCTGCACGTTTGGAGTACGTGAGATGCAAAGGGTAATTTAGGGCACATAAAACACAACTTGATTACCAATTATAATTTAGGGATTACTGGATAAAGGCGAAAGGAAAGGTCATTTTAGTACAGGGTAAGATAAAATTTGAATTTTCCTATACCAATTGAAACCATGTCTGATAAAATTTATGAGATATTTTACTTAATAATTGAGTATGGTGGGGAGTGGGATGAGCCATGTATGAGTTGGTATGGAGTAAATCAATACAAGGGTGGTAGTTGATTAATCTTAACTGTGCCTATAAATATTAGTTTTGTGGAACTGTTGGGGTTAATACTACAAGGATAGACGACGAGCATGGTCCAGATAATAATGTTCTTGTGAGAGGGGGTGTTATTGGGTTGTTATTAATTGTAGGATGTGTTTTGCATGCCGTTAGTAATGATTTAGAAGTTAAGTTGATATTTAGGCACATTCAGGAAAACCCAGTTTATGGGCATTATAGGGTATTTATTCAAACAGAGAAAACACATAAAATAGTGCCAATCCCTGTTGAAGAATCACCATTACAGCTAGGATATGATAAACCAATAATAAAGAAAAAAAAAGTCTACTAGATGTCTTGAGAAGACAACTAGACCTTTAAAAGTGCCTAATCCTAAGGCTTTTAATACAGAATCCATAAAAAGAAAAGTAAAAAATCAAATTACAAAAACCTAAGGGAAAAAAGGTTAGGGCTGATTATTTTTTGAGGAAAAGCTTGATGATTTAACCAATGACTATGCCAGTGAAGAAGAAGTTGAAATTAAGGAGGAGGATGTAGATAACGTTGATAAGGAAGTAAGGACTCATGCTTTGACAATGTGTATGCTGAAAAGGACTATCATAGTAACCATACATCACAAGATGGTGATGATAATCCTATAATGGATGACATAGAAGATCACGAAGGTTTGGCTGATAATAGAGATTTTGTGATGGGTTCTTCAAACTTGTATAAAAAAGAAGATCATGAAGATGAGGAACACTTTCTACTACTTCAAACACCATAGTCTACGTTGACAATTGGGATGGAGTGGCCAAATATATCTGAGTGTAGGTCATTTATGATAAATTTTGCAATTACTCACAAGTTTACATTTAGACAAAAGAAGAATGAAAGAAAGAGGATTAGATATGTGTGTCCTTGGTAGGTGCTCATAACAAGGTTAAATGATGGCCACACCATGATACTTAAAAATAGGCATTTTATTCATGAGTATAGTGGTAATAATTACACATTAAACAGAAATGCAAATGCTATTTAGGTTGCAAAGGAGATTGAGAATCTTATCAGAGATGCAAGTGCGACCAAGCCAATGCAGATATCTGATATTCTGTATAGAAGATTTGGAGTAAGAGTTTCATATTACACTGCATGGAATGTACAGAACATAGTGATGAAGACGATAGTGGGGTCATATGATAAAGGTTATGCTTTATGTCTAGAACTATGTGTTGAGATTCAAAAATCAAACCCTGGTAGTATTGCCACATATAATAGGAAAGATGGTAATATTAAGTTTATAGACATGTATATTAGTTTGATGGTAGCTTTAGACAGGTTCACCAAGGGTTGCAGGCCAATTCTTGATTTAGATGGATATTTTTTGAAAGGAAAGTATGGAGGCTAATGTTTGAGCATCATATCTCTTGATGTAAACAATGGTCTTTTCCATATAACAGTGTTTCTTTGTAGAAGTGAGTGTCAAACTACATGGATAAAGTTCTTAACTTTGATACAAGGCTAGCTCATCTTGCAGCCATCTAAATTGACCTTTATATCTGATAGACAAAAAGGTCTTGTTAAGGCAGTTTCATAAGTGTGCCCTCATTCCAATCATTGATTTTGTTTTAGGAACCTGTATAACAACTTCAAGCAACTGTATAAAGGTGCTTATTTGATGACATTGGCTTGGAATGCATCAAAGGCATACTAAAAATCTATAATAAAAGAAAATTTGAACAAGTTAGAAGTTGCAAAACCAGATGCAAAAACATGGTTAGAAAGGGAGCCATACGAATCATAGTGTAGGTCTTACTTTGATGCTTCTGCAAAGTGTGAGCATGCTACAAATAATTTCTCATAATCATTTCACAATTGGATTATTAAGATTAGAGATAAGCCTTTAGACAATATGGTATAAAAGTTGAATTTGATGTAGATGATACTCATGTATAAAATGAAATTGAAGGCAAGAGAGTGGGATCATAATGGATTGGTACCTAGAACATTGAGGAAGATTAAGTTATTGAAAACATACAGCCATCACTACAGTTTAGAGGAATTTGAAAAGGATAAGTGGCTGGTCTTTAATGACAGTGACACAAGGTGAATATTGAACTTGGAAGAATATACATGCACTTACAATATTTGGTAGATCACTGGATTTCCTTATGTACATCCAGTCAAAGTAATTTATCAACTGAAATACGAGTGGGTTGGGTAAGTGCTCTTTTTTTATAGTTAATATCTCCTAATTGTAATTTTATTGTGCTTTTTACTATTTCACAACATTATCATGGCCTATATACAGATATTGTAGCCATTACCTGTAAGGACCTATCCCTCGATCTCATCTAAATTGAGTTGTCGCCAGCTCGAATTACCCCGTCTCAGGCTCACACATTTTTTAACATAACTTCTCCAATCAATATTTTAACCTACTTCACGAACTAGCGAAGAGCGCGGGTCGAGCTTAAATTAGAAAAATCTGAATGAGTCAAAGACATCTGTCTCTCACGAATTCGTCAGTTACTCAGTCAATCGCCACTAACCACATTGTTTGAAAAATGTACTCCTGCACGATGAAAAGTTACGGAGAAGGCCTATATAAAGAGAAAGCTCGAGAAGTGACAGGACCAGAAAAATTACATAAGAAATCACTTGTCTGGATTCTTTAACTATTCAAGCTTCTTAGTTACAAGATTCAAGCATTTCTAAACTTAGAGATCACTTGTAATAAGATACATACTTCAATCACTAAAAAAATACTTTTACCAAAAATCCTCCACTCGAGGTCGTGGTTTTTTACCTATTCAGAGGTTTTCCATGCTAAAATCTACCTATGTTATTTTCTTATTTGTCATTAGAATATTGTTACAGGTTCATAGGTGTGATAGTGAGTTTCAAGCCATTTCAAACATACTGAATTTAGCCATCACATTTGGCACCGTCTGTGGGAAAGATTGTATTTCCACGATATTTTAAGACAATCTTTTACTACGATTTTCAATCATGATTACTTCTAGATGACCAGCTACAGGTGTCAAGCTTGAGGTGTCACTGGAGATGGGACAGCTTACAGAATTACGGGCGAATCTCAATGCAGAAACAGAGAAACGCGCCGAGCTCAAATTTTAGTTAACTAAGGATCGGGAGCTCCGTGAAAAAGTGCATGATGCAGAAAGACAAGATCGTTTGACAGCACTCAAATGATATGAAGACCAATTAACAATAATACAGACTGCTCTCGAGGCTCTACAAAATACTCAGCAGGCTCCACCAACGAGAGGTCACGATCAATTGCTCGAAACCTCCCGTATTTCTGCAAGGGAAAGATTAGGGCCTCGAGGAGTTATTTCCAGGAATCTTCAGCATGAACCACAGCTCTCTATACATTTAGGAGGAAAAGTTCAATCCAAAGCCAACCGAGGTCATCAAATATCTGTCTGTCAGGAGGAGGAACATCGACCTCAGCAAAAAAAATTATTATGAGATCGTGAGAGTGAAGGTACTGGTACTCATCATCCAATACCCTCCTACACAGCGATTCAGCCAGCATGTTATTATGTTACAAAAGAACATATGGACCAATGGATTAAGGAGTTAATCAAAGCACACAAGTTCTAGGTACTACCGGCGATATCACTAGGTTACAAGGAAGTCTGATTGCCAAAGAACTATTCGACATGGAAATACCAAAAGGTTTCCTTACTCCAAAAATTTGAAAATACAAAGATACTGACCTGAGGGAACACATTCAATAGTACCATGATTCATTGGGGTTATACTTTAACCTCAACCGCATCCTTTGTCACATGTTCCCTACCAGTCTACAGGAGGAACCACTCTGCTGGTTCCATTCTCTCCCTAAAGATTCCATATATACGTTCGAGTAGTGGCATAAACAGTTCATCAAGACGTATTCTCATAACAGGGATAAAGATTGTATTCTCTAATCAGTCTCAAACAATTACACAGAGAGAAACTCGAGGTTTTTGCAGAAAAAAAATTAGAGCCTGCGCGTAAAGTGGATAACCTCGATTAGAAGATAGTTGTTACTGCTTTCACCAACATGCTTCAGCTCGATTGTAAGGCCAAAGAGTATCTTGTGGTCAACAAACCTGCGACCTTGAAGGATATGATCACCAAGGTCAATAGTAATGTGGACCTAGAAAGTATGATATCTGAGCGACAAAAATTTAATAAATCCATCCTCTCCACCAAAGGTCCATCAACAGATCAAAACACCGAAGCAAAGGAGGAACAGGGAGCTAAGAAGTGCACCAAGGGCAATACTGGCTATCCTAGGAAAGTTGGTCCACCAAATAAACCAATCCTCCTAAAGTTGAACGTCTGAATCTCAACAATTTTTCCAATGCTGTTGAAAGATACGCTCTGTCGCGTCTCCCAGCCGCTGGAACCAATCGATAATCGACCGTACTGCCAACATCATAAGGTAAACAATCAATCTACTAAAAATTGTTATGTTTTGCAGTGGTTGCTCGAATACATTTTTAAAGAGGGATGGATGCTCGAATATATAGTCGACTTGAAATCATACAAAAATGGCAACTATAAAAAATAGCTTGAAGTTATTCCAGACAATGATCAAAATGAGGAGAAACAACTCTACAATATGCACCACTGTAATATGATCGAATTCAATCAAATCACCAGTTCAAACATATCCAAGCACAGAATATTATTAGAATGCTGCGATCTTACACCATGCGACAAAGAAGCAAAACTTCTCTCTGAGTCGAGCAATCGCCGACTTGGGATATCATTCGAAGATTACGATACTAGCCATATCAAATTTCCACATCATGATACGCTAGTAATAATGCTGAAAATGAAGAAGTTTGTCATGCACACAATTATGATTGATACTGGAAGCGGTATTGAGATTTTTTTAGAGTACTATCGACCAAATGGGTTTGGCCGACCAAGTTATTCAGAGCGATACCTATATCAGTGGGTTTAATGGTTTCATAGAAGAATGAGTAGGCAAGATCATCTTACCTATTACTGCAGGAAAAACTGCCATCGACGTCGTTTTCTATGTCATCAATGCCAAATCTCGTTATCTCAGGATTATGGGCCGTTGCTGGATTCCCAACATTGAAGCAATCGCTTCCACCTATTATCAGGCACTCTTATTCAAACACGAAAATGGCATTTATGAGATCAAAAGTAGTCAGAAGCTATCTCGGGCTTGTAAAAATATTGTCTTTGCTATCTTAGATACTTCTGACTGATTTGTTGCATAGCAATTACAGGGAACTGATCACTTCAACGATCAAACTTCCACGAAGGAGCCCATAGAATATATCAACCTCGATGGACCTGGCCGAGGTACTTTCATTGGTACTAGGCTGGTTCAGCACGAAAAAGATGCTCTCATTCAGATTTTGCAAATCAATCGAGACGTCATCGCATGATCTTTTGAAGAAATGCCTGGGGTCGATCCGGCCAAGGCATGCAATAAACTATCCATCGACATCAATGCCACAGCAGTCAAACATAAATAGCAGCGACTGCACCCCATCTTCGTAATGAACTTAACACCAAGATCAAGAAATTGATCAAAGAGGGATTCATTCGAGAAGCCAAATATCTTGACTGGATATCCAATATTGTCGCTGTACCAAAGAAGAGCGGAAAAGTTTGAGTTTGCATCGATTTCACCAATATGATCAAACATACTCCAAAAGATAGTTTCCCTCTTCCCAACATACATTCGATCCTCAATTTTATAGCTGGCCATGATCTCCTATCTATGATGGATGCGGCTTTTAGGTACAATCAGATTCCGCTTCTGGAAGAAGATCAAAAAAAGACAACTTTCATCACTAAGAGAGGTCTTTATTACTACAAAGTCATGCCCTTCAGACTCAAAATTGTGGGTGCCACATATCAATGGCTGATGACTACAATGTTCAAAGAACATCTAGAGAAAGTTATTAAAATCTACATCGACGATCTCTTATGCAAGAACGTACAGTTAGCCAATCACATCTCAGAACTCAATACAATATTCAACATCCTTCGATCTTACAGAATACGTCTCAACCCTGATAAATATCAATTCAAAGTCCATTCTGGACGGTTTTTAGGTCATCTCGTTAGCAGGAAGGTGATTGAGGCCAATCCAAATCATATTCGAGCTCTCCTCGACATGCCTTATCTACGAACAAAAAAAGATGTTCAGAAACTAGCCGGTAAGATTGCTGCTATCAACCGTTTCATGTTTAAATCTTCATACCGCTGTCGTTGGCTATTCCAGTTACTCTGCAGTTGTACCAAACGTGGGAAGGTTCAACCAAACACAGAGGTCATATGAACACCAGAATGCGAAGCAGCTTTTCAGGATCTCAAAACCTACCTGGGGAAGTCTCCCAAAATAAGCACCCTAGTAGATAATGAGGAACTGATTATCTACCTAGCATTCACTGATACTTCACTCTGCTTGGTTCTCATCCACTTAGAAGGGAAGGTTGAAAAGCCCATCTACTTCATCAGCAAAACCCTCACTCCAGTAGAAATGAGGTATTCTAAAATTGAAAAACTTCTTTTCACTCTTGTCTACACTTCACAGAAACTCAAGCACTACTTCCAAGCTCATTCAATCAAAGTCATAATGAACTATCCACTTCGAGAGGTTTTATCTAAGAAAGAAAAATCAAGAAGAGTGCAGCAGTGGTGTGTCAGTTTGGGAGAACATGATATCAAGTTTGAGCAACGTCATTCTGAAAAGGGTCAGGCCATTGCCAACTTTCTCGCAGATTTTCCAGTAGAAGTTTTTGAGTGGGAAGAGCATGATCCTGACCTAACAGAAGAAAATCCCGAAGATCAACCCCCTAAACCCTTTTACGAGTAAGCTGAATGGATTACAACGAGAGGGTGGAGAGTTCTCACGGATGGATCAGCAAGACCCGCAGGGTCAGGAATCGGAATCGTATTGATTACACCTTCCAATGACGGAATTGAGAAATCAATCTGCCAGGATTTTGAGTCCTCAAATAATGCAACCGAATACGAAGCTCTTATTCATAGACTCGATCTTGCTCTTGAGCTCGAAGTCTCCGACCTCTCAGTTTATATAAATTCACTACTCATCGTCCACCACTACTCCAAATAATATAAGAAGAATGGGAAGATGATAGAGTATGTAGCCCTCATTGCAGATAGGATGAGCAAGTTTACGAAAGCAACTCTCAATTATCTTCCTCGAGGCAAAAACAAGCACGCCGATTCCTTAGCATATCTGGCCGTGGTCTTGGGTACAAAAGCTCAATATCTCCAGATCAAAATCATTTTAACCCCCAGTATTGATCGTATTTCAGTATGCACGATCAACACTGGGAGCAATAAAGGGGGAGATGACAATTGGTGAAAGCCTTTCTTAGCCTACCACAGCATTGACAACAGTTACAATGGACCACTTCCTGATGATCCAAAAGAACGCCAACAATTGATCAACAACTCGAAGCGCTGCACAAATCAGAATGGTACGCTATACCGACTTTCTGTCATAGGGCCTTATCTCAAATGCCTCTCCAAATCCAAAGCAAAGGAAATGTTCTGCGAATTACATGAAGGGGCTTGTGGCTCCCATGCCGAAGGTCGATCACTAGTAAATAGAGCTATTATACAAGAAGTATTCTGGCCCAGTATACGCAAGCGAGCAAAAGTGTTCTCATGCAGATGCGATACCTACCAACAGCATGGACACATGATACGCGCCCCTGCGCTCAAGCTCCATGAAGAAGAGTGTTATGGCCATTCAAAAGATGAGCACTTGATCTCGTCGGTGAATTCCCTAACTCTCCAGGTAATTTCCGTCACCTCCTCATAGCTTCCGATTATTTTACAAAATGGGTAGAAGCAGTTCTACTATGTCGAACAAGAGAATAAGAGGTCATCTCCTTTATCTGGGAACAAATCATCACTCGGTTTGGGTTCCCCAACCTTATTCGTATCAATAATGGGCCCCAATTTGTTGGGGAAAAGATCATCACATTCCTCAACTGACACAACATCATCCACTTTCCATCCCATCCTTACTATCCTCAAGGCAATGGCCAAGCCGAAATCACCAACAAAACCATCGTTGATGGACTCAAAGAAAGGCTTCACTCACAGAAATAAAGGAATTGGGTTCGCGAGCTGCCTCATGTCCTATAACAATATTATACCACTCCACGAGCGTCAACAAGATATACTCCATTCCTCCTTGCCTATGGTAGTAAGGCCGTCATTCCTTCCAAATATCATCACCCGGTTAGAGACCACAAGCTGACCGACAAGGAAAACAAGTTTGACCTGGCTTGCGACCTCAATCTGATTGATGAAACCAGGGAACGTGCCATCGTTAACCTAGGCCGATATCATCATATGCTAGCCAGATCATACAATAACCGAGTCCAAAATTGTAATTTTTAAATCGACGATCTTGTCCTCAGAGAAATTCCTCAACATCGCAAAAAGCCTCAAGCTGGAAAATTAGCCGACAACTGGAAGGGTTCATTCATTATCACAGGTCTCTCAGGCCTGAGATCATATCATCTCATGACAGAAGAGGGAATCCCCATTTCAAATCCTTAGAACATTAGGCGACTAAAATGGTACTATCGTTAAGCATCTTATAACTCTATTTCAATTACTCACTTTTGTTTTTCAATTCCAAAATTGAGATGTTCATCTCCATCCAATTTAAATTCTAAACTTATCAATGAAACTTCCAAGTTTTTCACAACATCTCTTTCTACTTACGTTGATTCAACCACCTATATAGATCAAAGTATAGATAATACTAGTTTTCCATCGATCTAATACCAGTTAAATCAAGGATAATACTTGGTTTAGCTGACTCTACTAAATCACTATGATCGAAGCAAGTATAGAAACTTATTTTAAATTATAGACTCTGCCAAACAATAGATAAGGCAATGGTCATACTAGTCTTCATCTTTTTCAACTTGTTAGGGTCATTATACTAGTTAAATCAAGGATAACACTTGGTTTGGCTAACTCTACTAAATCTTTGCGATCGAAGCAAGTGTAAAAACTTGTTTTATATCAAAGACTCTACCAAACAAGAGATAAGGCAAAGGTCATACTAGTCTTTATCTTTTTTAACTCGTTTGGGTCATTATACCAGTTAAATCAAGGATAACACTTGGTTTGGCTGACTCTACTAAATTTTTGCGATGGAGGCAAGTGTAGAAACTTGTCTTATATCCAAGACTCAAGCAGACATAAGATAAGGTAAAGATAATACTAGGCTTCATCTCTTTCAATATGTCTGCAACATTCTTATAGTTGAATCAAAAGTTACTTCATTTGACTGGTTCAACCTGCCTCTACGATTGGAACATGTGCAAAAACTTGTTCTATATCAAAGACCCCACCAAACCTAAGATAAAGCAAAGGTCATACTAGCTTTCATCTATTTCAATGTGTTTGTGATAGATACAATTTATTTTTAGGTCAAATTCATATTACAAGGGTTCTTTCCAGCCGATGAGGTATCAGCAGCGCTTCCCCCGTCAGCAAGAGGTCGAACTCTCAATTCATGGATTACAGCAGCCCTGCCCTGCTCTATCAACTCGGAAGATTGAGGACCTAAATGGGTTTCCATAAAGGATATACAGTTTCCCCGATCTATATTTACTCCACAAACGCATCCTTTATCCAACAGACTTTTGAACAAGGTATCTCGTTCTAACTCAAGTCTTTTTACTTCCTCTAATAAATATGCAATAATCAACTTTAACAGGTCAGAACTTGATGCATTGGATACGACAATCGTTGCAAATTTCAATCTCAACTTCTCGAGGTGTGCCTCCAAATTAGCGTACAATTTCTTCTGATGGATCAGCTCTATGTATAGCCAAGAATTAATAGATATATTTTCCTCTAATTTCTTCACATATTTGGCTGCTTCAGCCAAATTCTTGGCCTCTAGGTCTACCACCTGAGCACGAAGTCTCTTAATTTCAGCATTCAACTCTTCCCTACCTAGAATATCCTTAAATAAGTCATCTTTCTTCTTCAACAGCATCTCTTTTGCCCAGATTTCCCCTTCCAGGACTTTCTCCCTGATAAGAGTAGCATCCAACTTCTATTGGCATTCTCCTAAGATTGCTTTACCTCTCTGCACATGTCCTTGTATTTGAGCTATATCACCTTCCAGCTCTCTAATTCGTCCTGCTAAGCTCACTACATCCCCTCGAACTAAAGGTATTTGAACATCCCTTTTACTCCCCCTCGAACACTCTCCAGCTTCAACTTTCTTGGCGCGTGCGTTGGCCTGCTCCTGTTCTGCCTTTAGTCAAGCCACTCTCTCATTATGATCATTAGATCTTCGCTGCATCTCCCGAAACTCCATATCCTTCGAAGGTAAAACTACATACGAGTGTTCCACTACAGCCTCTGAGGCCGGCAGATTCTTTCGTGCTATTTTTAGCTCGTAATCCTTTTCCACTAGTATCTGTTTCAGTCGTTCCAAGTCACTCCTACAATTTTGGAGATCAGCTTGATATTTCCCTTCTGATATTTCTAGCGCCTGAATGCGATATTGAGCCATTCCAGCCTACTTATTCCTTGACATCAGAGTGCTAATCTGATTCTGAAGCTTTGCAGCTTGTTTCTTCATCTCTACAAGCTCTTTTGACCCTCTGTCAATCTCGACATCATTCTCCTCAAGCCTACGAGTGAGGTCGACAATATCCTGGTTTGCCTCAACATATTTGAAGTGTACTTGTACGTACTGATCGTCTCTATCCTAACTCGTTCCCCTCATCCTATCCAACTCCTCTTCAAATTCTCGGTTACATTGAAGCGCTTCATCTTCGTGTGAGCGAACTGCATCCAACTCGACCTACACAATATAAATATATTATATACCGTTTGACTCATACACACATCAACAAACATGTATATGCAACTCATTTCTACAAGATATCTGATTTCTAACATCAACTGTGTACAACAACTTTTAGACTTAAGTTCAAAGTACCTACTCAGCAAACACTTCAGGCCATGTATTTTGCTATCTCAGGTACATTTTTCCTATATGTAACTGTCAAAAAAATTGTATATACCTCTACGTTCTATGTTTAATCACGCTACTTAGTGGTTATGTCAAAAATAGCGTATAAGCCATAGGGCCTTTTTCGATCTAACCTGCAGCTCCGCTTGCAAAGATAGCAAGGATGCTGAAATCTCTTTCTCCCTGGCAAGCTCAATCTTTAGGACTTTTATCCAGAAATTGGTTTCTCTACGTGCCTATAAAAGAGTTACGGGCAAACTCAGACTATGAGTCTATTAAATATACACAATCCAATAGTTTGCGATACATGCCAAATATGTTCATACAAATTCAGTTCCCTAACCTACCTTCTGAGTCTCATCCTCGAGGTATTCGGTGTCGTCCCCTTGATTGTCAATCACAGTCTGATGGGAGACACCATCTAACCCATCCACAACTCCCACCTCAACCTCATCTATCTCTTCTTCATCTCCCTCCTCAATGTAGGTGTCCGCCTTAATGGCATCCACCTCCTCCTCTTAGTAACCCTTTGACATCAGATGGCAGCCAAGCCTGTCACGCTCCTCAGTCATCTTCTCCAGCTTGGCTTCCACCTCCACTTGTAGCTGCCCAATTGCTACGGCGTGAGAGACCTTCAGAGCCTCCAGCTGCTCTACATCCTTAGCGGCATCAGTTTTTGCTCGAGTTAACTTTTTTTCAAGCTCGATCTTTATCTTCTTCAATTCAGACTTATCTACTTCAATTCCCAGCCCCTTCAATAACCGAGTAACCTGTATAATACGCATCGACCTCATCATCAGCTCGGCATGCAATAAATATATTTCATATAATTAATATACACTTACTATCTTGCTCATATCTTCCTCACCATGAAGGGATGCCAGCCTGGCCCTTTCTACCACCCCCTTAAGGTCATCCAGCACAGCAGGTCGTTCTTCGACGACCTTCTCACCAGACATCTCCGAAGATTCGACCCTTTTCATTTTTTCTTTAGAAGACTCACCACTTCCAGTGGTACCAGAGGCCACCATAGACTGTAACATCCATTTTTTCGGATATTTTTGAGCTATTTTGCTCGACATGATGGTTTTAGGCTGAGCCGAACTCTCTCTTTCAAAGGTCTTGGCCGAGTGGGCTTCTCTCTATTTTTTTATTCGCCAACTCCCGCCATCAACCTGGTCAACTAAGCCATTTTAACCTTTTTCAACCTATTATTAACTCTTTTTTTTTTGCTGAGACCTAGTCCTTCCAATACAAATTTGAGCTCAGCCTCCTCCTCAGCAACCTCATCCAACAACAACTTTTGCCTCTTGACGTGGGATTTCACACCTGCAATACACAACATTACTTTATTATCAACCACAAGTATCAGTTCAAAAATATCAATATATTATCTATACATGGCAGTACTTACTTTGTTTTACAGTTCTAAACCAAAGATCCAGAGGTTCTTCGTCATCTCCCTGAAGGCCATTACCCTTTACCCATATGATGTTATCATTCCAAGTTCGACCTGCTAAATTCAGATCAAAGAAACGAGGCTGAGTTACGCTCGCACAGAAATATGCCCCACCACTAGCACGATAATTCTTCACCCCATAGAATTGTAGCACATCCTGAGGGGATAATCCTCCTCACTTTCTCCTTGTTCTTCCACTTCTCATTCAGATGATCACATACATTTATTACCTCCCAAATGTTCTCATTTAATTGAACTGGATATGCCCCAATTACATTCATGATCCCCTTCGCCAAATTGGTCAAAGGAAGACTCAATCCGTACTTTAATTAAGATAATTAACACAAAAAACCTTCCTCACGGTCACTCTGAACACCCCCATCAAAGTATTCCAACGAGATCGATTCGTCTATACCCCTAACTCGTTTTTCCATTTCTAAATTGGCCAACAGATAAAAATACTTTTCCCCAGCCGCTACTGTACAACCCCTAAAGTGCCTAACGGCATACTCTACACAATTACCCCATGTCCCTCCTACAATGGCCTTGGCCTTATAGAATTCTCTAAAGAGATCCGAACCAGGAGGATAAGATATCAATTAACCAGGAAAGCCAGGAAATTGTTCCAATCCTACTTCAACCTCACCATCAGACTCCAACGTCCGACCAGAGGTCGATACCTCATTAACAGGTAAACAATCCATACCCACAAGAATTTTTATAGGTAACATTTTGACCAACACAATTGCATCTCACGCCCGACCTACATACAGGTTTAGGTATCTACCATTACTTCGTATAAATTGATCATATACGTTCAACATATATCTTTAATATATTTTGGGTATATAAACTATACAGATCTTACCATAAATAGTTGATGTTAAGATTTACTTCAAAATAAAAAATAAATACGATTTGCACAAACACATATGTAGAGACTTAACTCCGTTAAGAGGGAGAGCTAGTTCTCACAACGTAAAATCGATCTTTAGTCAGAGGATACAAGTAATTGGCCTAAATAAGATCTATTTAAAGACAAATACTTGCGTAGAGGCCCGAATGTGACTCTCTATAACCTCTGATGAGGATTTTTAAGACAAATTATATTAATGAAGAGTAAATAACAGGGTTCGAGTATAGGGTGGTCGAAGGTAAAATGCAAGAAGTTGGAGATGATTTTTCTAACCCGTGCTTGGTTTCCCCTCTACTCTATTTATAGAATCACAGGGAGGTGAGTCACAAAGTGTGGATCAGGTTTACATGATTACACTATCAAAAAATCCCGGCGAGTTATGAGCGCCGATCTTGTCGGTACTATTACTGTACTATTTATTGGTGCTGTCTCTGAATGGCACGGTGGTTGGACCTATTACTGTAGATGCACGAGCCAATCAATGCGTTGTCTTATCTGATGAGGTAGTTGTTTGTCTTGTCTTGCTTCGACTATGTGTTAGTGAAGTCGAAGGGCTTCTACTGTAGGATGTTAATCCGTTCTCGAAGCATTGCCTGGTGGGTTGGGTAATAAATGCATTGAATCCTATAAGTATGGGTTATTGTAGAGGTATATTGTATCTTCTTCCATCTATAATAGTCTTCTACTCTTTCTCAATACTCTTAACATTTGGATAGATACCATGCCAAACTCGCGTTACCAGAAGAGATGGCAGAACTTCACATGAAATTTTTTGGGCAACATGACCTGAACTGGGACATGCCGGACCTTGTGGAGGCAGGTCCTGAGAAGTTCTTCAATGGTGATCCATATTCTTATCTGTGGGAATAGCTGAGGCTTCATTTCACGACTGCTGAGAGGCGTTATCTCTTTTTGATGGCCCTTGCCGAAAGTCTCGTTTGTACAGAGGAGGTCATCGAGGAGCAAAATGCGGCAAGAGGAGCTGCTCCTTCCGAAAGTAGGGCTTTGGGTTGATGGTGAAAATATTTGTATTTCTGTAGACTTCTGTTTTACTGTGCATGAAGGGGTTATTTTTGCGTTTTTGAGTGGTAGTAAAAATGTAATTTGTTTGTTGGATTTGCTATTTGGAATGGACAAAATATTTTCTGCGTACTTATATTGCTGTATCTGGTTGATAATGTAGACGAATGTAAGCGAATACTTTTATAGGCGCGAGGTATAGAGTTGATCGAAGGTTATTATTATCTGGGTTATGATGATCAGAACGAGATATAGTCGAAGGTATGATGAAATGTTGCTTGTAATAATCGATTGTTATAATGGCCGAATGCTCGATATGGGTGACGTGCTCTACTAGAGATCCTCGGGAATGAGGTTTGAATACATGTACCGATGAATCAGTTACGTCTAGGATGTTGGAGAGGTTGTATGTTGACTTTTTGAGGTTGGAAATGAAAGGTTATCATTAATTCAGTTACGGGAGAGGGAAAGGTTATCATTAATTCAGTTGCGTTTTGTAGGTATAAAAAGGGATAGGTTGGATGGAATTTCTTCATCTGTCCTGCATCATTCTCTTTATCTCTTACTTTGTTTGTTGATCAACATGGCTAAAAATATACCAGCTTAGGAAGATCAAGCGGCGGTGAGGGCCAGGAGGATCCAGGAGGCTTTGTTGGGTCTTCAACAGAGGTTCGGAATGGAGGAGAATATTGATGCAGAAATGCCAGAGCCCATTGAAGCGGAACCTGGGGCACCACTCTATGACATGCCCTTCGCGTACTGGTGGGGCATAGTGCTGATGATGGGGCCGTTCCCCGCCACCGACTGTCTCTTCTCAAGGGCTTCGCAGAGGATATTGTGGACCAAGAGGATACAGATACATCGGCCGTTATCGAAGAGGAGCAGCCAGCTAATAGCCAGGGTCCTCTATAATATGGTGGTGTTACTACTTTCTTTTGGTTTATGTCTCTTGTTTAGTTTTGTACGAGGTTTGTAATGTTAGCTGCTTTTCTGAATGAAAATGATTTCCTTGAATAACTTGTTTTGTCGAACTGTGGGTAATAGTAATGCAATCTGATATTGAATGGATAATACAGTTGTCAAAATGTATAGTTTGTGTTGTTCGAAGATAAAAATGAATTTGTCGAAGGGAAAAGTAAACTGTAGCGAAGCTGAAAAATTCATCTGTCAGCCTGAGGCTTTTGATTGGTCGAACTTACAGCAGTATTCGGTCGAAGGGTCAAAACTTTTAAGTTAAGGGATATGTTGGATGTCGAAGGTCGATATATTTAGATGAAATTATTTAAGGCTAGATGCTGAGGATTGTTTGAGACGTGAAGTGGTCGAATACTCGAGTACATGAGTATGTCAAAGTTTAAGTTTGATTTGACTAGCTGTTCTGACAGCCCAGACAGCTGGCCTGTCAGACTGGTACGAGCGCCAGGGGCAGTGTGTAAAAAATAATGATGTTGTTTTCCACGTATGACAGAAAAAAGGTTATGATGTGACTGCTTGGACTTGATTGTTTAGCTTCGAGTAGGAGAAAAGAAGGTTCGAGAAGCTTCGGCTTTTGCAAGCAGATCGTAGTAAGGGTGTTCTTCGTACGTGGGAGGTGCGAGGGGTAAATTGGTCAAACCACATTGGAGCCGAAAAGCTGGGGTAGTGGGGTCGAGGTAATGATAGTATTTTAGAAAATTGAGGCGGTTTAGTTTTTTTAAAAGATATATAAGTGGGAGAAGATTGATGTACTGTGAGAATCAAAAAGTTGGGAGAGGAAAACATATGTTATTTCAAACTTGGGGGGTGCTGCTACTTTTGTTGGTTTGATCTTGCTGATCCGAGGGTAGTACTGCTAACCACTGGTAAGTCACTTGATCTCTGTCATGTTTATTTTGTTTCGTTCTCTGTCTGGGAGGGTGGGTAGAAGATTTTGCATTTGAGATTTAGGGGTTATTTTCAGGAGTAAGGAGGCTTGTTAGAACTGGGCTTCAACCCAGTCTGGGATTTGGTGAGGTTTTTTTAGAGGAGGTATTGTTTCTGAGATTTGAGGTTGGGAGAAGTATCTGGAAGGGATAGATGGGATAAGGGTGATAGACACGGGATTGTTAAATTTTCCACCCTAATTGCATGCCTCTCCTTCTGTAGGTAAAAATGCGTAACCGTCGGGCTTCGAGGCAGAGATTGGTGGATAAAGAGGTCGACGAGGTCGAAACTAGTACTTTTGGTCGAGACCCAATGGACAAGGGTAGAGATTTAGAGGTGTTAGATGTGGTAACCGAGACCCCGTTGTCCATAATTTTGCCAGCTAAAGATATTCTGGTCACGAGACGTTGAAAGACGATAGTGACCGAAGATAGTGATGAAGAAGAAACAGTATGGGGGGAGGGATGTGATGTAGGACCTTCGGGTAGTGGGGAGGGAGGTAAGGTACAGAGGGGCGATAGTGAGTATTCGACTGAGTCGGATAAGGTCAAAGGTGCCGTTTTGGCTAAAGATAGGATTAGGTTAGACCGGTTTGCCACGAAATTAGAACTCTCGAAGGTAGGTATGTTTCTTAGTGCTGCGGGGGCAGGGTTGACCTTCAGATCGGACCCTGGGGAAGGGATTATGGCTTATAGGGGCCAAATTCAATTGGGACTAGAGGTTCCTCTTTGGCGACTGGTGAAAGAAGTGCTGAATTTCTGGGGGGTGGCTCTGGTGCAAATGAACTTTAATTTTTATGAAATGATGAGGGTGATAGAGGGGATGAATGTGAAATTAGCTGGTGAGAGTCGAAGTTTAATTAAGTTGTTCGACATTATCACCTTTTACTCGAGGAAGGCTAGTCAAAGCCTGGGGACCTATCACATCTAATGTCACCAAGAGAAACTTTGGTTCTCTGATCAGTGCTCGACAGGCCAGGGGTGGAATAAAGATTTACTAATAGTAAGGGGTAACTACGGGAATGTAGACGAGGATGACCCTTATAAATTGCATCATAGGGTATATAACGAAAGTAAGTTTACTGTCGAAGGGTTTGTTATTGATGTGTTTCTGAAATAAGTGATAACTGTGTTTCTGCTTTACTCTGAAGGTCCGAAGAGTTTGTCTCGGGATAATTCGGTGAATTATATTGATACTCTGCTCGAGGCTAGTGAAGACTGGGTAAATTCGGTGTTTGACAACCCCAAGATCAAAAGGCAAAGGAGAAAAAAGGTAGATTCCCAGCTTTGAGATGTACCCGCTACGCCGAAGCGACCAAAGAGAAAAAGAGGGGTAGGTGTTTTGAAGGAGCAAAAATAAATAGGAGGGGAAGAGTTGCCGAGGAACTACCAGTTTGTGCCGAGGTCGCAGAGGGGTGTGAAACAAGCGACGCCAGATCCGAAAAGGGTGGAGAGGAATCGAGGATGAAACCAAAATAGGTGTCTTCTCAAGCCAAAAAGGGGAAGGGTCGAGTAGCTCCCGAAGCCTCTAAGGTGCAGCAATCGAAGGTTATTCAACATAAGAGGCATAAGGTTCTTGGGGAGGATGATACAATGGAGGAAGATGAAGAAATGACGGAGGATGAATGACGGAAGTAAACTGTGGCGAAGCAGGCTTCGATGGTCGAGTTCTGGGATGATGACCCGGACGAAGCTTCGAAGGAGATAAAGAAGCACATGTCTCTGGAAACTATATATAGCTTCCTGTAGTGATATTTAGAGGTTACTTGCAAATTGTTCAAGTTTTGAGGTTCACTGATATCTTGAGTATTTTTAGCAGACGGAAGTCTGGGTAGAGACTTGCAACAAGGCGATGAAGTCGGTAAAGGCAAAGTTGCGACAAGCGAAGGAAAACCTGGATCTTTTTTATGGGAAAGAGGCATCATGGGTATCCTAAGTCAAGAAGATGAAGCAAGATATAAATGTACTTACTGACTCTTATGATGAGAGGCTTGAGCAGCAGCAGTCAAGGCTGAAGCGAGAGTAGTCGGCCAAGCTTAAGGCATGTAAGAAGGTAAAAGCAGAACAGAAGGTGGATTTCCAGTGGCAGTATGATAAGGAATACATGGAGAATATGAGGTTGAAGAAGTTTATAGATGGTATGGGGTATGATACCGATACATTGCAACCTTATCCTGTGTCTCCAGAACTTGTTGAGGGGGATGAGTTACAGATAAAGGGAGGGGAGGTAAATGTTATTAAGGAGGCAATTAGAAGTACTGGTGGTGGTGCAGAAACTTCTCTTCTAGGCGCACCCATTGGTGGCACTGCTGATGGTCTTGCGATCGAAGGTTTAAATGAGGCTGTTGAGGTTGGTGATGCTAGGGAACTTGTGGAGCAAGAAGGTGCAACCACGCCCATATGAGGTATTTGGGGTTGGGTTCTTATTTCTTCTTCTGCTGGTTGTAATGTTGAGTTGTACTATGTTTTAACGATGTTGTTTTTTTTTGTTGGTTTCTGAACTTGGTAAGGTTTTTTTACTTTTGTTATCTTTTGAATTTTTGAAGTTGATATTGAACATATTGATGCATATTTTCTAAACTTCTGATTCAATATATGTCTTGCGGATGGATTATGTTATCTCTCTGACTTTGAATTGTTAGAATTTGAATGCACGTTCTATTGATTATGCATGTTTTGGACCCTTGATGATTAATCTTTGAACTATGCAGCAACTGTTCCCCTGATGGATAATATGTTGAATGTGCTCTATGCTGGATGGATTTGCAGATAGTATTTTTGTAAACGGCTGCTGTTTAGGATTGTAGAAGTTTGGTCTTTAGGAGTATAAATTTGATTCTGTTCGAAGTAGGAATTTTCCTTGGTTGAATTTGAAATTTGATATGTTCGACTGACTGTAGTGTGATCGAAATCTGAAGAGTATCGAAGATATCCAAATCGAACTCTGAATGTTTTGCTAAACATCGAAGGTCAAAGCCACAGCGATGTTAAAATTATAATAAATTTCTAGGTCGCCTCCGAGTATCAGTTGGAGCGAGGAGACGTGATACTTAGTGGAAACCCAAAAATTTACTGGACTTCGAAGGCTTGAGCCACAGTGAAGCAATATCTGATCACCTCCAACGCATTCCTGAGGGTTCGATCTTTCGACCATCCTTTCCCCTCGAGTTTGCTCGAATGTTGGAAACTTGAGCAATTCAAGGTCGCCCCCAAATACCAGTCAGGGCGAGAGTGGAGATGATACCTGGGGTAAACCAAGAAAAGGACTGGACTTCGATAGTTTTAGAGCCTGGACGAAGTATATCTGATCACCCCCAATACATCCCAGAGGGTCTGGTCTTTTGACCTTCTTTGCCCCTCGAGTTTGTCTCAAAATTGGAGACTTGAGAAATTCATGGACGCCCTCAAGTATCAGTCGGGGCGAAGGTGGACATGATACCTAGGTTAAACCAAGAAAAGGACTTGACTTCAAAGGCCTAAGCTACAGCAAAGCAATATTTGATCGCCCCCAATGCATCCCCGAGGGTCCGGTCTTTCGACCTTCCTTGCCCCTCGAGTTTGCTCAAAATCGGAGACTTGAGTAATTCATGGCCGCCCCCAAGTATCAGTCGAGACGAAGTTGGACATGATACCTAAGTTAAACCAAGAAATACAAAATGAAAACTGAGACGATGTCTGGGTGGAACAATCTTGTATATTGAATATGCTAGATTACATTAGTTGTACATGGTTGGAGATAAGGCTTGTTATAGGAGACCAGCTGCATTGAGTTCTAGGGGCTTGGTAGAGGCTCTTCATCTTCCGACATTAAGTAATAAGAACCCTTATTTGTTTTATCGTAGACGACGAAGGGTCCTTCCCAAGATTCGGCTAACTTGCCGGCATTCTGAGGTTTCGAAGATTGATTGACATGTCGAAGTACTAGATCTCCATTGTCAAAACTTCTTGGTCGAACTCTCTTGCTGTAAGATTTTTGAAGTGAAGTGTGGTAGCGGCCAAGGTTGGCGATAGCTCGATCTCTGGTCTCATCGATCCATAACATGTTACACACAAGTTCGAACTCATTATCTTCGTCTGGGAGGTTAGGGTCTCGGGTGGGTACTTCAAAGTGAGTTGGTAGTACAGCTTCGGTCCCATATGTCAGGAGGAAAGGGCTGCATCCTGTGGATTTTCTTGGTGTTGTGCGATAGGCCCAGAGGACGTATTGTAACTCTTGAACCCATCGTCATTTCTTTGCATCGACTCTCTTCTTAAGACCGTCGATAATTATTTTGTTGATTAATTCGACTTGACCGTTACCCAGGGAATAGTAAGGTGTTGAGGGTGAGAGAATGATGTTATGTTTTTTTAGGAAGTTTCTGAATTTACTACCGACAAATTGGGGACCATTTTTGCATTGAATCATATGGGGGCAACCGAAGCGAGTGATAATGTTTTCCCATAAAAATTTGATAACCTCTTCATCTCTGGTTCGGCAAAGAGGAACAGCTTCGACCCATTTAGTAAAGTAATCGATTGCAACGATGATGTTTTCTCTGCTACCCAAGGCTTTTAGGAAGGGTCCAATGAGATCGATAGCCCATCTTTTGAATGGCTAAGAAACTTGACTGAAATGGAGGTCCCAAGGGGGGCAATGGATGTCATGAACGTAACGCTGGTATTTGTCACATTGTTTTGCAGAGTCCGAAGCTTGCTTTTTTTATCGGGCCAAAATAATCCTTGGGTAACAGCTCGAAGGGCAATAGAATGACCAGCAGTATGAGCACCGTAGGCTCCTTCGTGAAATTCGGCTAAGATTTGAGAGGCTTCGGCTTGGGATATGCATCAAAGAAGGACGCCATTTGGGGATTTGCGATGTAATTGGTTTTTGTGGATAGTATATCTGTGGAAATCTTCTAGAACAGAGCGTTTGGCTTTGGGATCTTCAGGGAGAGTAGCTTTGTTGAAGTAGTAAAGAAATGGTGTTCACCAATCATTTAGATCGTGACTCTCACTCCGAGTATTGAGGGTATTGATTTCCATCTAGACGATACTTGAACGTTTGAGTACTTCGATATGGAGTGTCCGTGATTCTAATTGTCCGAGCATAGCTGCTACGTAGGCGAGGGCATCTGCATGTCTATGTTCTCCTCGAGGGTAATGTGTGATTGTGGATTTTTCGAGGAACCGGTCCATGTGCTGTCGCACAAAAAGAGCGTAATCAGACATGCGACCGTTAGTTTGGTATTCTCCTGTGTAGTGTCTCTGACAAGTTGGGAATCTGTAAAAACTGCAAGTTAGGGAATGCCAAGGTCGAGTGCGAGGCCGAGGCCGTAGATCAAGGCTTCATACTCTGCTTCGTTATTAGAACATTTGAAGGCAAGTTTGACAGCTTTTTTTATGCGATCATTAGTGGGTATTACCAAGACAATACCAATTCCTTAGCCATTAGGTCCTGCTGATCTGTCTGTGAATAAACGCCAACTAGTGAGAGGGTCCCAAGGATCAACTATTTCAGGTTGGTCTTTTGTTAAATCATCTTCATGTTCTTCCCAATCAACATCTTTGACTGGGAAGTCAGCTAGAAAGTCTGCTACTGCTTGGCCTTTCTGGGATATTCGCTTCTCGAAGGTAATGTCGTGTTTGCCAAGATATACGAACCACTGTTGCACTCGTCTCGATTTTTCTTTTTTGCTGAGTACTTCTCGAAGGGGACAACTGGTAATAACACGGATGGGATGAGCTTGAAAATATTGTTTGAGCTTACGGGCTGAATAGACAAGTGTGAGGATTAAATGCTCGAGTTTTGAATATTGAGTTTCTGCGGGGGTTAGGGTTTTCCTGATGAAATATATAGGTTTTTCGATATTGGAATCAAGTCTAATAAGAACTGAAATGAGAAAAGTTTTTGTGGCAGCAAGGTATAAAGAGAGTATTTCCCCTTCGATAGGTGTGTTGATGATTGGTGGATGGAAAAGATAAGTTTTGAGTTCAAGGAAGGCTTGTTCGCACTCCAGGGTCCAGTCGATCTCAAGATTGTTTTCCTTTTTTGCTTTGTGGACGCCTTGATCGCGCAGGAGGGAAAAGAGCCAGGCACATCGATGTGAGGATTTATAAATAAAACGATTGAGGGCGGCTATCCTGCCCGCCACTTTTTGGACGTCTTTTTTGGTTCGGAGCGAAGGCATGTCCATGAGGGCTTGAATGTGGGTGGGGTAAATCTCTATCCCGCGTTTACTGATAAGGTGACCCAAAAATTTTCTGGATGACACGCCAAAATGGTACTTATCTGGGTTGAGTTTCATATTATACGTGCGAAGTATTGAGAAGATTTCTTAGAGGTCTTGGATATGGGTGTTTTTCTGAAGGCTCTTGCATAACATATCGTCGATGTAGACTTCGACAGATTTGCTAAGCAAGGGATTAAACATGGATGTGACAAGGCGTTGGTAGGTAGCACCGGTATTTTTAAGACCGAAGGGCATAACATTGAAACAGTAAAGGCCTTGATCAGTTATAAATGAAGTTTTAAGTTGATCTTCGGGGAGGAGGGGTACTGATTGTAACCCGAAGCCGCATCCATCATAGATAGGCGCTCATGTCCAGCAGTGGCGTCAAGGAGTACTTAGATAGTTGGGAGGGGGAAACTGTCCTTTGAAGTGTGCTTGATGAGGTCTGTGAAGTCGACGTAAATTCTGATCTTGCCATTCTTCTTAGGCGCTGCCACGATGTTTGATATTTAGTCCGCGTACTTGACTTCTCTGATAAAGCCAGTGGCTATGAGCTTATCAACTTTAAGGTTTACAGCTTCTCGAAGTTGTGGTACCAGTGTACACTTCTTTTGTTTTAATGTTGTAGAATTAAGGATGAGATCAAGGTGGTGGCAGGGCAAGTTGGGGCTGACACAAGGCATTTCTTAAAATGTCCATGCGAAGATGTCTTTATTTGTTCGAAGGAACTTGGAAAGTTTGAGGCGTTCTAACTTGTTAAGGAGGGTTCCAATAAATTTACCCCAACCAAAACCGTCGAGCTCGATATAAACAGTGGGTTCGATGGGTTGGGTGGTATCTGTCGAAGTTGAAGGGATAGAAAGATGTTGTGATTGCTATGGGCGACTGACAAGTTTTCGGGTTTGGTCGATCTCTGGGTGCTCGCATGAGCGGGCAAGGCATTGAGATCCTTTCAAATTCCAAGTACCCTCGTGATTACTGAATCGAAGGGTCTGATGCTAGGTTGAAGGTATAGCTCGCATGGCATGAAGCCAATCTCGTCCGAGTATACCGAGATATTCAGACTTCTTGTGAATGACGATGAAGTTGGTTTGAAGGGTAATGGGACATGTAGTGATGGGTAGACTGATACGGCCAACAGCGACTTCTGTTGATCCATTGAAACCTTTTAGTTTGATGTTGGCAGCGGTTATGAGGTATGTTTTATTCATGGTTTGGATTGTTTGGAGAAAGAGGACATCAGTTGCGCTCCCCGTATCTATGAGCATTGAATGGAGAACGAGGTTCTCGATCATAATCATGATGACTAATGGATCGGAATGGGGGAACCGGACATGTAAGGTGTCACAGTCGTTGAAAGAAATACCTTCGAGTCGAGAGTGAGAGCTTGATTCTGGCAGGAGGGTAGGAAATTTCTCTTGATAGGTGAGCTTGTAACATTCTTCGATGCGCTTTTGTTTGCTCTTGGAATGCTCACTAACTATGTTGTTGTCTTCGATGAAATTGATTTTGTAAATGTGCACCTCGGCTGGGCCAGCAGTAGGAGTGGATAGAGATTTGAGGTAAGACCCATCGAGGTAGCTTGGATGATCAGCAATATACTGGTGCAAACGTCTTACTCTGAAGATGAGTTTGAGAGAGCGCTGAAGGGCGAAACATTTATTGGTATGGTGACAGTTGTATTTGTGATTGCTGCAATAAGACTCGCCTGGTCTGACTTCGATTGGTAAAGGGATACGCCAAATGGGGTCCGCCTGTATGTATGGTAAAAAGGTACTGAGGGGGGCAGTTAGTATAGGAAAAATAGGCTTTGGTCCCTTCATGCGAGCTTCAGCACTGTTATCAAAGCTAGGGCATTTATTGCTCTCAGTCTCCTATGAGATGGGGGCGATCAGGGGTGTAGGAGTAGAAAGGGGGTATTGCCAAGGTTTATTGAAGTTTATGGTGTGCGAAGGCCGGCTCTGTTTGTGGGAGTCTTGAAAGCGCTCGAGATCGATATAGCCATTAACCTTCGAGAGCATCTCTTCGAGTGTTTGAGGGTAGTGGAGGACTAGGTGCTCTTTTACTCGACTGTGATCGGGCAGAGCATTCGAATATGCCAGAATAGCATTTGCGCAGTCGAGGTTCTCTATTTTTTGGGATTCGTCTAGGAATCTCCTTGTAAAGACTTTGAGGGTCTCATTGCTGGATTTTCTAAAATTGAATAGAGCATCAACTCTGACCTCTCTGTCCTTGTGGAAAGCAAACTGGGCGATGAAAAGCTGTGATAGCTGCTCGAAGCTTTGTTTGCTTAAGGGAGTCTACTGTCTATGTTGTTGACTTCGATGAGCTTGACTCTATAAATGTGCACCTCGGCTGGGTCAGTAGTAGGGGTGGATAGAGATTTGAGGTAGGACCCATCTAGGTAATTTGGTAGATCAGCAATATACTGGTGCAAATGTCCTGCTCTGAAGATAAGTACGAGAAAGCGCTGAAGGGAGATGCATTTATTGGTATGGTGACAGTTGTACTTATGGTTGGCGCAGCAAGGTTCGCCTGGTCTGACTTCGATGAAGAAAGGGATACGCCAAATGGGGTCTGCCTGTATGTGTGGTAAAAGGGTAATGAGGGGGACAGTGAGTGTAGGTAAAATAGGCCTTGGTCGCTTCTTGCGAGCTTCGGTGTTGTTATCAATGAAGGGGCGTTTGCGGCTCTCAGTCTCCTGTGAGACAGGAGCGATGAGGGGTGTAGAAGCAGAGTGGGTATGTTGTCGGGGTTTATTGAAATTTTTTATTTGCAAAGGATAGCCCTGCTTGCGGGGACCCTTGAAGGCGCTCGAGATCGATATAGCAGTTGACCTTCGAGAGCATCTCTTCGAGTATTTTTGGTTTGTGGAGGACTAAGTACTCTTTTACCCGGCTGTGGCCAGGCAGGGCATTTGAATATGCCCAAATAGCATTTGAGCAGTCGAGATTCTCTATTTCCTGGGATTTGTCGGGAAATTTTTTGGTGAAGGCTTCGAAGGTCTCACTGCCAGATTTTCTGAAATTGAAAAGAGTGCCGACTCTGACCTCTCTGTCCTTATTGAAGGCGAACTGAGGGATAAAAGGTTATGAAAGTTGCTCGAAGCTATGAATCGAGCCATTTGGGAGATTGTGGTACCAACGAAGAGGATTATTGGTAAGGCTCGTTAGAAAAATGCGACATAGTAGGTAGTCAACCATAGAGTAGAGGCTCAGGGCATTTTGGAATTCGAGGATGTGGGATTTAGGGTCTGTGCTACAGTATTTGCCAAGTTTGGGAGCACGAAAGTTATAGGGTATTTCGATAGCCAAAAGTTTTGGGCAGATCAGGTTATTAAGGCAGCTCCAAGAGTCGGTAGCTGGACTCGTGGTAACGTGAATTGCTGGTTGTATTTTGTGGTCGAAGTCCTATTGGGTAACGTATGCAGGATGAGGAGGAGATTGATGAAGTCGAAGGCCGTTGGGTCGAGTATGTGGTATAAAATCAGTGTTGTGTTCCCCGAGCCGTTCTCGAGCAGGACAGTGTCTGGGGTTTCTGGAGGAGTGAAGGATTGAGTCAGAAGAGTCTTTTGTAGGATGAATCCCGAAATGGATAGAGCCGGCTGGGGGAATGGTACGGGGAATACCTTCAGCCCTGTTATTAGCTGGGGGTAACTCGAGGTTTTCTGGAGGGCCTAGGCGGGTACGGGCAGATACGTTCGATGGGCCGGGTGCCTGGGACGGACGAGCGGGTTCTAAGGGCTGTAATCTATGTAGGTGTCAAACGGTGTTGCCCAGGTCATCTATCGCTCGGTTCTGCCTATTTTCGTCATCGAGACGGCGATTCCGTTTGGTTTCCAATGCCAAACGGAGGCTTTCTCGATCCTGATTCAGTTGGTTCTGGTGGCGCTCATCTGCCTGAGCGACTTGTTAAGATAATAAGGCTATTTGAGCAGCGACTCCGTTAATGGAATTCCTGCCTGGGTGGAATTGGAACGGCATATGGGTGTCATTGAGGGTAATTTGCTGAAGTGGAAAACAAAAGGAGGTGAAATAGGAAGGGAGATTGGTAGGATGGGAACCACAGACGGCGCCAATTGTAGGGAGCTAGCTCTGCTCAGAGGGGGAGTTAGTTCTCATAACGTAGAATCTATCTTTAGTCAGAGGATACAAGCAATTGGTCTAAATAAGATCTATCTAAAGACAAATACTTGCATAGAGGCTCGAATGTGACTCTCTATAACCTCTTATGAGGATTTTTAAGACAGATTATATTACTGAAGAGTAAAAAACAGGGTTCGAGTATAGGGTGGTCGAAGGTAAAATACAAGAGGCTGGATATCATTTTTCTAACCCCTGTTTGGTTTCCCCTCTTTGCTATTTATAGAAACACAGAGAGCCGAGTCACCAAGTGTGGGTCAGGCTTACATGATTACACTGTCAGAAAATCCCAGCGAGTTATGGGCGCCGGTCTTGTTGGTACTATTACAGTAATATTTATTGGTGATGTCTCTGAACGGCGCGGTGGTTGGACCTTTCACTGTAAATAAGCGAGCCAATCAATGCGCTGTCTTATCTGATGAGGTAGTTGTCTGTCTTGTCTTGCTTCGACCGTGTGTTAGTGAGTTCGAAGGGTTTCTGCTGTAGGATGTTAATTCGTTCTCAAAGCTTTGTCTGGTGAGCTGGCTGTCTGTCTTATCATACTTTGACCATATGTAGATATGGTCGAAGGATATCTGCTGTAATGTACTGATCTGTCCCCGAAGCATTGTCTGGTGTCAAAGGTTTTTCTCTGGGGGATCTCGGGGGAGCATGCTTTAGGGATTGAGTGGGCTTCGATACGTTTGAGTAGGCTATGAGTGGGCTTCGACCGTCTGTCGAAGGCTACTAGTAGGCTACTACAACATATATATCCCATACATCTCTACTAACCTTCAGAATCCGAGTAGGAATCTACAGTAGCGCCGAACCTCTCCCTTACAACATTGTTGTATAGCCACCTATCTGATCCAGTATTTGTTACTTTCCTCGACTGTTGATTGCCTTCAGACAACTCCTTATCAAATCCCCTAAAAAATTTGCGTCTCTCTCTCTGTGCTCTCCAAATTTTCTGAAGTTGAAAAACGTTTGAATGATTAGGAAGAAGCACTATATATCCTTTCTCTCTTTAGCAGCTGGCCATTATTGTGCCTCACACGACCCGTCCTAAGTTTTGGAACCGATGCGTCCTTTCCACTTTCCATGTCAGACGTCTTGTACCTTTTCGATAAAGCAGACATTCCCTCATTACCCCTACCCTCATTTTCAAAGATAACAAAATTTTCAAAATTATTCAAAATATTTATCACAGCAGTTTTCAAACGGCATTTGCAACTATAGAGGATCCCATTAGTTTGCATCATTTTCTGTTCACATTCAACAAACTTATTTTTATATACGCATTTTTACAACATTACATCTGAAACAAACTTAATAACCTGGAACACCACATCCGATCACGCCACCACTCAATCAGCCATCTTCAAATTCAATCTCAACCTTAGCAATCAATTTAACCATTTCTTATCGAGCTGCGGGTTCTAGCATCAACACACGAAAACATACCTCATAGAAATATCAAGCATACTCGCGTTCCCTACTCCTTATATCTAATCCTTTGAGTTGATACTCCCTCACTGGTAACTCAGCATCATAGCCAAACTCACCAAAAATACTCTCCCGCACTTCAGCTATCTTTATAGCCAGTCGTCCTTCTGCAGCATGACGAATCCTCTGAGGATGAGTCTGTACCATCCTAACTTTACCTTCACAATCTTCCTTCCCCTTTTTATATGACTTTGACGCGCTTCCTTCTCAAAAAGTGATTTTTACCTTTTATCTCGCAACAAAAACCCAAGAATCTTGAGGAAAATATTTAAACTTATCTCTACTTTCGAGCTTATCCATTATATTATTTTTTAGGTCAAACATATTCTGTCTAGATTTATTATTCTACCGAATTCTAATAGATCAAATTTTTGCAGTGATAAAATCTTAAAAAATTTGCCTCCAACATTTTTACTGCACACTACAGACTCTACTTATTTCGCAACATTAATTCTCCCACGGATTTCTCTCAATTCGAGTAAGGAGAAACAATATTTTCTTATATTCGTGCATTCTTCTCACATTCAAGCTCAATTTCTATATTATCTATATCTACAATAACGCTGGAGGTCGAATGTCAAATTTTATTCATATAAGCAACTGTTACACATGTTTTTACAGATAACAAGTCTTTTAAAAATCAGGTTCAGGTACAATGCCAGTACATAAATCTGACCAACACAACCATCAGGTACTTTACAGATAGCAAGTCTTTCTAATGTTTTTTAAGTAACAGATTGTTCAAACATTCTGGCACTTCAAGTCCTTCAGTTCGTCCCGCTTCAGTGATTTTTCACCCTGATGCAAAGAAGACATTGGACGCAACAAAAAGCTTCCCTCGCATGAGTCAGGTCGAAGTCCAGTCGAACTTCAAATGGAAACTATGCAAACAGTAGACTCAGTGCTGGCATCCACTAAGCCAAATGAAGGTCTTCTGGGCGCCAAAACACGATGGAAATACGTCAGCAGACTCCCACTTCTAATCCTCCTCCTCCACTGCCATCAATGCCTCTCTTATAACCACCACCACCAAAGAGTTGGTAGAGATGAAGAGGGCCCAAGCTTAAAATCCATGGTGATACAAGAGATCAGCATAACTACCCTGCAGTTACACCTACCCTTGCATATGAGGCCCAAACATTCCTCCTCCGACATACCTTGATAAATCGGAGGAACATGAGCAGGAATAGACAACTCCAGAGATTGGTCACCAAAGTACTCTAACTTCAACCTCTGCGTTTCAGTAGCTATCCTATCATCAAGAACCATCCTCTGAGTCTTCACCATTTCTTTGCAAATTTCAAAGAGTTGTGCATGCAGACACTGCTTCAAAGATTTACTACAGGTACTATTTATATAACCCTACATTTATTTTGTAGGTACGTTTTCCCAAGCATCATCATTTATTACAGACGCGACTATTCAATCTCAAACGTCACATACATCATATTCCACATCATCATTTAATACCCATCACTTCCCAATATCGCATAACTGCCATATCGTCAACACCATCATTACTACATTTTGAATTTCAAAATTTCAACCCACATACCTATTACAATCATTTTCTTTTGCAACCAAAGCCACTCGTGACTTTGGTTACGAGGAGGCGATTGTAGGGACATATCCCTCGATTTCATCTAAATCGAGTTGTCGCCAGTTTGAATTACCCCCGTCTCAAGCTCACGCATTTTTCAGCATAACTTCTCCAATCAATATTTCAACCTACCCCACAAACTAGCGAAGAGCGTGGGTCGAGCTCAAATCAGAAAACCTGAACAAGTCAAAGACATTTGTCTCTCATGAACTCTTCAGTTACTCAGTCAATCGCCACTAACCACATTGTTCAGAAAACGTGCTCCAGCACGATGAAGAGTTGCGGAGAAGGCCTATATAAAGAGAAAGTTCAAGAAGAGACAGGACCAGAAAAATTACATAAGAAATCACTTGTCTAGATTCTCTAAATATTCAAGCTTCTTAGTTACAAGATTCAAGCATTTCTAAACTTAGAGATCACTTGTAATAAGATACATTCTTCAATCACTAAAAATACTTTTACCAAAAATCCTCCACTCGAGGTCATGGTTTTTTACCTATTAAGAGGTTTTCCACGCTAAAATCTACTTGTGTCATTTTCTTATTTGTCATTAGAATATTGTTACAGGTTCATTGGTGTAATAGTTAATTTTAAGCCATTCTGAGCTTACAAAATTTTGCCATCACATTACCATAGGGTGGTAACCTATGTAACAACATACAACCAAGTTATAAATCCAATTGCAGACTCGTCAGACTGGGGAGAAGTATTTTACTTTTTCCCTTATATTACTAAATTATTGATATCTCTTGATTTTCATAATACTAACATTTACTCTTATGAAACAACCTATAAGAGTTATCAGACCACCACCATTATTTAGACCAGCAAGGAGATCTAGAACACTAAGGAGAAGATATGCAGATGAGATAAATGGTGTGGTGAGACAACCATGAAGATGTAGTAAGTGTTAAGCATTTGGGCACAACAACAGAACTTGTAAAGGTCAACCTACAAAAAATCCAATCATGGGGAGAGGATGAGCAAAGGCATACTGATTAGACATTGAATTTAGGACACCTTCAACAAGGGGGAAGGGGACAGGGAGAGGGACTGGTAGAGGAAAAGGGAAAGCATCTAAACCATCACAGTCACCTCAACTTTCAACATCTATTCCAACTCCTTTATCACATAATACTACTCAACCATCACAACCACAACAGAATAATGCCACTCAACCATCACAATAATCTCAACCATCATAGTCATTTTAACCATCTCATTCAACTGGTCTGCATTTTAGACTACCTCGGCAAGATCCTAATGCTAAAAGAAAACATGGTGGATATAGAGCCACTTAGACATCTAAAGGGTTTGCACATTGGTTTGATACTTCAGGGCAAGGAGAACCATCTAATAGAATGACTAACAAAGTTGTACCAGTTAGGGCCTCTTGAAGAATTTGATCATTTTGCAGCTAACTATTTCAATGTTACATTTGTGAGTGCACATAACTTATGAGTTTAAAAATGGTAATGTTTAACTGTCATTTGTAAAACAAATTGCTATGTATTTACTTATTTAAATATAGCATTTCTGAAGTATATAAAAGCACTTTTATATCATTATATTTTCTCTTTCTTCTCCACTGTCACTTTTGGAGCAAATTGAACTACAAATTCATCTAATGACATTTCCACTGTCATTTTCACATTCTTTACAGATTCTTCTCTTATTGTATCAGTTAACCAAATAAAATTATTACATAATGGATCTTCACATTTCAGAAACTTCTGCCCAAATGGCTGTTGTGTCTTAGAAGTAAATATTTTCATAAGGTAATTGCATCCATATGTAGTATAGGAATATCTAACCCAAAGATAGTCTCTCACCCAATGGCTACTTTGACCACATCCAAAGTAGCCATTTAAACTTGATAAACCTCTTTCTGCTTCCCTGGATTGATTAATTGTATCTGATAACCATTGAAAGGATCCACAAATTGAGTATTGACACTTTAAGAACTTCCTTTCATAGTTATTTTTAGTGAGAGATATCATCAGCTTCATGATGTCATTGCACATTATTTTCTTATATTTTGTGTTAACATTTCGATGACTTTGACCCTCAAGATTGTACATTTTACAAACAACCTGATTCATCAAATTAAATACTTCAATTTTAGTTTTTAGATCCTCTGTGTCTTAAATAATTAGCTTTTAGACCCTATTTGTTGTGAGCAGTTGATAATATGGATTAGATGCAAAACAAACTTCTGACCTTAGATTATGTGCCAGCTTCATATTTTCCACCACCCATATTGAGTTCTGAAGATGAAGTTACTTTCAAAAGAAGAAGATGAAGTAGTTGATGTGATATATGGGATGAAGATGAAGTTATGGGTTGGTTTTATAGCCATAACTAGCATTACAACGGTCAGATTTATCGTAGCCGTTGGATCAATTTGATGAAAATTATAGCGTGTCATTATTATATAATCATACGTGGGATTCGTAATTATAGTGTGGCACTAGGATATAATTATACGTGGCAGAGCTAAGGCTATTTATGGTACTTCATATTATTTTAATCTCAGAGAGTCACTTCCACGATGTTTTAGGGTCCAAAACTAAAAATGACAATCATAGGGGGTTAAACCAATTCGTGGCTATAGGGGCCTATCCTTCAATCTAACATAAAATCAAGTTGTCCCTAGTTTGAATTACCTCCATATCAGGCTCACGCATTCTCCACATGACTTCTCCAGTCAACATTGCCACATTCTCTATAAACTGAAGAAGAACGCGGGTTGAACTCAAACCAAAAAACCTGAACAAGTCAAAGCCACATGTTTCTCACTAACTTAACAGTTACTCAGTCAACAGCCGCTAACCACATTGTTCAGAGAGCGTACTCTAGCACGATGAAAAACTACGGAAGAGGCCTATATAAACAAAAAGTTCTAGAAGAGATAGAGACCAGAAAAAGATATGAGAAATCACTAGGAAGACTATCCCTTCTAAGACTCTCAACATTCCAAACTTCTTATTCACAAGATCAAACGTTTCTGAGTCTAGAAATAACTTGTAATAAGATACCATCAGCCTCAAGCAATAAAAGTGACTATTACAAAACCTTCAATACGAGGTCGTGGTTTTTAACCTATTCATAGGTTTTCCATGCTAAATACCTGTGTCATTTCTTGTTTACTAGATTGTAGCCACATGTACATTGGTGTAAGGACTAATTCTAGGCCATGTCGAGCTCACAGAATTAGGCCATTACATTTAGAGGCGTTTGTAGGAAAAAAATTCTTTCCATAGTATCCTAAGACATTCAATCACTCTACTACAACATTTCAATCATGGCCACATCAAGGCGACCAACTACCGGAGTTTAGCTCGATCTCTCAATCAAGCCAGAATAACTTTCAGATCTCCAGGCGAATCTCAACACTGAAGCAGAGAAGCACAACGAGCTCGAACAACAATTAACTCGCGACCGAGAGCTCTGTGAGAAAGAGCTCGACGCCAAATGACAAGCTCGTTTGACAGTGCTTAAATGGCACAAAGATCAAATGACAATAATATAGATTGCCTTACAAGCTCTGTAGAACATTCAGCAGGCTCCTCCAACACGAGATCATAATCAGGTTCCAGAAGACTCTAGGATTTCTGGACGGAAAAGATTGGGACCTCAAGGAGCCACTAGCAAAGCTATTTCCAGACATATTCAGAATGAACCTCAGCCTTCTATCCATTTAGGAGGAGAGATTCAATCTAAAATCAGCCGAGGTCACCGATGTTCCATCCGTCAAGAGAAAGAACAAAGACCACTGCCTCGAGTTCTAACGCGAGATCGTTTGAGTGAAGGTACCGGTACTCATAATCCACCACCTCATCATCAAGCCCCTCAACCGATCCATCACTATGTCACGCAAGAGCATATGGACCTGCGTATTAAGGAGTTGATTGAAGCACAAGTTCTGGACACTACCGACGACCTTACCAAGCTACAAGGAAGTCCAATTGCCAAAGAACTATTCGATATGGATATTTCAAAAGGTTTCCATACTCTGAAAATTTGTAAATACAAGGGTATTGATCCCGAGGAGCACATTCAACAATACCGTGATTCGTTGAGGTTATACTCTAATCTCAACAACATTATTTGTCGTCTGTTCGCCATAAGTCTGCAGGAGGAACCACTCTGATGGTTTTATTCTCTGCTTGAAGATTCCATATAAATATTCGACCAGCTGCAAAAACAATTCATCAAGACATATGCTCACAACAGAGACAAAGAAGAAAATTATTATTCTCTTATCAGTCTCAAACAATCTAACGGAGAGAAGCTCAAGGTATTCGTAAAGAAGTTCTTGGAGCTCGCGCATAAAGTGGACAATCTTGAAAAGAAAACCGTTGTTACTATTATCACCAACGGACTCCAGCTGGACTGCAAAGCCAAGGAGTACCTCTTCCTCAACAAACCTGTGACCTTGGAGGATAAGATAACCAAAGTAAATTGTTACGTCGACCTGGAAAGGATGATGTCTGAAAGGCATAAATCTACTAAATCCATCCTTACCACGAAAGCTCCCTCTACAGATCAAAACACAGAGCCTAAGGAGGACCAGGGTAACCAAATATGTGTCAAGGGAAACACAGGCAACCCTCAGAAAGGCGGGTCACAATTTTTCCAATCCACACAAAGGATAAGCTCTACCGTCTCTTCTAACCATTAGAACCAATTGAGAGCTGACCATACTGTATATACCATAAGGTAAAAAAACATTCTACTGACAATTACTATACTTTACAGAGGTTGCTCGAATACATTTTCAAGGAGGGACGAATGCTCAAATATATTATCGACCTGGAATCATACAAGGAAGGCAGCTATAAGAAGCAGCCTGAAGTTGTCCAGGTTGAAAATTAAGCTGAGGAGAAACATCTTTACTATATGTGCCAAAATAACATGATCGAGATCAATCAGATCACCAACTCTAATAGATTCAAGCACAGGAGAGTATCAGAATGCTACGATCTCACATCTCAAGATAAAAGAAGCCAAACTTCTGCCTAAGTCGAGCAATCGCCAGCTCGGAATATCATTCGAAGATTACGATACTAGCCAAGAAAAATTTCCCCATCATGATGCGTTAGTAATAATGCTTAAGATGAAAAATTTTGTCATGCACACAATGATGATCGATACTAACAGGGGTATTGAGATCCTCTTCCAGAGTACTATAGACCAAATGGGATTAGCCGATCAAGTTATTCAAAGCGACACCGATATTAGCGGATTCAATGGTTTTAAAGAAGAGTGAGTAGGAAAGATCATCTTACCTATTACCGCGGGACTAGCCACCATCGATTCCATATTTTATGTGATCAACACAAAATTTTGTTATCTCGGGATTATGGGTCGTTGTTGGATTCATAATATGGAAGCAATCACTTCCACCTATCATCAAGCACTTCGCTTCAAATACGACGATGATATTTATGAAATCAAGGGTAGTCAAAAGATTTTTCGAGCTTACAAAAATACCGTCTCTAAAATTCTGGATACCTCTGAAAAATATACTGCATAACAATTACAGTAAGCTGATCACCCGATAATCAGCTTTCCTTGGAGGAGCCCACCGAATACATCAACATTTATGGACCAAGCAGAGGTACTTTCATCGGTACTAAGTTTGTTCAACATGAAAAAGATGTTCTCATTCAATTCTTACGACTAAATAGGGACGTTTTTGCGTGGTCGTTCAAGGAAATGCCTGGGGTCGATCCGGCCAAGGCATGTCACAAATTGGCAATCAACATTAACGCTACTACAGTCAAACTGAAACAATGACGCCTATCACCACGACTTCAAGGTGAAGATAACATTGAGATCGAGAAATTGATCAAAGTGGGATTCATACGAGAAGCCAAGTATCCAGAGTGGATATCCAACATCGTCATTGTCCCGAAGAAGAATTGAAAGGTCCGCGTTTGTGCAGATTTCACCGATCTTAACAAATATTCTCCAAATGATAGTTTTCCTCTTCCCAACATTCATTAGATCCATGATTCCATAGTAGGTCATGAACTCCAATCTATGATAGATGCTGCTTCAGGATATAATAAGATTCCACTCTTGGATGAAGATCAAGAAAAGACCACTTCCATCACTGAAAGAGGACTTTATTGTTATAAAGTCATGCCCTTCCTACTCAAGAACGCAGGTGTAACTTATCAACAATTGATGAATACTATGTCAAAGCACATCTCAGGAAAGTCGTGGAAGTCTACATTGACGATCACTTGTGCTAGAGTGTATAATCCATCAATCACGTTTCAGATCTCAACACAATTTTCAACATAATTCGATCTTACAGGATGCATCTTAATCTTGATAAGTGCCAATTCGGAGTACATTCAGGTTAATTTTTATGCCACCTCATCAGCAAGAAAGGGATTGAGGCTGGTTCAGATCAGAGTTGGGCTCTCCTCAATATGCCATCTCCAAAAACAACAAAAGACTTTCAGAAACTTGCCGGCAAGATTGCCGCTATCAACCGTTTCATGACAAAAGCTTCAGACCGTTGTCGTTAGCTGTTCCTATTATTTTGTGGCTGTACCATACGAGGAAAAGTTCTACTCAATAAAGAGGTTCAATGGACATCAGAATATGAGGTAGCTTTTCAAGATCTCAAAATCTATTTGGGGAAGTCTCCCATCATGACCACCCCAATAGATAATAAGGAACTGATTATCTACCTCACAGTTACAGATACTTCACTCAGCTCGGTTCTCATTTGACTTGAAGGGAAAATCGAGAAACCAGTCTACTTCATCAGCAAAACCCTCACTCCAGCAGAAATGAGGTACTCTAAAATTAAGAAACTTCTTCTCACACTTATTTATACGTCACAGAAGCTCAAGCACTAATTTCAAGCTCATTCAGTCAAAGTCATGACGAACTACCCACTTCAGGAAGTTTTATCCAAGAAAAAAAATCAAGAAGAGTGCAACAATGGTCCATTAGCTCGGGAGAATATGATATCAAGTTTGAATAATACCATTCTAAAAAAGGGCAGGCCGTGGCCGATTTCCTCATGGATTTTCTAGTGGAAGATCCCGAGTGGGAGGAGCACGATCCTGATCTTTCAGAGGAAGTTACAGAAGATCCACCCCCTAAAGCATTTAATGAGCAAGCTGAATGGATTACAAGGAAGGGGTGGAGACCTTTTACAGATGGATCAGTAGGACCCGTAGGGTCAGGAATTAGAATCGTACTGATTATCCCTTCCAATAAAATAATTGAGAAATCAATTTGCCTAGATTTTGAGGCCTCAAATAATGTCACCGAGTACGAAGCTCACATTCACGGACTCGAACTCGGTGTCCCCAAACTCTTTGTTTACATAGATTCATTACTCATCGTCCACCATTACTCTGAGCAATACAAGAAGATTGGCAAGATGATCGAATATACAACCCTCATTATAGATAGGATGAGCAAGTTTGCACAAGAAACTCTGGATTATCTTCCTCGAGGTGAAAACAAGTACACCAATTCATTGGCATATCTAGCCAATGTTTTGGGCACAGAAGCCCGATATCTCCAGATCGAAGTGATTTCAACCCCCAGTATTGATCGTATTTTTGTATGCACGATCAACACTGGGGGTGATAAAGAGGGAGACGATAATTGGCGAAAGCCTTTCTTAGCATATCTCTGTATCAAAAACAAATGTGAAGGACCACTTCCAGCAGATCCGAAGGAGCGCCGACAGCTGATAGAAAACTTGAAGCGCTACACCAATCAAAACGGTACCTTGTACCGCCGTTTGGTCACGGGGCCTTACCTCAAGTGCCTCTCCAAACAGAAAATGGTTGAGATACTCTACGATTTATATGAAGGAACTTGTGGCTCTCATGCCGCAGGTCGATCACTAGTAAACGGGGCCATTACACAAGGAGTATTCTCGCCCAGCATGCGCAAGTAAGCAGAAGAGTACTCATGCAAATGTGATACATGTTAGCAATATGGAAAGATGATATGCGCCCCTGCGCTCGAACTCCATGCAGGCAAGGTGTTTTGGCCATTCAAAAGATCGGTACTCGATCTCATTGGCAAATTTCTTAATTCACCAAGTAACCGCCGCCACCTCCTCGTAGCTACCAATTATTTTACAAAATGGGTAGAGCAGTTCCACTCTGTCAAACCAGAGAAGAAGATGTCATCTCTTTTATCTGGGAACATATCATCGCTCGGTTTAGGTGCCCCTACCTAATTCGTATCGGCAATGGGCCCCAATTTGTTAGAGAAAGGTCTTAGCTTTCTCAACCAACGCAGCATCATTCACTCACCATCTAATCCCTACTACCCTCAAGGCAATGGCCAAGCCAAAATTACCAAAAAAAACATCGTAGATAGGCTCAAAAAAAGGCTACACTCTCATAAAAAGAGAATTGGGTTCGCGAACTCCCTCATGCCTTATGGGCATATTGTACCACTCTACGACAGTTGATAGGCTACACTCTATTCCACATTGCCTATGGCACTGAGGTCATTATTCCCTCTTAATATCATCACCCAGTCAATGATCATGAGCTAACTGACAAGGAAAATAAGAATGAATTAGCCTGCAACCCCAATTGGATCGATGAAACCAGGGAACGCGTCATTACTAACCTAGGTCGATATCACCATATGCTAGCCAGTTTGTACAACAAACGAGTCAGAAGTCGTACTTTCCAGATCAATGATCTCATCCTTAGAGAAATACCTCAATACCACAAAGATTCTCATGCTGGGAAACTAGCAGACAATTGGGAGGGTCCATTCTTTATCACAGGTCTCTCAGGCCTGAGATCATATTACCTCATGACAAAAGAGGGCGTTCATATCTTGAGTCCTTGGAACACTAGGAGACTGAAACGATATTATCGTTAGGTCCCTCACTACTCCATTTTAGTTTCTTATTTTTCATTCCAAAAATGAGATTTCTATCTCCATCCAATGTACATCATTTTTCTGAAATCAATTAAACTTACAAGTTTTCTTCATACCTCTCTCTACTTTGTAGACAATACATAGACTAAAGCATAGATAATACTAGCTTTCAATCGACATCATTCAAGTTAAATCAAGAAGCTAGGCTGACTCTACTAAATCTCCTACGATTAGAGCAAGGTAGCACTTGTTTTCAATCAACAGACTCTACCAGACATAAGATAAATCAAAGGAATACTAGCTTTCATCTCTTTCAATATGTCTGCAACATCATACCAGTTAAATCAAGAATATACTTGGTTTGGCTGACTTTACTAAATCTCCTGTAATTAGAGTAAGGTAGCATTTATTTTCAATCAACGAACTCTACCAGACATAAGATAAAGCAAAAGTAATACTAGCTTTCATCTCTTTCAATATGTCTACGACATCATACCAGTTAAATTAAGAATATACTTGGTTTGGCTGACTCTACTAAATCTCCTGCTGTTAGAATAAGGTAGAACTTGTTTTCACTCAAAGGACTCTACCAGACAAAAGATAAAGCAAAGGTAAAACTAGTTTCTATCTCTTTTAATATGTCTGCGACATTCTATTAGTTTGATCAAGGTTACGCTTGATCGACTGACTCTACTCAACTCCTAGATTAAAAGAAAGGTAATATTAGTATTCAATCGAAATGATCAGCCAGACATAAAATAAAGCAAAGGTAAACTAGCTTTCTTCTCTCTACATGTCTGTGACACATTTTTTTCAGGTTTATATACAACCACGATAATACAGTTTTTTCTGTTATGGGGATGTTAACTTCGCTTACCCCTACAATGGGAGGTCGACTAGCCATGAATTCTCGAGCACTAGCAGTTACAGTATCCCTGCCCTCCTCTATTAATTCAGCAGTTCGAGGGCCCAAATCCGTTCCCATGGAGCTAGTGCAATCTCCTCGATATATATCAACCTTGAAAAAATAATCCCTTTTTGACATACAGTCAAACAAGGTATCTCTCTCTAACTGAATTCTTTTAACTTCTTCTACAAAATAAGTAATTACAGACCTCAGCAGGTCTGAATGCAAGGCCTAAGTTACAACTAAGTGAGACCAAGTCGTCCTCGCCTTCTGAAGGTGATCTTCTAACCTTTTGTACTTAGCTTTATGACTCACCATTTCTCTGTCTACCCAATTTGTAAAGGCAATGTTCTCTTTAGATTTTTTAATAGCCTTTGCTGACTCAGCTCGATGAATCGTCTCTAATTCAACAACTTGAGCATGAAGTGTCTCGAATTCCTTCTTTAGTTCGTCAACATCTAGAAATTTTTTTAATAATTCCACTTTATCCCTTATCACAATCTCCTTCGATATGATAACACTCTTTAACTCTCTTTCCCTGGTGAGAGCGACGTCCAATTTTTTATCACACACCGGTAATTACTCTACCCCTTTGCGTACATACCCTTGAATCCGAGCAACATCCCCCTCCAACTCCCTTATTCGAGCTGATAAGCCAACAACATACCCTTGAACAATAGACATTTTTCCATCATTTTTCTTCCCCTTTGAGCACTCCCCAACCTCAGTATTCCTGGCACGCAAGTTGACCTGACCCAATTCGGCCTTCAGGTGTGCCACCCTTTCATTCAACTCATTGCATCTTCCCTGAACTGTCCAAAATTTCATATCCTTTGCAAAAAAAGTTGCAGCCAGTTGCTCAACTGCCAATTCAAACGCAGTTAGATCGTCTTGAGCTCCCTTTATGTCGTTATCTTTATCAACTAGTTTCTTCTTTAATCGCCCCAGTTTGCTCCTGCTATTCGCCAAATTAGTTTGAATGGGCTCTTCATTATTCCTTTCTTTAAACTGATCATTTCTTAAACCAGCCACCAACCGATTTAAATTTTCCCCCGACCCTTCTAAAGCCTGTATACGGTAACGGGCCATGTCTTCCTGCTTAACAGTACATCATTCTGGTTTTTGAGTTTCCTCACATGTTATTTTAACTCCTCGAACTCTTTTTGCCCTTTCAAAATCTGGCATCCTTCTTATCAATCTTCCGAGTTAGGTCGACACCTCTCTGCGTGGCCTTAAAAAGCTTGAAGTACACCTTCACATGTTGGTCTTCCCTATCCTCACTCACCTCTCTCATCTTATCAAACTCCTCTACAAACTCCTAGTTACATTGGAGAGCTTCATCTTCGCGTAGGCGAGCAGAATCCAATTCAACCTGCATATTACAAATATATTGTATCAGTTGGATTTAGAACGTCCATCACTATATTTCTCATTTCTAACAAGATATCTATTTTTTGATAATCACTGTGTAAAACTACTTCTGAACTTAAGGTCGAAGAGTAATCTCGGATGGATGCTCCATAACATATATTCACAAATCTAAGGTACGCATTCTCCATACTTGAGTATGCCAAAAAATCTAAATTCTTTTATGTCTAGTACCATTTTTGTGTCGTTTGCCCTCAAATCGGTAATGGGTTGATTGGTTTGTCTCAACATTCTATTCATTACTTTGTAGCTCTATACTAATGAAGCATACGAATCAAAATTTCTTGCTTTATTTTAACCTGCAAATCCGCTTGCGAAGACAGCATGAACGCCGAGGTCTCTCTCTCTCCTTAACAAGCTCAACCTCTAAATCTTTTATTCTGAGGTGTATGTTCTTAAGTTCCTACAGCAAGGTTTACAAAAAAGTGACTTAGCCTACAAAATTCTATCCAACATAAGTCCAACCAATTTACAAACATCCCAAAATATTCATACAATCATAGTACAATCACACTATCCTACCTTCCCAGTTTCAGTCTTCAGGCGTTCAATGTCATCTCCTTGGTTATTCCTTCCCGTCTGAGGAGACACACCATCCAGCCCATCAACCACACCAGAAGCATCACCTTCAAACTCTTCATCCTCTATCTTCACATAAACGCTAGCCCTAATGGCATCCACCTTCACTTCAGAGTATCTTTTGGACATAAGGTAACACCCAAGTCTGTCATGCTCAGCTCCCACCTCCTCCAAGTCCACGATCGCCTTCGCTTGTAGCCTATTAATCTCAACAACTTGGGAAGCCTTTAGGGCCTCCAGCCGCATCACCTCCTTGCTCAAATCATTTTTCAATTGAGCTACGTTCTTTCAAGCTCGTTCTTCTTCCTCTTCAACTCCGTACTCCTATCCTTGACCCCGAGGCATATTTCCTTCATCAACCGAGCAGCCTGCAAAAGATTAAACAAATCGACCTTATTGATTAGCCCGAATCATAGTACAAAATCCACCATAAACAAATACTCGAGCATATGAGCCTACCATTTTGCTCATCTCCTCCTCTCCGCGGAGAGCTGCCAACCTGGCCTTCTCATCCACCTTTATCCAATCGTCCTCCACGACAGGTCAATTTTCAATGACCTTCCCACCAAACACTTTAGAAGGATCAACCCTTATCTATTTCGCCTGTTCTGCAGCTGCACCACTTCCCGATGTCCCAGCAATGACAGCACACTTCAGTGGTTGCCTTTTGAGGAACGTTCAAGCTAATTTTCTTGACGTAATGGAATCAAGTAATCCTTTGTCCATTCCAAAGGTCTTCAGCAAGCTATCTTGCTTTTCCCCATCAGTCTCTTTCTTTTTGCTACTGTCAACACCCGTCATCAGCTTTGTCGACTAAAATTTCAAAACTTTTTTAACTCTGCTGTTAACACGCTTCTTCCTACTAATGTCAAGATCTTCTAATGCAGCCTCGAGCTTAGTCTCCTCTAGAGTGACTTTATCCAACAATGATTCTTTCCTCTCCAACTGTGATTTGGGACTTGTCATACAAGCAACATGAACATCAATAAACATCGTACAATTTTAGCAATTAATCTTATACATTATACATTATTATAATTACGTTGCTTATAGTTCTAAACAGAAGTTTCATGGGTTCTTCATCATCTCTTTGAAGGTAGTCACCTTTCACCCATATCACATTATCAATCCAAGTTTGACCTGCTGAGTTTAAATCGAAGAAGCAAAGTCGAGTTGCACTCATGCAAAAATAAGCCCCTTCACTTGCACCAAAAAAATTTATACCATAAAACTGCAACGCATCCCCAGGAGATATCCTCATCTGTCTACCCTGTCCTTCCCACCATAAGTTTAAAGCTTCACAAACACTTATCACCTCCCACATACTCCCATTCATTTGAACGAGACATGCACTGATAAGATTCATAATCCCTTTCGCCAGATTACTAAGGGGAAGACTCAACCCACACTCTAACTGAGACAGGTAATACAAAAAACCCTCTGAGAGTTTGCTCCGAACATCCCCATCGAAGTACTCAAAAGAGATCGATTCATCTAAACCACTATCTATTTTTTCCTTCCCCAAATCAGCCAGCAAGTAAAAGTATTCCTCTCCTGTTGCTACAGTGCAACCCCTAAATTGCCTACGGGCATAATTAATACAGTTCCCCCATCTACCTCCTGTAAAAGCCTTGGTTTTACAGAACTTACTAAATGCACCCGAATGAGGAGGGTAGGACACCAATCTTCCAGGGAAGCCTGGAAATTGATCAATACCTACTTCTTCCTTACCTCTGGATGCTTCAATCTCAGACTCATTCGGCCTACCAAAGGTCGACACAGGGGAATTCCTCATATCAACTATAGAAAAGGATTTTATCCTAAACAAAACTCCTCACGATCTACCTACACGCAGGTCCATGTATCTATTGTTATCTTCTTTTTATATACGTCAAGAATATTCAAATATCTTTCATATCTCTTATAACAATAGATTTTCATAGATTACTATAAATATTAATTTATCACTTTTTCAAGAAATACAAAATTGATCTTCAAAAACACACACACATATCACGTATATTTACTAACCTTCTATATCATAATGAGAATCTGAGGCAGCGTCGTAACTTTCCCTCACCACGCTGCTGTAAATCTACCTTCACGACTTAGATTCAGCAATTCTCTCATACTTTGACTAATGATCCCTCTTGTTTGAGTCTCCACAAGTTTCAGTACTATTTTTGCCTCTATTTTTCCTTCATCTCTCACTGCTCTTCAAATTTTTTGAAGTTAAAAAACGCTTGATTGACAAAGATGAAATAGTATTTATATTTACTTTTTCTAACTCGTGGCAGTTATTGAGCCTCGTACGAGCCGTCCTCAGTTTTGGAACCAAGGCATCCCTTCCACTATGCATGTTAGACGTCTTGCACCTTTTCGATACAAATGCTTCCCATCATTACCCTTTTTCTTATATTTTAATCTATTTTTATCTCTTTCTTCCAAATCTCCCTCTGACCTTGCCCCACTCATAATTACTCACTCTTTACAACCAACCGAGTGTTTACAACTTTTCACAAGAGATAAAATCTAAACTTCCCTGCTTTTCTATACGTACTTCTTCTTCTACTCTTAATACAACCATGACGTCATTTCCAAAGCTACAATAATAGAGTTTCAAATAATTTCTAATTCATTGTTACCAACAGTTACAAACAATATTCACAAAAATAAAGGATCTATTCAACAAATTATTTCAGATTATTCAAACTCAAAAATAATCTTATTCTATCACCCTATTTTATATCTGCTCCATGCACCTTACATGTAATTACATCAGAAATAGTCTTGGTCACCTGGGAACCACATCCAATCGGTCAACCTACAGCAATCTTTATATCCTCAAATTTGATCTCCATCTCAGTAATCAGTCCAGACACCACTTCTCAATCTGCAGGATCCCTCACCAGTTCACAAAAAAATCTCTCAAAGAAAAATCGGGCATACTCAAGTTCCCTACCCCTTGAATTTAATCATTTACGCTGACACTCCCTCACTGGCAACTCAGCATCATAGCCCAACAATCCAAAAATTCTTTCCCGCACTTCTGTGATCTTTATGGCAAATCGTCCTTCAGCGGCAATACGAATCCTCTGGGATCGAGTGCACACTATTCCTATCTCTTCCCCCATATTCAAAGATGTTTCTGCCTTATTTATATATTTTTCACTACCGATTCTCCCATATTCAAAGATCTTTTTAACAGGTCATCTTTCTGCCAACTCTTCAAACTGAAGATCTTCTTAACGCTAAAAGATGATGGCAAAATGTAGAAACAGACTTCCACTTTGTGTCTCCCTCCTCCACTACCATCACCTCTTCCTTTAAAACTACCACCTCCACAGAGTTGGTAGACATAAAGTGGGCCCGACCTTATAAACCATTGTGATACAAGAAATCAGCGTAACTGCTCCGCAATCACGCCTATCCCTGCATCTGTCTCCCCAACCTTACCCTCCGCAAGAATATGGAGACAAGCCCAACGTTGCTTGCCTGTTAAGACAACGTGGTAAAATCTCTATCTACAGTAAAATTCCTCCTAAACTTTAACTGCTTCGTCTGCTGACATGCCTCTATATGTTAGAGAGACAGGTGCAGGAACAGGATCCCCCAAAGTGCGGTCCCCAAAAAATCTTAACTTCAACCTCTGTATTTATGAAGCAATTTGCTCATCAAGAACCATCTTACGAGTCTTCACCATCTTCAAAACTTACAGATAATTTTGTAGCAGACCACAATGTACTTTGTCACAATCTACAGTACAAGTACCCTTTATATAACCCTACATTTATTGTGCAGGTACATTTTCCCAAGCGTCATCATTCAGAAAAATGTAACTCTTCAAAGCCTAACCGTCACATTGATCTATTCCCATCAACATTCAATGCACATACATTCTCCTTTGACACGCGCATTTTCCATGCAGTCAACACACATCATTACTTCTTTCACAATTCAAATTACTAACCTGAATACCCATATATCCAAATCCTTTCTCAGCCAAAGCTACTCGTGTCTTCGGTTATGAGGGTGCAATTGTAGGGGCCTATCCCTCGATCTGACCTAATATCGAGCTATCCCCAGTTTAAATTGCCTCCATATTAGGCTCACGCATTCTCCACACGACTTTTTCTGTCAACATTGCCACATTCTCCACGAACTAAAGAAGAGCGTGGGTTGAGCATAAACCAAAAAACCTAAACAAGTCAAAACTACCTGTTTCTCACAAACTCAGCAGTTACTCAATCAATAGCCACTAACCACATTATTCGGAGGACGTGCTCCAGTACGATGAAGAACTGCAAAAGAGGCCTATATAAAGAAAAAGTTCTAGAAGAGACAGGGGCCAAAAAAAGATATGAGAAATCACTATAAAGACTATCTCTTCTAAGATTCTCAACATTCCAAACATCTTATTCACAAGATTAAACGTTTTTAAGTCTAGAAATAACTTGTAATAAGCTACCATCAGCCTCAAGCAATAAACGTTACTATTATAAAACCCTTAACATGAGGTCGTGGTTTTTAACCTATTCATAGGCTTTCCACGCTAAATACTTGTGTCATTTCTTATTTACTAGATTGTAGCCACAGGTACATTGGTATAAGGACTAATTCCAGGCCACATCGAGCTCGCAGAATTAGGCTATTACAGTAGTTATTATGTAGGGTCCAAAAGCTAATTTACCCAAATAGAAAGCCTACTCATAGAATTTGAGTACAACAGAGTAGAATTAGAACTTACTGATTATTTTAAAATAAAGGAAAAAGTATTAATTACAGCTAGAGTGAAAAGTGTGATAGTTATTTTCCCAGGAAATGGCAGGGGTAGGTGGGGTGAAATTGGTAAGTATGGATTATCTCCCTATCTCCAATTGTGTCTTTGTAATAAGGGACATGTCTATTAATTAGAGGATATAAACTCCTTTAGCAGCAAAGATGCAACACCAATAACAGCAGGAGAAGCCAACTTTCAAATCAAACTAAAAGTCAAAGAAGGTATGAGACTCCTCCAATTGCTAGAAAGACGGCCAGAAGAGCTCCCAAAACTAGATCTAACAATGGTCTCTAGTGTTCTTTATGTAAATGAACCACTTGATCACATGTTCTTGAACTACCATATATCTAGAAAATTGTGGGCCTTAGCTCTTCAACACTTTGGTATCACTTTAAGAATCCAAAATGTCAGCGTTGAATGGGAATGGATCACAAGTTTTGTTGCAAGGGGCATGATAAAATCTAAGGTTAATCAAGTTGGGTTGGGTGTTACCCTATAATGGATATGAAACGAGAGAAATGTAATGAATTATACCGAGAATACTAAAGCACCCCTCCTAGCTAGACCAGAAGAGAGTTAGACTATCAAGGTTGTACAACAGATCGTAGGTCGGAACCCCCATAGCATACCAGCGAGAATTCAACCAATCGAAACAATCTACGTTAGAAACTTGTATACGCATTTTTTTTATACGCATTTTTTTTCATCACACAAAAAAGACTAATATACAACAAAAGTTGATATATATACAATATAAACAGAGTAACAATAATAGTAGCTACGTATGAGCAAGGTAGAAAACATAACAACCTCCAACTTCCCAACTACAAAGATATATACAAGAATTATACTATATGTCCTCAAAAAAAATCAACCACAACTAACTAGCCACACTACTAGAAAATAGACCAACAGTCACGATCTATATTAGTTTTAGCCACAGTGACAACAGTAGCTAAATGCTACAAACTTAACCGTGGCCAAACCTCAAAATTCATGGCTAAAGACATATACTTATTTGTTTTTTGTAGCACTAATTTTGGTTCGTAGCCAAACCGTGGCGAATAACATTAAAAATGCGGGATCCAAAATTTAAGAATTCTATTTCCCGCGGTTTCAAAGTATTTCCCCCGACTCTCTCTCTTCCCATTTCACTTCAGTAATTCTAGGGTTTTAAGCAGTAAATTTGTCTAAAAAATCTTCGACCATATCTCTCTTTCTCCGAATCTCAAATCTCACAGAGGTAATCAAGTTTCAATTTCTGATTGAACAATAAGAGTCATAAGCTCTTAAAGCATATATTAGTTTGTTTCTCAAAATTGATTTTCTCGGGTGAACTTACAGGGTTTATTAAAGCCTGGAATTTGCAAGTCATAATTAAATCCCTCAAGTTCTAGGTATTTCTTATTTGGGTATTTATTCTTGATTTGGTTTTTTATCACTATGGTTGTATGATTTTACTTTGGATGTTCCTTAATTCTACATCATGTTTCTCTAAATTTATTCTTGATCATGTACTTCATTTTGGTGGTTGTAGTCATGGTTTTTATGATTTTGCCTAGGTTTTTTATGATTTTGGCTGTTATAGTTAGGGTTCCTTAATTTTACATCATGGCTTTTATGTTGTTATAATAAGCAAGTGTATCAAAACAACATATTATTTCAAATGTGATGCAAGGCTTATTACATTATTGATTCACCGAAGCTCTGGCGAGTCAGTTAATTGGAACAGTTTTTTAGCAGCAATTGAGATGGTTTACGAGGATTAAATCGTGTATAAAACAGCTGTTCACATAAAGGGTTTGTCTCAGTTCTGAGTTTGCATTGACCTATTTCTCCTACAACATGTCATGGTCAAGGATTGTTAGAAATAGTCTAAAACAGTCCGAAAAGTCCCTTGGGTATTATTATGCAAGTGAGAGAAGTTTACTTGGCAATAGGTTATCTGCAAACAAACCCTATATATCTTCTGTAAGAAATATTATAGCAACCCGTGTGGGTGCAGGATATCTGGTAAGTTATGGTGTCAGGGAAATCACAGGAACACCACAATATTAGTTTTTATCAAGCAAAAACCTCTGTTTTAAGCTTTTGAAATGGGTGTACTTTATAGATTTAGGAGTACGCCAACCTAGGCTTGAAGGAGAAGAGTATATATCCATTGTTGACGAATTTATGGAAGTTGTTTCTACACGTTGGCCTAAGGCCATTGCATAGGTTCGTTTCTCAAAATAATTATTACACAACATTTTGATATTATCATCCTAGTAACGTGGTGGTGGTCATGAAAACTGTCAGTTTGAGGATTTTCAAATGAAGTGGGCCCTTGAAACTCTACAACGCTACCGGAAAAAAAATTGCATGTTCAATGATGACATACAAGTAAAAATCTTTTTCCGTGTGTTTTACATTTGATTAAGTAAATAACGTGATATTTTTTAAGAAGTTTATATGAGTATATTTTCTTATACAGAATGTCAAATAGGGAACTGTTGGTGTTGCACTTACTGGATTATTGGGAGCTGTAAGAGCTCAAGGTTGACCATTGAGCAACTTTGTTAAACAAAAGATAGTTATAGTTGGAGCTGGAAGGTATTTAATAAATTTGATGAAAATAAGTTATTCTTTATTTGTCTATTAGGAAAAATCTCAAACCCTTACCCCCGCTTTCCCATCTGAAACAACCATCTTACTACTCACTCTCAATCCTTCTACCATCTCTCTGGCTTTTTCCACCGTATTGGGGTATACTAGTATACATAATCTAGCTTGTACAGCTATGAAATAGGTCTTGCAACTTCCAGCTTCACTTTGATTTTCCTACTATTTATATTATGTTTAGTACAGGAATTGGTGTACTTAGCATGGCCAAGCAGGCTGTTACGAGGATGACTGACGACAATGAAGCGACAAGGAACAACCCATTCTGGCTACTCGACAAAGATGTATGATTCCCGTCTTTTAGTCATATTTTGATGATCGAGGACAGTGCAGTAATATATGATATTTATGTGGATACGTTTTCACTTCATTTATGTGCATAACCTATTCTCTGAGCAGCCTTGTGAAATTCATTTCTCACTTATCCACATAAAGGGAGAATGGTTTATATTAAGGACTAACAACGGGAAATTAGTTATCACATGTTCATGGAGACAATGTGATACAAATTATGGTCTGCTAATGTCTCCAAGAGGATATACAGATTTGAAAGATGAACTCCAATTATACTATAATTTGTAATACATTATTTAAGTTTTGGTTAACTTTGTGCTTGATTGGTTTGGACACAGGGAGTTGTTACTAAAGCGAGAAATAATATTGAGCTATCAGCTGTACCTTTTATGAAAGGCTTTGGTCCAGGAGAGAGAGAGGCTTGGAGAAGGGGTTGTTGGGTTATGGCTCAAAAATAGACAAAGTCGTTCGAACGAGACATAAAGCCGTTCAAACGAAAAAGCTTTCCGTTGAAGTCGTTCGAACGAGACTGTATGTCGTTCGAACGAAAACTGCGTTGTTTGTTTTGTAAGCTCATTTTGAAGGGGGCATATTCTAAGGCGATGATTTGTCTCGTGATGCGTACTTCGTTGATGACCTAATAGAGAGTCTATAAAAGTAAGGGCTTTGTTAGACTATTTTACATAGTATGTGAGTTAAAAGCCTCTGTGTGAGAAACTTGAAATCTATAAGAGATGTAGCCTCTATGATAGACCTTGTAAAGAGTTGGTCTTTACAAGGACGAAGGTGGAGGGTGTTCTCAAGAGATTTGATGGTGAAAGGGGGAAGTACCCCTTGGTTGTTAAGATGGGAAATTAATGAATAGATAAGATTGAAGAGTTTTAAGAAGAAAGTATGCAACATGGTCTTTTTTAGGTAATCTTCGGGTTCTTGATGGATCTCTTATTTTCTTTTTCTCTTATAAATCTATTTGAGGGTATTATGAGATTAGAAAATTCTATGTTTGTTGGAATTTCTTGGGCTTGTAATTGAACTTGGATACATAGTGGATTTCTAACTTGGTGGTGGGGAATAGCCTTAGAGTGAACCTCCGGTAAATATTGTGTTAGGTGTGCATGAATTATTGTGTTTATATTTCTTAGTTCATTATTTGTATGTCATGGAGATAAAGGATAAAACCAAATTGCGCGTGGATGATGCACTCTGCACACTGTTCTTCCAACAGGGCCAGTCTCCTTAAAGTGGAAAGGTTATCTTAAAAAGAAAATGTATCAAGAAAGTTGCATCATCTTATTTTCTCTCTTTTAGTTTGTTTGACTAGGTGGTTAAGCCTAGTGGTGGTTGTACCTCTCCACTTAGAGAGAAGTCATGTTCGAAACCTCATGGTGTTAGAAACTTAGGGTTATAGATCCCTATATAAAACTGGCTTGCCATGCAAAAAAACTAGGTGGTCATGAATTGCCTTTGGCACTAATTTTTTGCTTAATTATTTTTTGTGATTCCCATGAACCAATATTTGTAGGTAAAAAAGGTTAAGCCTCACGTGCTTCTAGGTTTGTCTAGAGTTGGCGGTATATTTACTAAGGAGGTAAGGACAACCCACTTGTGACATATCTACATGATATTTGTTTTTCCTTTGATGCATAACATAGGATAAGTGACTGATTTTGCCGTTCTCATTTTTATCTTTGACATGGTGTTAAACAAGTACTTAAGGCAATGCAAGAGTCAAATTTTGTTAGGCCTGCAATATTTACTATGTCAAATCCAACTACAAATGGTTAATCACTTCAAGCCCTTTATTAAAATGTTAAATCTTCTCTGGTACAGTGGAGTGCACAACTGTTGATGCCTTCAAACATACAGGAGAAACACATAGTTTTTGCTAGTGGGAGCTCCTTTGGAAATGTTAATCTTGGTTAGTTCTCTTATGTATATTGGATCCTATTTTATTCGCAAGTGGTATTTCTTAGTATATATCATTGCGCTGCCCCCTAGAAAATAATTTGTTGCATAATTCCATGTCAAATTTAATGTTTCTATAAGAAAATGTATGTTGCTTAAGGCTTCCCTTGGTATCCCAAGAATCTCTCCACAAATCAAGATTTCAGGTATTTTTATCAATTTAACGGTTAACAACGGCTAGATTGAAGGAGATAACCATAAATCCCTGATTTGAGGGGGGATTTCTGGGATACCAAGTATAACCTAAGTATTTTGAAAGTCTCATATAACACTTGGGTAGTTCTACTAAAATCTATTAAGCATGCTTAAGTTCAAGAACTTAACACATCTAACATACTATTCGGTTTCATATAAGCACATATTTTCTTAAAAATTTCTTACGCCCATTTTATTAGCAAACTCTTATACATGTATTGTACTTTTGGACATCTTTTCAGGTGCCAAGTTTGATTTTTCTTCCATACTCTATATTCACCCTATGATAAATTACTTACTTGTGTAATATTTGTTTAAATATCTGATGTATATTATGCTAATATCAACTATTGACTTTCTGCAGGGAATGGAAAAGTAGGCCATGTCAATCAAGCAAATAATATGTATTTGTTTCTAGGGTATGTGCTGAGTCTATGTTATTTTATTAGAAAGTCAAGCAATAAATGTTTGCCTAACGAGATTTTATTGTTTAAGATTGGCTTAGGAACTCTTCTTTCGGGAGCTCATTATATTTCTAATGGAATGCTTCAAGTTGCAGTTGAATGGTAAGATTATTAAGTTAATGAGTTGTCTTAGAAGTTGTTTGACGGCCATACAAGTCATGGGTGTACCCAATTACTTCCTAGGGATCATGCCATTCCCCACCCCAGTGTAGTATCATATTCTTCGTACTCAACCTGATCAAATTAGGAAATTAACACTAACATTTAATGGTGCAAAAATATAAAACAATTAAAAACAAATCCTAATTTTATACAAACACTAATTTTCAAAAAAAATAAAAAATTAACCTCCTAAAATGCAGACAAAAAAAAACAAATTTAAAAAAAATATATAAAAAGCACAAAGTCTACTACCCCAAATTGTCACCAAAACCCTAGACATCAACTTTTAAACCCTAATTTTATTTTTTTCCAAATGTGTTCCCCACTATTGTGTTCCCCAAATGCATATAAAATCGAGAAATAAGGATTAATATACTCACATTTGGCCAGAGAGAGAGAGAAAGTGGAGCAATTGGAAATCCTATAGCAACGACAATGTTGTAGAGAGAGAGAGAAAGATGCAATTGGTTTCTTCAAGCAAGTTCCTTTAAACACCTCGTCTGTTTCTTCAACTGGATTTCTTCAAGCATATGGGGTGTAATGAGATGGGGTGGTATAATGGGGAGAAGAAGAACATTTTCCTGCTCAGTTTCCTATTTTATCACAACAATCCAAGTCGTCGTCTAAGTGCAACGGTGGATGGTTGACACGTGTTGGGAACAAGGGTACTTTGGGCATTATCAAAATAAGTTTTTGGTCAATTATGGTTAAAATGAGATAACAAAGTCAAAGATTGGTTTAACCAACTATTGGGGGGTCGACCACAATATTTGGCACATGGGGGGGGGGGAGAGTAATCGCGAATATCCATGTTTAATTGGGGGTAAACACCAAAAAGCCCAAAAATCATACCAATACTTAGGTTAACATAATCCATGTGTAATATACTTCAAGTTGTACTTGTAGGAGTCAAACTCAAGCGCAAATCAGGTGTATATCGATCAAAACCCAATTAGTGTTGAACCCAAAATACAACATATCATCAATTATCACTTAATTGCATGAAATCCAAGTCCCCATGAAATTAGTTGTATTTAAGTCCCAAATCGATCCCAAATCATTTATAACAATGTATCGCGTTAACACAATTCGAATTTAGCGAAGATAAAGTGTGACCCATTAACCCCGATGCGCTGAAGAACCCTAAAAAAAACTAAAATCCAAGACCTAAATATGTCCAATCATTACACTCTTACATCTACAGGGATCAAGAGAAGCATATAAAACCCTTCATCTCCCAAAATTAGACTTGAATTCAAGAGGATTTAGCTGAAATCAGAACTGAGGAGAAAAGAAACTTACTTCAAATCAGAATTTTTGTTATCCAATCGTAGCTCTCGTCGTCACGATTCCACCGGTATATCCCACGATGATTAACTCCTTCGATTCAACCCTCGAACCTCCAAAAACCATGAAGAACTTAAGCCTCTCTCTTCATTTCTCTCTCCTCTATTTAGGGCCGGCCCTGAGGTTTGGAGGGCTGGGCCCTCTCAGGTTTGTTTGTGTGTGTTTTTTTGTCCAAAAGGCATTTTCAATGCAAAATTATTGAAAAAAAATTAATGTAACAAAAGTAGGAATTGAATCTCTAACCTTAGAGTGTCTCCTAAAGTACCTCGGTAACTTAGTTGAAAAAAAGCCAAATCCAAGTTAGTAAGGTTTTATTTCATCCAACAGTACCTTATTTGTTTTTTTAACAGGTGCTCGACTTGAATTTTTTGTGAAAAAAAATAATTGGCCCCCTAAACCTTAGGAGCCCGATTAGAAAGCAAATAGATGCCCAATACTTGGGCGCCCAATCGCGAAGTAAAAAACAAAGGTTGAGTCTTGAAATCCAAGTCATTGAGGTGCTGTTAGAGCTCAAAAATCCTATGTAGTACCTTGGAATCCAAGTTAGTGAGACACTTTAGGAGGCACTCCTAGATTAAATTCAAGTACTCTAACAAATGAGCTATCTTATATTAGTACAAAAATAAGGGCATTTTTGTTTACACTACTTACAAATTTTGGGGCCCCATTTTGGGTTAAAGTTTGGGGCCTAGGCGGTCGCCTCTTGCGCCTATAGTCAGGGCCGAGCTTGCTCTATTTTAGAGTCGATTACCAAATTATGAATAAGGTATTGTGTTCTCAAAACATTGTATTTATAGTCCTTCCCACGCAGTAAAACATCGCGCTGAAAACTTCATACAAATTATGTCATTTTTCCTTGAAACCACGTACCTTGTTTGTTGTGTTCTCAAAACATCATATTTATCCGTACCATCTCACAAAAGTAAACAAAAATAAAAGCCGAACTCATACCACTCCTGCAAAGGGTATCAAAGCCTGTTATTCTTGAAAAATGGGTCATTACAATACCAACTCCCCAGTAACCAATTATATGAATATTGTAAGGAATCTGAAAGATAGATGTGCGGTGGTAGATCTGGAGCTCAATGATACAAATCAAAATAGATGTGTAGTCTCCATGTTAAACAAAAACAAAAAATTTTCAACAAAGAAACTAATTGTTATAGTTGGGGGAAACCTAAAGAATTTTGTAATGCTTAACTCTAATGGACTCTAGCTAATGAATATACTATCATAGGAAGGTATTACAAGGAACCATGAAGGTAAAGGCCTTGTCGTCTTCCAAAAATAGGCCAGAGTTAGGTAGCGTTTATTTTTTCACCGACTCAGACCCGAGTCTGACTCAAGTCAATGATTTGGACTGACTCAAGTCACTTAGAGTCGTTTGTTTTTTTCACTCAGATTAACTCAAATTCATATTTAACATCTTAAAACTCATTTCTCCATTCAGATCCAATAAGCCAGCTGAATGGGAGATCTGAGTCTGAGTCGGTGTTTTATCCTCAAATTACCCTCACCAAAAATCAAAAGTACTAAAAACAAAATCAAATTCTTCTCCCCGGCTCCTCCACGAACGAAACCCCAATCACCTCGATCTCCTGCCCGAACAAAAAATAACTGCAACAAACTCTTGTTTGATTCCCAATCACCAATACCCATCTCTCAAAATCAAAGCATTTCATCTCAAATTATCTCTTTCTGTGAAAACTCAGAGTTCAAACAATTGGTAAGTTTTCTTTTAGTTTAATTTCAGTTAAATCTTTGGGATTCTAGTGTTGTTTGATTAGTAATACTAAAGGGTATTTAGATTTGATGTAAATGTAGTTCTGATCTTCAAGAGTTTAGAGTAGGTTTTAGATTTGCTATAAATGTTAAAGGGTATTTAGATTTGGAAAGAGCTTGTAAAGTGGCATAATCTGCATCAAATAACTTAAACTTTTGAAACCCATTTTGCCTCAACAACCCAACAACTCTATCAGGAGCAATAGGATGACTTGTTTGTCTACCCTAGTTGCACCAATAATATTATTTAAACTTACTGCCACCAACATGAAGCAGATGATGGAAACAATAGCCACAAAGGTACCCATTCTCCTAGACTAGATTAGATGATGGAAAATTTGAGTGAAGATGCCTATAATGTTGTTTATCTGTCTATTTGTTTTATATTGTTTATCTGTCCATCTGTTTAGGAAAGATGCCCTGTCCATCTGTGGATCTGTTTAGGATAGATGCCTTGTCCATGCTTTAGATGATACACTAATCTTACCTAATAATAGATAAAAGACATGGAAACAATGCATTTGTTTTGTTTCTGTTTTGAATTTTTATTATTTGCAAAGCATCTGCCTGCTCTTGGCCTGCAATGCAATGGTCATCAACACATGGAAACATTCAAACATTGCTTGTAGATCAACTGATAGATGAACTGGTAGAAGAAGATCTGTAACTCGAGAACTAATTTTGGTGTTCTCCTATCACAACAGCAAAAAAAGCAAAAAAAAAATAGTGAAACAATAAGACAACAAAGCATAAGAACTTATTATAGGACTATAGGTCTTATCTGTTTATGCATAGAGTACTTTAGTTAATATTTTACGTTATTGCTCTTGATGTTTTCTAGTAAATATTGGGGTTCTTGATGCTTTTTACTGCTCTTTATGTGTATGGAGTGCATGGATGGAGTAGTGAATTCAATTGGTTGATTAATGAGGATACTCTTGACCCTTCCCTTAGAGAGATCCTTAAAGCTGCTTTTGATGCTTTTATATACTATATATGGGAGGAGAGAACATACAGTGGATGCAGGAAACAACTAACATTGTTATTCTTGATACTGCTTATACTAAGAGTCACTATTATTTTTCCTCAAGGTTGAAGGAATGTTGTACAGTGGTACACTAATGCTTTGTCCATCTATTTATATTTTGTTCATCTGTTTATCTGTTTAGCTGTACCATCTGCCTATAATGTTGTTATGTATATATGTACAATGGTACCAAATTTGTTGACCATGCTGTTATGTTTATCTATTATAGTGGTACCAAACCAAATCTGTACAGTCAAGAGGATAAATCTAGAGGTGTACAAGCTAGGGGTGCAAAGCTGTAACAAGAACTTATAACATTTTTAGGTGAGACATTTTTATCGTGATGGTTTTGATCCTAATTGTTTTTTAGGTTTCTAGTTTCTTAGATTCCTACTCTTGTACTTTATAGGGGCTTGCATTTGTTTAATTAATTTGTCTATTTGTTATTATTGTACAGTTATGTTGATAGCATCAAAGAAAAAAGGCTTTTTTCAACAAAATCCATAGTTTAGACTTCACTTTATCCTAAAATGTCAAGTACACTATTTTTTAAGGGTTTGAAGTTGTTGGGAGGAAAATATGAGCACAACTATAAGATGATCTTTCTGGGGCTTGAGCCAGAGCGTCGTCTTGGTTTCCTTGAAACCCGTTTAAGTTGATTTTGAACTTATTTGTTTGCGTATTTGTAATAACTCTTAAGACTATGATATTTACTTATTTGCATTAACTTCAAACCAATGCTAATCTTTATTTAATTTTAGGAACCAATGTATTTGTGCTTGCTATATATATAGGTTATTTTCTATGTATACCAATGTATTTGTATTAGCTTTAAACCGATGTTAGGAACTAATGTATTTGTGTTTGCTATATATACAGGATCTTTTCCATGTATTTGCATTTGCTTTGTATATCTAGTGTTGACGTTGATGACGAAAGGGTGGTGGTGGTGGTATTGGTGATGAATAGATGGGGGTGCTTGTGCGTTTGTTTATAAGTTGAGAGGGATATTTTAGTATTTATCTATTTTAGTCTGATCTAAAAAGCAAACAAAACAAACACTCCAAGGCATCCACTTAGATAGTGAATAGTACCTTTAAGTGAACTCAGATCAACTCTGACTCATATCAAATCAGAGGCAAAAAAACAAACGGCACCTTAGAGCCATCCTCTCAATAGTAGTTCAATCTCTCTTAGAAATTCCTCAGGTATGCGGGTTATAAGAAAGTGCAGTATATTTGGCAATCGAGTCCGAACAAGCCAAGATCATGTTAGAAAGTAAAATGCACCGAATTATAAATCATCGGGAACAATTGAAAGGCTAGCCTATCAATCAAGCATATTCACAGACAATCTAATAAAACAACAGCTTAAACTATAGAGTTTCCTTGTAATCTTTCCATGTTCTATTATATAAAGCCCTTTAATGAACACTTGGATTGCATTGTGCACAAATATGTACCAGGGCATGTTGTACCCTCATATGTTATCTTTAATTAATTCCATAAATCTGGTAGAGTTTATTGCCTAACAAAAATAATAATTCATGAAACCGCCCAAATCACAATCTAAAACCTAAATTATGAGATTGAAGCTTACCAAAATCTAAAAGAAAGATTTTGAGATTGTGCCGCATATTGTTCCCAACAAAGTTTCTTGCAAAGATAAACCAAAACAAATCCTTGTGTTGATCAAAACAATGGTTGAGAGAGAGGGGTTGAACTTGAAGACCAGTTTTCCCTTTTTTGATTGAAGTATTTATTGTACAAGGTCTAAACATATTTTCAAATTACAAACAGTACCCTGAAGTTTCAAAAACTCCACATTGACCCAAATTTCAAATGAGAAATTTTAAATACACCCCAAAATCTTAGAAGCTCACCCCAGTTCAATATTAAAAATGCTAGCAAAAAATTCTCAAGTGGTATAGACAAATATGCCCTCAAAATAAGAGCACCACATATTTTCTTCTGAAAGTTTACCATATCCTGCGCTTTAATTAAGCATGAGACACATTATTATATTTTAAACTATTGGGGAAATGATAAGAAATCAAGTTGCACTTTTGATCTTGGCAATAAACACATAACATAATATTATACATGGAAACTATCAATAAACAATGTTAACAATTAGAGATTGATAAACACTTTTTAGACGTCAATAAAATGATGAAAGTCATATGATCATAGAGAGATAGATAGAGAGAAAGAGAGAGAGATGTACTAGTACTGGGTATCGAAAAAAAAACCAAAACTAGTAGGATGTGTATCACAAATTGATTTCACTGCTATTGTTTGTTCGTTTTGTTTGGAGGTTTTGAATCATAGAAGAGAAGATAAAAAAGCTAAGTTGCGAAAGGATGTGACAATCTTCTTGAAATTTATTATTTTTGTATTATAGTTTTTCTTACTTTAAATATAGGGTGAGCTAATTAACTAACAAATACATTAGTGTGGCAAGCTAATTAAACTTGGGGTGTATTTAAAATTGCTCATTTCAAGGTTTTCTTGCATTTTGTACCCTAAAACTCTATAATGACAAGTCTGCCCTTGATTTTTTGCTTTTTTGGCTTAATAAAATTTAAGATTTCAAAAGAATAAAGTTTATTTTTATGCTTGCAATACATAAGGGGTTAATCGTGTACAATAAAAAGGAAACCAAAGATCGAAGTTCACAAAAGCATAAAGCACAAAATCAATTAAAACATGTGATTTCAAATTTCTAACATTATTCATACATATAATATATGTAGAGAGAATGCTAATATTGAAAAAATTAAAACTAAAATTTTGCAATACATCCAAGAATCAACACATATTATAAAAGAAAACATAAAATGAATTTCCTAATAGGCCTACATTAAGAGCAAAATGATGTTTAAAATGGATTTTAATACATGCTGCAAAAACGAGAATTTAAATTGGAATCAAAAGATGTGTTAACCACCAATGCAATAAACCTATATAAATCACATAAGATTTAGAGAATCGTGAGGCTTTTATGTGTAATAAAGAAAATAAGTTTGTTGTCGAGAAGATATGTTGTCCATGGTGACCAAAATATTGAGTCATGATTTATTATTTTGAAGTGTTGTAGTGGATATATTAGTAGAAAGATAGAAATATGGGTAAAATAGGCATTTTAAAGTTCAAAGGTACATTGTAAAATAGAACTTTGAGATTAGGGTCCTCGGAGAGTTTATGAAACTTCGGGATACCAAATGTAATTCTTTACTTACTTTGGGCCCTGTACAATAATTCTTTCTTCTTGATTTGTTATTCTAGTTTCAAATGCAGATGGGTCATTTTATCTTCACTACCTCTTTTACTAAAACACTATGTAGAGGAGTCCTCCCTTTGATATAACTCAAAATAGGGAAGAGTCCAATCATAAAAAATAAAAATAAAAATAAAAATCACCCTCTCTAACAATTTTCTTCATCTCTCTATGATCTTTCTCTTTCTCTCTCCACGATCTTCCTCTTCCCTGAATTTATTCGTCAAACTCTGGCGAAGTACTTATGCACCGTTTGATATTTTTGTCGTCGCTGTCGTCTCTCTTTTGTCATCTTTCTTCATCTCTATTTCTTTCTCTAGCCATATCTCAACTCAAAATTTAAAAGTTATGAAAATGTTAATTATAATTAAAATTAAACTTGAGAGAGAATGATTAAGTTAATTTAGGTATGTGATAGTAAGAATTTTTGTTAAAATTCATGTTTGGATGAGCTTTCGAGAAGAAATTTACGAAAATAATTTTTAGGGGTTTTCCCCATCAATGCTAGAACCTTACGTTTTGTATGTTATAGAAACGCTGGGCCAGTAGCTTTCAATATTTATCCGTCAACACTAGCTCTTAGCTTTAAAAACTCATGAGTATTTTTTTCAAGTTTTTTTCCTATTTTTTTTAACTCACGAACGCTAGGAACCTAGCGTTTTGTATATGTTATAGAAACACAATGCCAACAACTTTCAATATTACCTATCAACGCTAGGACCCTAGCATTTTGTATGTTATAAAAACACAATGCCAACAACTTTTAATATTAGCCAACAACTTTCAATATTACCCATCAACGCTAGGGGTGGGAACTCAGAAGGTTTTTTTTCTTCCAATTTTTGTTTTTAACCAAAATGATGACTATGCAAAGTTTTTGTTGGGGTGTTCATCTTATAAAGAGATACTACAAGGTAGTGAGTCAAAACAAGTTTTGTTAAGGTGCTCCTATTTTTAAAATGGAGGATCGCTGAGTGAGATTAGCAAAATAACGTATTGAATTAAATATAGAATGACCCAATATAGATTGGGGGTGAGGACTAATCCACAATACGATTGAGAAGCTCTAGTTAGCTAAAAAAGTACGAAGAACACCAATTGATTGGGAAAAAATAAAGTCAATTGCTTAAAAACGAAGTAATTACAATGAATCACTACAAAACCCTAGGCTTCTTTCTCGACTCATAACGTCTCTAGATCCTCCTGGATCATGGCTCCCCTCTTTAGGAGCCTTGAGCTCCTACTCAACCAAGAACTGGAGAGGTGGGAATGCGGCGCTGCCCATTACCCTACTGTACCACTTCAACTTACGTGGTAGTTGACCCTTCTTCCCAACTCGGAACGACTCAATACCACAACATATCTTACCTGGCAATAAATTTTGGCGAAGCACACTACGCCCCTTGGGATCATCATATCCTGCAATATACGCTGACGTAACAAATGGTTGTATCTGTATAGAAACCAACATAGCGGAAGTAGTTGGTAATGAGGGTCGAGATAACCTATCAGCCATTTCGTTGTTCACTCCCTTCTTATACTGCATAATCAAGGGAAATTGTTGGAGAGACGACATCTCCTTCATCCGACGAGCTTGTTGTAGCTTGGACTATGTAGCTAAAAAATGGAACAGTTTGTGATCAGTATGTACCACAACCTCCTCTTGTAACGTCCTCATGTTGGTTGGTTGCATATAAGACATTGTCATAGTAGACAACACTCTAGCCGACGTACCCTCCTGAACCGGTTGAACCAATAACACAAACTTGCCGCTCCCATTAACCAACCGCTTTACCTGAGTCACCGTTACTAAATTTAACGTAGTGACATGCTCCTTAAAAGCATTGATATAGAACTCCTTTCCCTCCTTCATAAGACGATACTTGCGAGCTCTACGGTAATGAATCACATCTCAGTCCTAAAGATAAGGGCTACCCAAGATGACCTGATATACATCCAAAGGAACCACCTCACACGTCACCTTGTCAATAAATCTTTCAATGATCGCAAACTTGAAAGTACACTGCTTCGTGATCATCAAATTCGTATCTTTTTGAATCTACCCCAACCCATATGGCTCAGGATGAGTTGTAGTCGTCAAACCCATCTTCTTCACCAGCATCTCATAAATCAAATTTTTCTGACTACCAAGATCCACAATGGCCTCGACTAAACTCTGCTTCACCTGAATACTGACATGAAAAAGTTTGTCCCAACTCTCCTCCTCGGTAGCCAAAGTCTGTTAAAACATAAGTGTATGCTTATGATTTGGTTTATCTAAATTCGGGAAGTCAACAACCTCAGCAGCTAGTCCATATCGCTCTTTCTTGCTCCTCTCCTCCTTCGGCCTAAGCTCCGGGTGAAGTTTCCAACAATAATCAGAAATATGCTCACTCGCCTTACAATGATTACAATGAAACTCCTTGGACGAAGACCCCTTTTCTTTGGCCTCTCCTTATGCTCGTTTTTCCAACTAGACTTGTACCTCGACTTGATCTTGTCGTCTTTTTTGTAACTTTTCAAGTACTTGCCTTCACGGTAGCGTCCTCGATATTGGCCACAGTAAAGAGCTTCAACTCTCTTCTAATGGACTACGACAAACCCCCATGTACTTCATGAATACCTAAAACTCGTCCACATCAATGTCCAAAACCAAAGCTTGGTTATGAAACGCCGTAGTGTACTCCTATACGAATTGCTTAAACTTTTGGCACAAATTATGCCATTTATACAATTTCTCTTGTTCATACCCAATCGGATAAAACTGCTTTCGCACTAAAACCTTGAATTCTTTCTAACCCAAACTCCCTATATCGTAGGGTTTTCGATAAGATTTCTACCACGTGAGTGCATGACTTACGAATTTCAACGTAACAAAACATATTTGTCGAGCATTGGAGTATTTGTAAACTGAAAAATAAGTTTATAACCTATCTAACCAATTATCTAACTTCTCGGCATCGATTGAACCGTCGAATACCGGAATTTCAATCTTAAAATTGATACGAAGATTACGTATAAGATTCGATGAATTACCAATACCCGATCGCTCCTTGTCGGATTCAACATCACTAGAATCACTATCGATCTCTGCAAAATCATCGTCTCCATCCACCTCCATAACCCCTTTCTTCCTCGAGCGACTTTGCCGATGAGAGTGGCCTCGCTGTGTCGCCAAAGCGGAAGCCTTCGAGAAGTTCGTGAGACGCAACTGTTCTACCAACTCCCCTACAGTAAAAGTTTGGTCGGAAACTGTCGTTTCCAAAATTGTGAGTCGATCGTCAGAATCATCCATCTCCAAATTGTCATTCTTCTTCGAATTAGGTTTGCGATGGATCTTCAACGGACTCACTAGCTTCTCCTTCGTTTACTTGAGACGGCCACGTGTAGAGACCACAATCAACCCCCGAAGATCGTAACTGGAAAACTGATACCACATAATCCACAATACGATTGAGAAACTCTAGTTTGCTGAAAAAGTACGAAGAACACTAATTGATTGAGAAAAAATAAAACTTCAATTGCTTAAAAACGAAGTAATTACAATGAATCACTCCAAAACCCTAGGCTTCTTCTTTCAGAACTCTTTATAGATCTAACATAAGAAAAGAAATAACTTAAGTCCCCTTTATCTAAAGGGAACTAACAATAATAATAAAACGGATCTCGAGGCAAAATAACACCTAAAAATCACAAACACCGCAAAAGTCGTTCGAACGACTTTACGCCTAATTGGTCTAATACCCTAGAAACTTGACATGTCGTTCGAACGAAATCTCAACTTTTCGAACGAAATTTGTTTCTGGGCCAAATTTCCAGTGAGGTGAACTTTGGTCGTTCGAACGACTTTAGATAAAATTGGTTTTTGACTCGTAACTTCTCAGCCTCGTGGATCAAGGATAAAAAAGGTAAAATTGGATTTTCGTTAAAAGCATAGGTATAAATACATACCAATTGAGAGTTTTGCAATTAAACGCAGAGAGAGAGAGAGAGAGATGCCGCTGGTTTTGCCGAAGAGCTTTGAAGCGGAGGAGTTTTTGGACTGCTGTGGGAACACTAGTTTCGCCAAATATATGGCACTCTCTAACCCTTTCCTCAATCTCGGACAATTGGTTCAAGTTGCAAGAAATATCTTCTCCAACAAGGTCTCTCTCTCTCTCTCCTGTTTTTATCTATCTTTCTGACTTCCTTGCAGGTTGATATCAATGGATGGATTGAAGCAGTCACAGTTTATGCGCCGTTTGGAGACGCTTCGGCAAAGCACAAGAGTGAAATCAGTGCATTGCATGTTTTATCTTCTTTTTCTATACTTTGAAATTCAATGTTTGATTAGCTTAGTTATAATCAAATATTTATAGCATTATGATTAGGGGACACTATTTTGATACCCACCTAGCGTAGCTGCACGCGTAACTCCCCCTTAATTAGCAATTTTTAAAAAAATATTAGTTTAGGGCATGTGTTAAGAAGCAACTTAAAATAGTTTGCACTCACCATGCTGTTACAAACTGTTAATAGTCTGGGTCTGCACCTAACTCCAAGAGTAGCCAAATCCTGAGTGTTTTTTTTCTTTTCTTTTTTCACATAACCCCATTATTAGAGTTCAAAGAAGTGAGATATATCTGTGTGAGTATCCTGAGCTGCAAAGCAAAGTGAGTGAGACTAGTTTCATCATGTCTAACTTTTTATTTCTAGTATACCATATGTAATCAGGCACAGAGAGGCACGTATTAATCCACAAGTCCCGTATATAAGACCTACTGCTATTAGCCAGCTTAAAAACATTTGGGAAAGTCCATAAAGTAAGAGAGAACTTAAAAAGATCAAGGGTCGACCACCAGATTTAATAGAGAAAGTGCATTGGAGAAACAAATGATCTGCGGTTTCTGAGTGTACCTTACAAAGACTGCATATAGAAGCCCAAGTGTATATTCTGTCTTGTGATCCTCTCATCTGTGGGCACATCAGCATAAAAAATTCTCCAAGCAAGGTTGTTTTGTCTGGGGGATGAACTGGATCTCCATTAGATGTTTTTCCACTAGCAATCATTGTTTCTCTTCCTTATCACTCATGGCCACATTTCACTGTGAATTTGCCTTGTGTGCGGTGCTTGAAGAATCAAGTATCATGACCAGTAAGATTAACAAATATGTTACAAAATCCACCCCAAGCAGCTGTATTAGCCTGTTTGTGGTATGCTCCAAGTTCGACTTCCCATCCACTAGGGGCTCTCTCACAATTTTTTTTGAGTGCCCAATGAATTTTCACCCACCGCCTTCTCTGACAAAGGAGTGTCTAAGCACCAGTTATCATGCCATACATTGACCTTTGTACCATCTTATATAGACCAGCAAGAGTGTTTAACAACTATTTTGTAAGCATCTTTGACCCCACCCCAGATTGAAAACCTCTTGTAATAATTGATTATAGCCCCCGAGTTAGAAAAATACTTAGCACTCATATAGTTATGCCATGCACCTTCTCTTAGAACAATAGTTCAAGCTAGTTTCATAAGCACAGCTAGATTTATGCATTTAAGCTTTCTCAGACTCAAACCTCCTTCCTTCGCAGGTTTGCAGCACTTCTCCCAAGAAACAGTGGTTGCTTTCTTAGTAGAGTGGTTGCCTGTCCATATAAAGTTTCTTATTGCAGATTCACTGTCTTGAATTATAGATTCAGGCCATTTGTAGACTACCATATTAAATATGGGAATGCTGCTTAAGACAGATTTAGCAACACCACTCTTCCTTGAAAGGATAGAAACTGGCAGCATAGCTATTAGCCCTGCTTTTAATTTTATCCACAATAACTCTGAGAGCAGAAGACTTCACCTTGCATTGTACCAGAGGAACACCTAAATATGTTTCAGGAAGTGATCCTTGCTTTATATCAAAAATTACCATAAGAATAAACAGTTTGCTCATGGCCTTATTTTATTTATCCACTGTCCAGCAGCTGGTTAATAGTGATCTAATAGTGATTTAATAAGTTGAAGTACTTTTATGTTACCATTAGAGAAGATGATGATGTCATCTGCAAAGAAGAGGTAGGGAGGGCAAGCAATACCTTTTTGAGAGGTCATAGCCTTCACACCTGCATGATTTCTAAGCCAGTGGAGACCAATACCGAACATTTCCTCGGCAAAAGGAAAAAGAAGAGGAGAGAGAGGTTCTCCTTGTCTCAATCCCCTGGTTGCTTTGAAGTAGCTTGCAGGTTCTGCATTTACCATGATTGAAATATTAACATTGCCTAGAATGCATTTAATCCAATTGCACCAAGTTCAACTCAAATATTTTGAGAACCTCAAGTAAAAATCCCCAATCTAGGGTGTCAAAGGCCTGTGATATATCAACTTTAATAGCCACATTTCCTCCCCTTTTCTTGTGATCCAGCTCATTCATAAATTCACTAGCAAAGCCAATGTTTGTTGACTGTATATTTCTGCCTGTGATAAAAGCTCCTTGCTCAGGTTTGATAATTCTCATGGCCACAGTCTTGATCTTTGAAGCCATCACCTTAGTTATGATCTTCAAGCTGAAATTGCTCAAACAAATGGGTCTGAATTGCTTAAGTCTAATAGCCTGTTCCTCTTTTGCAGCTAGGATTGTGAAATTTGAGTTGAAGCCCTTGGCCAGAACTGTTTCCACAAACAATAATTTGATTCCAGCAACCGCATCCTTCTCAATCTCAGGAAAACACTTATGATAGAGTATTCATTGGAAGCCATCAGGACCCAGGTGCACTGTCACTACTCATCTCTAAAACTGCTGTTTTTATCTCTTCACTGGAGGGAATCTTGCAAAGCATTTGATTCTCTTCATGACTGAAGGAATAATAAGGTCCAGGAGTGCAGTATTTGATAGAACCCCATTGTCTTTTTGGAATTTAGCAGTGTAGAACTCAACTATGTAGTTTTTATCTCGTCAGGGTGAATGAAATTAACCCCTTGCTCATTTACCAGGTTAGTGATAACATAATTGTTCCTTTTCAGCTTTGTGATGTTGTGCAACTAAGCTGAGTTTCTATCCCCACTTTTATCCCAAGTAATTCTTGATTTCTGTAGCCAAATGTCCTCCTCCTGACGCATGAAGCAGTGCCTTGTTTAGATTCTTTGAAGCTTGACCAATATTGATTTGAAAAGGTCACTTTCTGGATACAGTTCTTGAGCTTCATGTAACCCTTGAATATCCTCCTTGATGTTGTTTATATCTAGCTGATCTCTATCAAATACCTCCCTCTTTCAAATCTTCATAGCAGCTTTAAGCATTTGAGTTTAGTCTTGAGCATATATAGTGGGCCTCCACTGTAGAGTTGTGCAAGGAAGGGATTCCCTTACTTGATTAACTTTAGTAGACACTCACACTCGTACTAAGGAAGAAAAAAAAATAACTTGATAAGGAGAGGAGCACTTAAGCTACAAAAGTATACTTGTATTCACAGTCAAGAGAAGATTACAACTCACTCAACTTGCTTGCTTTAAACTACAAACATCTCCCCTAAATATAACTTACATTAATAATTTACTATTACTTTGCCTGACTGCGATAGAGGTGTGGAATGGAATCATTTCCTTAATCTTTTCGGTGTTTCTTGAGTATGTGAATAGAGTTTTATTTATTCTTGTAAAGCATGGTGGTGTAAGCCATTCAAAAAAAAAAGATTGGGAAATTTTTTTGGAATCTTATGCCTTATGCAATTGGATGGGTGTAATGGAAGAAAATAAATGATAGGCACTATAATGTTAAGGCTAAGACGGTAGAGGTGATCACATTTATGCAACTATTTTATATTGGTCTTCAACATCTATTGCCATAAAGGGGGTCACTTTTGAAGATCTTGTGACACGTTGGAAAGCTTTAGTAACCACGGAGTCTGTGTGAGGTTGAGTTTCTTATAATGCTTTTCTTTTTCTTTGCCTTCGGGTTGTATTCTTTCCTCCTCGAAAAGTTTCTTTTTCTTGTTCAATAAATTGTTGTTACATTCTAAAAAAAAGTCTCTAGAACGTGCTTCTAGAGAAGATAACCTTGAATGATCTGGAAGCTTATAGAAAGCCTCCAAAAGAGTCATAGTTGACTGTTAACACTCCCCCTCAACGATGACTCTTTAAATTTGATATGCTAACCATAACCAAGCCTTTTTGATGCCTTGAAAATGCTTTGAAGTTGAACCTCTTTGTAAATATGTTTGTTGTTTGGTATTCCGTCTTGATTGGCGTAAGTGTGATATCTCCTTTGTAGGACCTTTCTCGAATGTAGTGATAGTAAACCTCAGACTGGATTTTCAGCTAACTTTATAGCTGATAAGTTGTCACAGTAAAGTGCAACTGGTGTTTCAACTTGTTGGTGCAACCTATCTAATAATGCAGTCATCCATGTATACTCTTGGGTTGCCATTGTTGCGAGCTTGTATTCTGCTTCTGTAGCTGACAAGGACATCTTTTGTTGTCTCTTACTGGACCATGAAATGACAGTTGAATCGAGATCAAATGAATACCTACTGGTAGACCTACGAGTCATTTGATCTCCAGCATAGTCAGCGTTACAATACTCTTTCAACTCGTATGTGTCTTTCTTATAGAGAAGACCATAATCAGCAGTTCCCTTGATGTATCTTAAAATCGTGTGGTTTTCTTGGCACTTGTATAAATCAATTAAGTACTCCAACTGCGTTGAAATGTAAGGTCGTGTCATCGAGTAAATTAGAATCCCAACAAGCTGTTTATACGTGTCAGAATCCTCTAGAGCATCTCCTTCAACATCCAGCCTCACATTTGACTCCATTAGTGTCAATATTAGCTTGCAATCGACTATATCAAACATCTGCAATAGATTTTTCGTATATTTTTGTTGGCATAGGAAGAGACCTTCCTTGATTCGATCAATTTCGAGATCTAGAAAATGGTTTAGTTCTCCTAACTCCTTCATTTGAAATCACATCGATAAATTTTCTCGTATCCGAACTATTTCTTTGAGGTCATCTCTTGTAACGATGAGATCATCTACATAGACTAGAACAATGGATATTTGACGATCTCTAGTTTTAATAAATAAGCTAGAATCTGCTGGTGAAACTAAATATCCATTCTGTAATAAGAACTCACCAATCTTACCATACCATGCTTTAGGTGCTTGCTTTAGTCCATAGAGGGCCTTTTTTAGTTGCACATGTAATTTGGATGTTCCTTACTTGCAAAGCCCTTGGGTTGCTTCCTGTATATGTCTCGATCAACTTCTCTGTGAAGGAAAGCATTATTTACGTCCAATTGACAAAGCTTCCAGAAGTTGCTAGCAGATAAGCCTAAGAGTACACGTACCATTGTGATTTTGGCTACTGGACTAAATGTTTCATCGTAGTCGATCCCGTATTGTGAAAATCCTCGAGCGACCAGCCTAGCTTTATACCGCTCAATCGATCCATCAACACGAGTCTTAACTTTGTATACCTATTTACATGAGATGAGTTTTTCTTCCTTTGGTTTAGGAACAAGGTCCCATGTCTCATTTGCTTTAAGTGCTGAGATCTCTTCATCCATCGCGTGTTGCCATTCCTTGATTCTTCGTTCTTCTTTGTATGAAGTTGGTTCATGCACATAATCAACTTTAGCCAATGCAACATTTGCGTACCACGATTTGGGGTTTCGAATTCTATTTGATCATCTCAATGCTGGTGGTCGTAAATCAAATTCTTCTATTTGACTAGATCGAGATTCTTCCGTTGTCTTAATATACTCCACTTTTTCATGGGCTCGTTGGCCATTTAGATGTCTCAATAGGACAAGATCTTTCTTCTTTTCCACCCACTTCGTCGCCATATCTTGGAGTCTTCTTTATATTAGGAGTATCCATGATTTGCTTGGTTTCGTCATCTTCAATTTCTTCCTCAACTTCTCATGAAGTTTTGCCTCCAAATCCTTCGAATTTGGTAATGGCACATATTATGATGCCCACCATGGCGACACCTCGTCGAACATCACGTTTCGTGAAGTGTAACACCGATTAGTCGTTGGATTGCAACACCTCCATCTTATCCTTTAATTGTCATATCTGACAAATATGCATCGTAATGCCTTCTTGTCAGACTTACTTTGTTACATAGCATACACAACCAAAAACTCTGAAGTGACTTATTTTGGGTTTCACGTTCCACATTCGCTCAAATGGAGATATAAATCCGAGCTTTGGTTGAGCGAGCCGGTTGATTATGTGGGCTAACGTTTTCATACACTCTGCCTAAAAACGTCCAGGCACATTCTTAGCGTGTAGCATACTTCGACAAATCTTGCCAAGATGTCAGTTCTTTCTGCTACCCCATTTTGTTGTGGGGTTCTCGGACATGTTAGTAGTCGTCAAATTCTACACTCCCTTAGATATGTCGTAAATTCTTCTGATGTATATTCTTTTCCATTATCTGTTTGAAAACATCGGATTTTACGTCCTATTTCTCTTTCTATATTTTCTTAAACTCCTTAAACATCGAGAGAACTTCAAACTTTTCCATTAGAACCTTTTAGGAAGTAATAATTCATCTTGGTGATTTCTACTGAATCTGATTGGTATGTCAATTATTATCACGTAAATGATAACTAACTTATAAGAATTTGTTAATCTCTCAAATGTTTTTGTACTGCTTTGTATCTATGTGGAATCTTTGTAGGTGGAGCAGAGGAGAACAATCAAATTCATTACTAACTGCTACTCCTTCCATCCTACAGGTTTGTATACAGAAACACTGTAGGACATAATTTTTTATTCTACTATATCCAAATTGAACTGCCTGTTTCAAATGGTATAGAGCAAATTAGGTGTAGCTTTCTAAGATACGGAATAGTTCATTTCAACGTGTAGTGTGTGAATACTATTTTGTTCTGTGTATTGTTCTAAGCACAAACTTACTTTCCAATACCTGAGCCCAGTCTTTGGCGGTGACTACTGACGAGCGCAGTCCATGAAACCCTAAGTTAGAACTAATCCGTGTCTGAGGCCTGCATCACCTAACTAGGCATACCACAGGGCCATCGTGATCGGTCTTATTCATATCGCAGTCTTTGGCTGTGACTACTGACGAGCTCAGTCGATAAAATCCTAAGTTAGAACTAATCCGAATCTGAGGCTTGCATCTCCTGACTAATATACCATGGGGCCGTCGTGATTGGCCTTAGTTCTTGACTGCAATCCAAAAATATAAAGGAATATGATGGTAGTGTGCATGCAGATCCATGTCACTGCTAGTAGTGTTCAAGGAATGATGTAGCCTATATAGCCAAAGGCGTATTTGCGATCCAGGCATCATGAGATACAAGGGGTGGTGTGAGCCTTTATGCGCTTATGTGGGAACCTTGCGCCAAAGTCCTTTAGGATGTGCATAGCTTGCTGACCAACTATGGCAAGGCCCGTCCATTGAAATACATTGGAGGAGATTCGGCGACCTTTTTCCAGTATAGTGCCCTCTTTCTTCCTGTTGGCTTTCCTATCAATTAGAACTACTTCCTTTCAACTTCCCTATTCAGCATCTCTTCTTGAAACTCCGCAATTGACAATGGATGCGCTTATCAAATGTGATCATCATTCAGTATGTAATTCTAGAGACCTTCCAGATCTTAAAGCAACAGCTGCGAGGAGAAGAACCACAGGTAACCTCAGAATCATCAAAAGCGTATGGCGGTACACCCAGAATCGTCTAAAACTTACTGTTATAAACCCCTAAACACTCCTTAATTGGCCATCCATTTCTACCAACTTGCCCCTCAAACTTAGTCGTGGGAAGAAACTATGGAACGGAAGAAGACTGGGGGAGAAAAAAGGTTTACTCACGAACCTCTGGAACATTTCGATAGGACAAAACCAATCCCGGTCAAATCCTACGATGATAAGAAATGGCTAGTATAAAATGAAGAAGGCACGTATTTGATGTGTTCCTTAAGTTGAGGAGAACAAAATGTTCTTGCATTATTAATTGGCAACAACTTGGTAGAACTATTAGCCTACAAGTGATTAAAGTGGTTACTATGCGCCTACAATCGCCAACATTGTTAGAAGTCCAACAAGCCTTCTTTTGTTGAATTCACGGGGAGAAAGTCACTCTTTGTAGTCTTTATTACTCCCCCTCAAGTTGGAGTGTGGACGTCACGAATGCCCAATTGTGAATCAGCCAATGGAAGGGATTTGAGTCAAGAGGCTTAGTAATTATATCAGCTAATTGATTGGATGAAGATATCTACTGAGTCGCGATCAATTTTGACTGAATTTTTTCACAGACAAAGTAGCAATCCAGTTCTATATGCTTGGTTCTTTTGTGAAAAATTGGATTTTTTGCAATGTGAAGGGCGACTTGGTTATCACAGTACACTGAAAAGGGAGCTGAATGATTAATGCCAAGATCTTTTAGGAGATATTCCAACCATTGTAGCTTACATACTAAATTTCCTAATGAAATGGTAATCGGCCTCGGCTGAAGACCTTGAAACGGTGTTTTGCTTCTTTGTTTTCCTAGAGAGGGGACTGGAGCCAATATCCTGTTGTAGAATATCATGTCATGCAACATCCAGCCCAATCGGAGTCTAAGAAACCACCTATATGTAGAGAACTAGATGAGGAAAGCAAGATGCCTTTACCAATTGAATTGATCCCTAGAGAGAGGACTGGAGCCAATATCCAGTCGTAGAATATCACGTCATGCAACATCCAGCCCAATCGGAGTCTAAGAAACCACCGATATGTAGAGAACTAGATGAGGAAAGCAAGATGCCTTTACCAATTGAATTGATCCCTTGAGATAACGAAGGACTCATATAGCAGCATCCATATGTGATGAACGCGGAGCTTGCGTAAATTGACTAAGAGTGTTGACAACATCTGTTATATCCGGTCGGGTGACTACGAGATATATGAATCGGCCAATGAGAAGCCAATATGTGGTTGGGTCTGGAAGAATGGTGCCATCTGTTGCAGTGAGACGAGGTTGTTGTTCCATGGAGTGCAGATATCTGAGCTCCAGTGAGTCTTTCAAACTATCGAGGACATATTTTCTTTGACATAGTACCAAGAAAGTATTGAAGACGTCTGAGATCTTTGATGGAAAAAGTTTTCCAAGAATTGCTTTAGTTCTTGAATTACAGAAACATCATCTCCTGTTATGATGATGTCATTTACATAAACAAGTTCGAAAACAGATGTTGTCGATCTTTTCTTAAAGAAAAAAGAATAATCTACACGAGCCTGTGTGCAGCCGTGTTGGAGTAGGGCAGATGAGAAGCGAGCATACCATTGGCGAGAAGCTTGCTTTAAAAGCCATATATAGACTAATTGAGTTTGCGAACTAAGTGCTAGTTTTATTGCTCGATGAAAATTACAACCAAGTCTCTTTTGCTTGTGATTAAACATCACAAACATATTTGATAGAAGAAATAATACAAGGAAATTTATGAGACATAAGCTGAAAACGTTGATGTGAGGGATAACCTAATCCCAATACCATAAATCAAAATTGGGTTATTGAAGCCAAAAAAGGCGAAGAAGATTGAAGGTAGTACAACCCATCATACTAATCACCCTGACAAATCCTCCTCTTCATTGACAAGTCTTGATTTTTTTTTATCATGAGATAATTATAGGAGCACGCTCCCGCTAGCAACGAGGTGGAAGGTCGCTGAATTACCCCGCCACTAAAAGTAGGAACACTCCAGCTAGCGTTGACCGGCCAGGTCGTCCCGCAAGCTCCCTGCTAATGACAAACATGTTTTGGGCTGGGACTCGCCTAACGACCATGGAGTCGTTGCAAGCAGAAGTGACGACGATCCATCGGTTAGCCCCTGCCCACATGGAAATGTAGAAGCCTACGACCCTGAAGGGACATCTTAGGAATTACGCAGAGCACGTGAGCAGGGGCATTCCTAGGTCAAACCATCCCTATAAGAAGAGGTGGGGAGGTAACCTAAAGAGGAGATTCTTCTTCTTCTTCTTCTTCTTCTTCTTCTTCTCCTTTTTCTTTTAGAGACAACTAGCTAAGTCAAGGAGACGGAGAGAAACCCGGAGAGAGTCGAGTGGTGCCCTCCTCCAGCGGAAAGTATCAAGCCCAAAACGAACGTACACTCATTGTTGTCCCTGAGAGGAATCACGGGACTACAATTGGTGCCGTCTGCGTTCCCACTTTTAACCTCTACCGAGCAACGATGGTGGTTTCTACCCGAAACCAATCCCAAGAGCAGGCTATGGCCGAGATGTGAGCCGCGTTGTTACAGCTGCAAGAGCAGATGTCTACTAAG